>JAVJIX010000143.1:2295000-2624396 GCA_036785185.1 Paratrypauchen microcephalus
AGCAGTGAGCAGCACATTACTGCACACCGGGACCATCTCCATGATCTTCTTGCTTCGGCTTGGTCAGGACCAAAGCTGGAGTACCTATGGTGCATGTTTTGGGTTGGTGGGGGAAACCGGAGTGCCCGGAGGAACAGACACAGGGAGAACATGCAAACTCCACACAGAAAGGCTCGGGCGACCCGGGGATCGAACCCTGACCATGCATGCAAACTCCACACAGAACACACACAGAAAGGTCTGGGCGACCCGGGGATCGAACCCGGAACCTTCTTGCTGTGAAGCATGAGTGCTACCCACTCAGCTACCGTGCCGCCACGGTGGAAGTGACGCCACTGCCAAGTCGCCTACAGCCTACAGCTCCTTCAATGGGACAAATTTAAAATGCACATTGAATTGCCACTCATAATTAATTGCGTTAATTTATAGTGTAATTGACAGCTCTAGTAACTACATAACAAACTACCATAGAGATACATGTTGAACACCCCCAGCAGGACGTCACTGCAAAGTATCAATGAATATGTAGAATTAACTGTATAAAAACGGCCAAAAAATATGAATAAATTGCCAAAAAAAAACATGAATACTACTTCTAAATCATCATTGAACGTAACTCTGGTTTGCTACTGTGTGGTGTTTTCACGGTGTGCTTTCTAGTCCATGTTTTGGAAGTTGCCCAATGGTAACTCGATAGTCCTGGGTCAGAAAGAGGTCAGCAGTTCTGGTCACTCTTATGTAATCACGAGCGTAACACTGTGCTGCCACCCCCATATTCCGTACGACGACCGCCGGGGCCGCAGCAGATCAATACAGAGATTATGTGAGCTGGAATACTCTGGACATTCTTAAATAGTTTCACTTGAGAAAAATCTGTGGGGAAAATATTTAAATACAGTGAAAGCTCAAAGATGCTGGGAATATTGTTACAGGATTTTGTTTCAGTGTGGGAAAACTATGAAAATAAAAATAAAGACTCTTGTCTGTGAAAAAACAAAAAAAAAACAATCTAATTAATTACAGGAATTGTAAATAATTAATCTAGGTTTGTGGGTTTGTGTATTAAACCTGTGTGAATGAAACAAAACACAACTCCAGGTCTGTTTGTGATGAGCATTTCTATAATATAAACACTTTTAATATAATTTGTCTATATTAAAGGTGCACTATAATTTATAGCATTTATATAGCGCCTTTCATGACACCCAAAGCGCTTTACACTTCATTGTTCATTCACTCCACACTTGGTGGTGGTAAGCTACTTTTGCAGCCACAGCTGCCCTGGGGCAGACTGACAGAAGCGAGGCTGCCAATCTGCGCCATTGACCCCTCGGAACACCTCCAACACTCACACTCCATTTTCATACTAGGCAATGTGGGTGAAGTGTCTTGGCTTAGGCAAGAACATAAGCTAAGCTAAGATAAGATAAGATATCTCTTCTTGTTTAGACTACTGTAATGCACTTTTCTCTGGCATTAGCCACCATGCACTTTCTCGTCTACAGCTAGTCCAAAACTCCGCTGCGCGCCTTTTAACCGGTACCAAAAAACGAGAGCACATAACTCCGATTTTAGCATCTTTGCACTGGCTCCCCGTTCGTTTTAGAGTTGATTTTAAAATTTTATTGTTTGTTTTTAAAGCTTTGAATGGACTGGCCCCGGATTACATCTCGGACCTCATCCAGATTTACACCCCCGCCCGCGCTCTGAGGTCCGAGGGCCAGCTCCAGCTCGTGGTTCCTAAGACAAGACTTAAAACCAGAGGAGACAGAGCCTTTTCTGTGGCTGGACCAAAGCTGTGGAACGCTCTGCCTCCTCACATCAAAACAGCTCCCACTGTGGAGTGTTTTAAGTCTCGTTTTAAGACCCACGTTTATTCTCTGGCTTTTAATCCCGCATGAGTTGTGTGGTCCTCTGTGTTTTTATTGTTTTTAGTTATTTTATTATTATCACTTTATTTATTGCTTTTTTAGTAATGTTTTTATAATTGCTTGTGTTTTTAGTGATTGTATTATTAGCACTCTATTTATTGCTATTTTAGTAATGTTATTATTAAGTTCTATTGATTTTATGTGCAGCACTTTGGAAACTGTCTCTGTTTATAAAATGTGCTATAGAAATAAAGTTGGATTGGATTGGATTGGAAGATAAGGTTTATTGATCTCACACAGGAGAAATTTACTTGCCACAGTAGCTCCAGGCAGAGACAATTTGAACAAGAAAAAAAGTGCATGCAGGCAAGAATAAAATAAGTAATAATAAAATAAGTAATGATAATAAAAACAGTAACAGGAGTAAACAGGAGAGTATGGAAAAAATATTGCATGTCTGGCCTATATAATAGAATTATACAGTCTGATGGCGGTGGGGATGAAGGATCTGCGGTAGCGCTCCTTCTTGCACTGGGGGTGCCTCAGTCGGCTGCTGAAGGAGCTGCTCAGCTCCTCTACAGTCCGGTGCAGAGGGCGTCCATGATGGATGTAAGTTTGTCCAGCACCCTCCTCTCAGCCACCTCCTCTACAGAGTCCAGAGGACAGCCCAGGACAGAGCTGGCCCTCCTGACCAGCTTATTAAGTCTCTTCCTATCCCGCTCTGTGCTGCTCGGAGCCCAGCAGACGACAGCGTAGAGGAGAGCAGAGGCCACCACAGAAAAACACAGAAAAACACATAAAAAGTCTTGAGCAGAGGCCTGCACACTCCAGAGGACCTCAGTCTCCTCAGGAGGTGGAGGCGACTCTGGCCCTTCTAACTTTTCAGGGTGTATTAGCTTCTTGTCTGATCTGATCTGTAACTTGGGCTGGAGGCACCATCTGATCACTGGACCAATTCCTAATTCCAACATCTCCATGAAAACAAGCCAGGTAGCATGCGTTCTACCAGAAAAGTTCCACAGTGCACCTTTAAAGTGCTTGTGTCTGCTCTGTACTTATAATCGATGACCACGGTGAATTTGTATGTTACAATTTAGACATTTTAAATCACAACATTCATCTAAGGCTACGTTTATATGACGGCGGTCTGAACAGAAGACGCAAAATTGGCGTCTTCAGGAGGAAATCTGCGTGCATACGGTGACGCAAAAGTGTGTGGAATTGGATTGGGTATGCATGCCAGGCGGCTAGGTGGTGCTGTTATACATTATCACTATGTCCGCGCGCATGTGTAGAATCTTTCTTGTTCTCATCTGCGCCGCGAAAAGCAAAACAAAACATGGCTACCGGTAGAAAAAAAAAAAATTGTGTGGTCAGACGAAGAAGTTCAGCTATTGCTTCAGGCCATGTTAGACTACAAAGCAACAAAGGCGCAACAAGGTGTCAAACAAAGTCCACTGATATATGGACCGATGTGACGTAAACGCGTATGTGACGTCAGCAGATTTGACCAGAGTTTTGCGTTTTGGACAGTGTAGACGAAAACGCTACGGCGGAGCGTATTCAAGTTTTCCACTTTGGAGGGCGGTTTCAGTTTTTTGCGTTTTTAAGCCCCCAAAACGCCATCACCGTCTAAACCTGGGGTGCTCAACCTTTTTATTAACCGGGATCTACTTTTGAGGTTGATGGTGTGCCGAGATCAACCAAGCCCCTAAACCCCCCCCCCCCCCCCCCCCACACACACACACACACCTTAATCCTGGTTGAGACCTGGTTTAGAACTGGTTTAGTCCTGTTTAGTCCTGGTTTAGTCCTGGTTTAGTCCTGGTTTAGTCTTGGTTTAGTCTTGGTTTAGTCCTGGTTTAGACCTGCTTTAGACCTGGTTTAGACCTGGTTTAGTCTTGGTTTAGTCCTGGTTTAGACCTGGTTTAGTCCTGGTTTAGTCCTGTTTTAGACCTGGTTTAGACCTGGTTTAGTCCTGTTTAGTCCTGTTTAGTCCTGGTTTAGTCCTGTTTTAGACCTGGTATAGACCTGGTTTAGACCTGGTTTAGTCCTGTTTAGTCCTGGTTGAGACCTGGTTTAGAACTGGTTTAGTCCTGTTTAGTCCTGGTTTAGTCCTGGTTTAGTCCTGGTTTAGTCTTGGTTTAGTCCTGGTTTAGACCTGCTTTAGACCTGGTTTAGACCTGGTTTAGTCTTGGTTTAGTCCTGGTTTAGACCTGGTTTAGTCCTGGTTTAGTCCTGTTTTAGACCTGGTTTAGACCTGGTTTAGTCCTGTTTAGTCCTGGTTTAGTCCTGTTTTAGACCTGGTTTAGTCCTGGTTTAGTCCTGTTTAGTCCTGGTTTAGTCCTGGTTTAGTCCTGGTTTAGTCTTGGTTTAGTCCTGTTTTAGACCTGCTTTAGTCCTGGTTTAGACCTGGTTTAGTCTTGGTTTAGTCCTGGTTTAGACCTGGTTTAGTCCTGGTTTAGTCCTGTTTAGTCCTGGTTTAGTCCTGGTTTAGTCCTGTTTTAGACCTGGTTTAGACCTGGTTTAATCCTGGTTTAGTCCTGTTTAGTCCTGGTTTAGTCCTGGTATAGACCTGGTTTAGTCCTGGTATAGACCTGGTTTAGTCTTGGTTTAGACCTGGTTTAGTCCTGGTTTAGTCCCGGTTTAGACCTGGTTTAGTCCTGGTTTAGACCTGGTTTAGTCCTGGTTTAGTCCTGTTTAGTCCTGGTTTAGTCCTGGTTTAGTCCTGTTTTAGACCTGGTTTAGACCTGGTTTAATCCTGGTTTAGTCCTGTTTAGTCCTGGTTTAGTCCTGGTATAGACCTGGTTTAGTCCTGGTATAGACCTGGTTTAGTCTTGGTTTAGACCTGGTTTAGTCCTGGTTTAGTCCCGGTTTAGACCTGGTTTAGTCCTGGTTTAGACCTGGTTTAGTCCTGGTTTCGTCCTGGTTTACACCCGGTTTAGATCCCGGTTTAGTCACAGACCCCTGAAAGGCACTTCCGATAAAATATTTTGTCGTTTTTACCCGTAAGCGTTCTCGTGTAAACGGGCCCTAAAACAACGGAATAACGGAGGTTCACCAACTTCCGCGTTCATTCATTTGTACCAAAATGACACCGCGGATACGCCGAATCTTACGCGCATCACCGATGAAGAAAGTAAAATTGGAGAACGAAGTAAGTACAGTGAAGGTAGCATGTACCTGCAGCAGCAAAAACAAATAAAAACCCCAAACAAACAAAAACTTGCTCTGCAAAATGGCATTTTGAAAATAAGCTGTTAAAGCTAAGTTTTCTCTAATAAGCTTAGTTTTCTTCTTCCTACTGCTTTTTTGGGCTTTTTTTTGTTTGTTTGTTTTGTTATTTATTGTTGTTTGTGAATTTAATTTATAAATTACGTAAAAACAAGCACTTCAGAAATCGTTTTGTTCTGGTTCACCAAAGTTCAGTCACGCTTCCTCCCCGTTTGTGCCCGTTCATTTTGACCCGTGGAGTCATGGGCTGTGTCTCATTTCTGTTTCCTCGCTTCTTTCTCCTTGATTCCTCTCCTCGATTCTACAGGAAATGAGTGAGTAAGTCCCGCCCACAGAGGAGACACAGCGAGAAGAGAGGATCTAAACTCCTCAGAAAGTTTGATCTTTTCTCTGACGTCTGCTCCTGAGGCCTCCCTCAGGTTTACTCCTTCCTCCCGTGGTTTTCTTTGGGACACCGCTTCATATGACACATTTGAAGGATCGAGGAGAGGAGTCAAGGAGAAGGAAGCGAGGAAAGAGAATACTGGATGCCGCCTGTGCCCCACGCCCCTCCCCTCGGTATTAGAGTGAATAGAGTTTTTGTTTGGGCACTCCGCTTTGAAAACTGTTCTTTTGTGTCGACAGAAAGAGATAGAGACAGTGGAACGAGTGTGGAACAGTTAAGTTAGGTAACAATTAAAGGAGCTCTATGTAAGATTTGATTGAGTTTCATAAACTTGACTTGACCTCCAGATAGCGTTTACAGACAATTGTAATCTAATGTATTCTATAGAGTTTAGATTTAGAGTTAATTTATGGAATAGTCTTGGCAAAGATATCAAAGAATCAAGTACAATAACCTGTTACCTCACTCACCGGTGAACATCCATCCTGTACAAGAAGGGCCAAAGTCGCCTCCACCTCCTGAGGAGCCTGAGGTCCTTTGGAGTGTGCAGGCCTCTGCTCAAGACTTTTTATGACTCTGTGGTGGCCTCTGCTCTTCGTATCACTGCGCGCATATTAGCTGTATTAGCCTGTTAACTTTTAGCGGATGTGTACGGCGGAGGCGGTACTGCGACATCCGCCGTAAGCAGATGTTTACAAGCAGGGCTCTCAAGTTTTGAGCGGGGTCGTGCGTGAGACTGCGTAATTTCCGAGGAGCGGGGGGGGGGGGGGGAACAATTTTTCCCGAGGAGGGGGGGGGTTTGAATTGCGTGAGAAATGCCGTGTGAGCGTGTGAACGCGTCGAATTGTCTCTCTCAATGCGTGAGACTTGAGAGCCCTGCTGTAAATGTTTGTCTAAAGAGCAAACTTAAACTACAAAGCAACTAATGAGAGTTATATAAATGAAGTTATTACCTGATGGTTCTCAGTTTGTTTTATCATCACCGCAGTGTGCGCTTAGCAGCTGAAACCACACTATACAGTCTGCCCAACAACAGAACAATCTATTTTCTGATTGGCTGATTTTTTTCCGGGGAGCGGGACGGGGAGGGGGGGAGAGTTTTTTCGCTGAAAACGCGCGGTGCCTGCATAAACTGAGCCACACAGACTGATTTTCTGGGCACAGAAAAAAAAAAAAAATCAGCGTGAGAAATGCCATGTGTGGCGTGTGAGCGTGTGAACACGTCGAATTGCGTGTGTCACACTCTCACTTGAGAGCCCTGTTACAAGTGAACAGGCTAATAGAGCTAACATGGGTGCAGTGATACGAGTCAAGAGAAAATATGCGAATGCAAAATACGCTGCTGAATTTTTACCGGACAACTGTTTGAGATGAAAATTTATCACTTTTCAGACAAATGTTGTTTTGAGAAGAAAAAACAAGCTTTATTAAATTCTCCCCATAAACTTACCGGAACTACGTTTATGAGCTACGTTACCGGATGATCACTCTGTCAAGGGTAAGTCAGTGTTAATCTCAGGACACTGTTGAAGGGGAAGGCATACAGATTAACATAAAAAAAATACCACACTATCCCTTTAAGGGCGTTTATGCACAGTCCTGAGTGTACTCCGTGGACTGCATGGGTGTCGGCGAAATGGGACAGGCCCCGCAACTACCAGATGCAGCCGCTGACTCCATTTTCTTCTGCAGAACAAGTAGTGTGCGGTGCATGCCTGGATATATTGTGACGTGCAATATCCTTTTTCCATGCTCTCGTTGTTAATGTTTTTTATTATTATTACTTATGTCATCAGACTGTATAACTCCAATATATAGTCCAAACGTGCAATAATCTTCTTTTTTCCCATACTCTCCTAGTTACTGTTGGTATATTATTATTATTATTACTTATTTTTACTTACTTTATTCCATTCTTGCCTGCATGCACTTTTTCTTTCTTGTTCAAAATGTCCCTGCCTGGAGCTACTGTGGCAAGTAAATTTCTCCTGTGTGAGATCAATAAAGTCTTATCTTATCTTATATGACTGCGCGAAGTGTGCATGGATGCACAGTTGGTTCACTCCCCTATTTTTATGGAAACGACTGCGGTTTTCACGGTGCATTTTAAGTGTGCATGGGACAAAAACTAAATGGGACAGCAGTTGTCGCGCCGGAAGTGATGTATGCACCCTTAAAACCACACTCCGAACTGTGCACACTGCGAATCGAGACACGGCTAATGACCTTCTTATTTGTCAAAGGCAGTTAAGACCCGCCTTCTCGAGGCCGCGATCTCAGATTCACTTTAGTTTTCATTCTCTTATGCCCTGGATACACATGCGAGAGGCTGCGTTGACGATCTCTTTTATTTTTGCAAACTTAAAGGGATATGCCACCCCCAAGTCAAATTTGGGCATCTCCCCACAGTCCAGAGACTAGAACAAGTGATGAAAAGCGTTTTCCTGGTCACCCAGCCATTGTCCGAGTCTGTTAGCACTTTCAGTGCGGAAAAAGACAGACGAAGCACGCACCACGCGGACAGGGGAATCCCTGTTTACGCACCAGGAAGGGAGTTCCCCCGTTACGCTGCGTGCTGTGTGCTTCGGCTTTCTTTTTCCGCACTGAAAAATAGTTCCCACCCAAAATGACCAAGGCAAGTTCTCCGTGTTGATTTGCACATTTATTTGCACTCGATATGAATGCGCACTACACAGAAAGTAATTGGGAAAAGCATCGAGCAAATTAATTCCTTTTGGCCGAAATCTTTCTCTGGCGCCGTTGCCTCCAGTCTAACGCGGAGGAGCAGCAGCTGCGCGCGGCGGTCAGTGCTAACAGACTCGGACAATGGCTGGGTGACCAGGAAAACGCTTTTCATCACTTGTTTTAGTCTCTGGACTGTGGGGAGATGCCCAAATTTGACCTGGGGGCAGCATATCCCTTTAAAGATTGTCTCGTTGATCCCATGCGTGAACGTTTTTGTTTTGTTTTTTGAAAATAAGAAAAATGTAAAAGGAAAAAACGATGTGATTTGTAAATATTGTATGAGCAAACTGTGATTCCTTAATAAAAATATTCATATAAAAAAAAAAAAGAATCGATACCTGAGTGTCTAGTTTACTTTTTTTTTTTTTTTTTTTTTTTACATTTAACATAAAACCCCTAAGTCAAAAAAACGGTACCTGAAAAAGCAGGTATGAGATTTGATTTGGTCTGGAGCAGAGAGGTTAATGTGATCACATCCTCAAGGACGGAGAGGGGCTATGAGTGTGACGTCCCATAGGTCTAATACAAACGCACACACACACACATGCGCACACACACGTGCACGCACACACACACACACTATAGAGCAGTGGAGCCAATCAATACCCAACCACCCTCCAGCTAAAAATACTGCGACCTGAGCGACTGGAGCCGAGGCCAGGGATGTGAGGGACGCAGATGAGCGAAGAGGACAGTAACAGCCCCGGTAAAGGGTAGAGGAGTCGTGTTTCAGATTACGGATTAGTATTCGTTTGGAAACAGACGCAAGTTTTTCTTAGGCTACGTTTATATGATGACGGTTTGAACAGAAGACGCAAAAGTGGCGTCGCGTCTTCACTTTTTACTCCGCGTTTAGAAGAGCATTTTCGGGAGGAAATCTGCGTGCATACGGTGACGCAAAAGTGTATGGAATTCGATTGGGTATGCATGCCAGGCGGCTAGGTGGCGCTGTGATACATTATCACTATGTCGGCGCGCATGTGTAGAATCTTACTTCTTCTCATCTGCGCCACGAAAAACAAAACAAAACATGGCTACCGGTAGAAAAAAACAATTGTGTGGTCAGACGAAGAAGTTCAACTATTGCTTCAGACCACGTTAGACTAAAAAGCAACGAAGACGCAACAAGGAGTACACTGATATATGGACCGATGTAACGTAAACGCATACGTGACATCAGCAGATTTGACCAGAGTTTTGTGTCTTGGGCAGTGCAGACGAAAGCAGTGCATTTTTAAGCCCTCAAAACGCCGTCACCGTCTAAACGAAAGGCACTTCCAATAAACTACTTTGTTTTTACCGATAAACGTTCTCATGTAAATGGGCCATAAAGCTAATATTAAAGGTTCTGTATTGCGTAAAAATACTCTTGTGAGCTTTAAGTCCTGATATAACGCTGTTACCTCATCAAAAACAGACCTGGAGTTGTGTTTCGTTTCATTTGCACAGTCTGTCTACATCTCTAAAGATCAAAATGCTCTGTCCCACCTTGTGATGTCATGCAGGGGCGCATGCAGGATTTTTGGGAAGTGACGCGCAGCCAAGTGGATTATTATTATTCAGTTCTTTTTATTGATTTTTAAGAAACGTTTAAACACACATAAACACCACACAGAGACAACAGGACAGCAGGCAAAAAAAAAAAAGATTCAAGAGATTATACATCAATTCAAGCATAAAAATGTAATTAAAATTTTAAATAAATTAAATATAGAAAGGGAAATTTAAGGGGGATTTAGAATGTGGGGTAAGTGACATACAGCTCTGGGAAAAAAATAAGAGACCACTGCATTTTTTTCTGAAATCAGCATCTCTACATGTATTACAGCCATTCCATTCCAGCGTCTGTTGAATTCCAACACAAACACAAAGCTGAGCTACTTCAGTTCTTGCATCAGGAGTGGAATAAAGTCACCCAAGAACAATGTGAAAGACTTGGACTAAACCAGGTCTGAACCAAGACTAAAGCAGGTCTAAACTAGGACTAAACCAGGTCTAAACAAGGACTAAACCCGGTCTGAACCAAGACTAAACCAGGTCTAAACTAGGACTAAACCAGGTCTAAACAAGGACTAAACCCGGTCTGAACCAAGACTAAACCAGGTCTAAACTAGGACTAAACCAGGTCTAAACAAGGACTAAACCCGGTCTGAACCAAGACTAAACCAGGTCTAAACTAGGACTAAACCAGGTCTAAACAAGGACTAAACCCGGTCTGAACCAAGACTAAACCAGGTCTAAACAAGGACTAAACCCGGTCTGAACCAAGACTAAACCAGGTCTAAACTAGGACTAAACCCGGTCTGAACCAAGACTAAATCAGGTCTAAACAAGGACTAAACCCGGTCTGAACCAAGACTAAACAAGGACTAAACCCGGTCCGAACCAAGACTAAACCAGGTCTAAACAAGGACTAAACCCGATCTGAACCAAGACTAAACCAGGTCTAAACAAGGACTAAACCCGGTCTGAACCAAGACTAAACCAGGTCTAAACTAGGACTAAACCCGGTCTGAACCAAGACTAAACCAGGTCTAAACTTGGACTAAACCCGGTCTGAACCAAGACTAAACCAGGTCTAAACTTGGACTAAACCCGGTCTGAACCAAGACTAAACCAGGTCTAAAAAAGGACTAAACCCGATCTGAACCAAGACTAAACCAGGTCTAAACTAGGACTAAACCCGGTCTGAACCAAGACTAAACCAGGTCTAAACTAGGACTAAACCCGGTCTGAACCAAGACTAAACCAGGTCTAAACTAGGACCCAAGAACAATGTGAAAGATTGCGAAAGCTGTGATTAAAAATAAGGATTATTGCACCAAATATTGATTTCTGAACTCTTCTTAAGTGTAAACATTAGTGTTATGTTGTTTTAAAATGAATTTGATCTTGTTTCTTTGCATTGTTTGAGCTCTGAAAACATGTATCTTTTTTGTTATTTTCACCATTTGTCATTTTCTGCAAATAAATGCTCTCAACGATAATATTTTTATTTGGAATTTGAGGGAAATGTTGTCAGTAATTTTCAGACTCAAACAAAAATGTCCCTTTTGCCCCAACACATACCTATAAGTAGTAAAATCAGAAAAACTGATCATTTTGCAGTGGTCTCCTATTTTTTTTTTTTGTAATATAAGCCCTTTAAACCAGGAGATTTGAGGCCAACTTCAGTTAGAGTTCATTCAGTAGGATTATGAAGTACCACCAGTATTATTTACCAGCAGAGCAGTAAATCTTATAAGGTTTTTATTGTGTGTGTTTCCCAGAACACACTTCTTTGTCAAGTGTCCAAACTTAGTGATAAATGCAAGTATGTGTGTGTTGTCAATTTTTTTTTTTTAACATTTTGATTTCATGAATAATGAACTTGTTAGTTGCTCGTCAATGGAACTGGAAATGACTCTTCTCCTCTTAGGTTCAACCCACTTTCGCACCGAGCACGATGGAAACTGACGGGGAAGAGGTTTGGTGATGAATATTCATCTTCAGATCGTGAACTTTTAGTCTGTTCGCAGTTCTTCAATCGCCTGAGACAAATCAGTTTTACTGTTTAGCCTTGCCCACTCATGTCCGCCAAATGTGATGAGACACTACATGTTCTGTCATGTGCGGGACCAGACACACAAATGCCATCAAAATGTTCATTTCACTTCTGAAATCAATACAGCTCCATCTTGAAGTCATCCTCCAGTTTGCAGAATACTCCCAGGAGTGCGTCTGTGTGGAGGTTTGTCATGAACGTCAAGGTGAGTCCACGGACTTTTCCAAGTGTGCGTATGTGCCATGGCCCCTAGCTGTTCACCATCAATTATATTTAGTTTAAGTGGTTGTCAACCACCCACGGGGCATAAATCTTTGTGTATTGATCTTAGCTGCCTTTTTTAGAAAGTGGCCCCCAACTGAGTGTGAGAGGGTTTTCTATGATATACAACCTGGAGGTGACATCACGCACATTAAATGTAGAGTACAGAGAGTGTGTTTGTAGTGTTTGAACAAGATACAATCACAACTGAACCTGTGGTGGTGTGGCGGGATTCTTGAAGAACTTGGGCTTAGTCGAGATAAGCGTTTCAAGGTGATCTATTGTGCTCCCACAGTGCAAAGGTGTCAAATGTGTGTGGATAAAAATATTTACAGTGCTTGGAGTAATATAAAAAATAAAATGAAAAACTTTAAAAGGTCCAGTGTGTAGGATTCGTGGCGCATAGGTGGATGGTGCTATTGCAATTCCTGTTTTAGCTACGCCTCACCCGGGCGCGCCGTAGCGCGGACAGCTCGCGTACCCGCGCACGAACCGCGTGCACGTGTGAAGCGTGAACTACTGTATAAATAAAATGCTGTCCCATTCACTGTTTTTTTGAAACCTTACAGTCTCCTCTTTTTGACTATGCAATTCATTTCCCAACACAACAATCACTCCCCGAGCACATGGGGCTTTTATACGGAAAAGCACAAAACGAGGTTTGTTACTTTGCTTACCTTGAAGGCTCTGGACAGGTCAAACTTCAGTATTTCACCATAAACTTGGTCTCAATCTGTCCGTAAGGATCCAGCGAATAAAATCCAGTAAAACAATTTAGTCCAAAACACGTGTTAGATCCATTACGACGTCTGATCCGGCAACATGCTTGTCGTTGTTTATCCAAACGCGTACTATCTCGTGTGAAAACTACGAGCCCTTGCCGAAGGCGAAGGCGGAGCCCAAATGTCCTTCTGTGGCTCTCGTAATCAAAATGGCTGCCTCTACATGGGGAAGATCCCCCTTTTATGTGACTATATCTAAGTCCAACAGAATACTTTGATTTCATGATGGAAGTGAAAAGGCTTGGAAAACACTGTATTTTTGAATGGGTATCTTTAATTTCGGTAATTAACGGGTAAAAATCTTACAAACTGTCCCTTTAAGTCTTTTGTTTGCTCACTTTCTCTCTCTCTCTGCGCACGTTACCTTCACTGTTACCATGACCAGACAAGACTGAAGGCAGCGCTGCGGAGTGCACCTTTATACCCCCACTCGCCCGCCCACATTACATAACATTACTTGGAAAGTTTATTTTATTTATTTTTATTTTATTATTTATTTCGAGCTTGCCATACATTTGTAAACATAAAAACGTACAGAAGTATACATCCTGCACAGTCAATTCAGTTGATTCAGACATTGAAAAAATGCAATAATAATAATAATAATAATAATAATAATAATAATAAATAAATGCTCAAAATGGAGTGGGTAGAAGATAAACTTGTTTTTTAACC
Source organism: Paratrypauchen microcephalus (assembly GCA_036785185.1). Lineage (NCBI taxonomy): Eukaryota > Metazoa > Chordata > Actinopteri > Gobiiformes > Gobiidae > Paratrypauchen > Paratrypauchen microcephalus. Next base: position 2,308,498 of record JAVJIX010000143.1, read on the forward strand.
CACCCCATCTTCAGAAACCTACTACCACAAAACAAAAGATGCTTCCTAGTTCGCAGGCAATGCTTCAAAATAATTAGTGTAATGATGTGCGTAAAACCACACACAATCACATACAGACCCATAAATCTATTTACAAAAGTACAGACACACGTTACCACTGGTAACAGTAGTATTTAGAATTACCATCAATGGTAAATAAGGAGTATCATAAGGTAATTGGACACAGTTACAGTGATTTACACCATTCCACTATTAAATGGCCAACACACAGACCATAGCTTTCATTCCACATCAACGAATCATATAAAACACTCCAAATATACAGAATATATGAATAATGCCCAGGCCAATTACTCCTGGCTCACATGACCATCGGAATCCGCGAAACTGGCGGATTTAAACTCCCGGTGCGGAAGTGACCGGTTTTGCCAGAATGCATCATGGGAAGAGGGAGAACGCGGCAGTGCGCAGGTAAGGAAATTATCGTTTTTTTTAGCGCGGTCGGGATGGCAAAACTGGCGCTTGTAAGTGCGCACCCCTAGAAGCGGCAGAGCACGCTGGAGAGGTTATGAGGATTAGTATATGGTGGATAATGGAAAAGGGTTCGGCGCACGGAGCGCAACAGATACCGAAACGGGCGTCTTCACGTGCTCTCCCCGGGGATAACGCTCTTAGGGACGGGACTGCTCCGTCACAGGTGGCACCACAGGAGCCTTCACCTGCAGATAGAGACACATCCAAGTTTGTCTCATTCTCAGGTTATGGACAGAGAATGAGACAAAGAGTTCTGGGTGTTCACATGTGACCATTCAGATCAGAGAGAGGCATTTTAGGTTTAAACCAACTGGATTTCAGCTTTGAAATCTACATACCCCTCCTTTATCCTTTATTTATTTATTTATTTCCACTCAAACCTCATTTTCTTTCTCACTCGTCCATCACATTGAAAGGGCAGCAGAATATCATTTAGCGTCTCCATAATGAAGCGGTCTCAGCTGAGTGCACACGTCAGGTCTGTGGAGAAGCGTCATGGCTCCTCGGTGTCATTTGTCCTGAGGATTATTCCCTCCTGTGTCTGTGCACGCCAGCCTCTTATTACATCACCACTCCATCTTCTCCTGTCTCCAAGGACGACTTGATCAAAGAGAGACCACATGGCCTCCAGCCAACCCCGCGACGACGTGCTCGCAATCCAGATACGCCTCTACCGCCGGTATGAAAATGCCCCGTCTTCCATTCATGGAAACAGTTTTTTTTTTCTCAACTGGAAGACCGAGCCATAGTGACGTACGGACTCAATCCACAAAGACCAAAGCATACCCTGTTGTTGTTGTGTCCTCATGCAAAACATTTCAATCACCTAAACCAAAGACTAGAACAGGACGAAACCAGGACTAAACCAAGGACTAGAACAGGACTAAACCAGGACCAAAACAGGACTAAACCAAGGACTAAAACAGGACTAAACCAGGACCAAAACAGGACTAAACCAAGGACTAAAACAGGACTAAAACAGGACTAAATCCGGACCAAAACAGGACTAAACCAAGGACTAAAATAGGACTAAACCAGGACCAAAACAGGACTAAACCAAGACTAAACCAAGGACTAAACCAAGACTAAACCAAGGACTAAAACAGGACTAAACCAGGATCAAAACAGGACTAAACCAGGACTAAACCAAAGACTAAAACAGGACTAAACCAGGATCAAAACAGGACTAAACCAGGACTAAACCGGGACCAAAACAGCTAAACCAGGACTAAACCAAGGACTAAAACAGGACTAAACCAGGACCAAAACAGGACTAAACCAGGACTAAACCAAGGACTAAAACAGAACTGGGACCTAACCAAGACTCATCCAGGACTAAAACAGGCCTAAACCAAGACTAATCTAGGACTAAACCAGGACTAAAACAGAACTAAAACAGAACTAAAACATGACTAAAACAGGACTAAACCAAGACTAATCCAGGACTAAACCAGGACTAAACCAGAACTAAATCAGTACCAGTACCTTCTAATTCTGACCTGCCCTGAAACACCACACCGCAGTGATGTCAGTGATGGGGGAGGACTTTGAGGGAAATGTTGTCAGTAGTTTATAGACTCAAACAAAAATGTTCCTTTTGCCCAAATACATACCTATAAGTCAGGGGTGCCCAACAGTCGATCGCCAAGGTAGTGTGGGTAGGTTGTAGTGTCGTAGTACTCGACACCAGTCTTGGTCTCGAGATGAGTGTGATCATTACGGCCGCTGCCGTCAGCAATAAACTTTTATCGGTGTGCGGGACTGCGCGGGGCTTTTCACTGCAGCCTGTGCGCCGCCAGTGCACACAGCTTATTCACAACAGCGTGTATCTTTGCATAACAGCGTGTATCACAGGGAAGGTTAAAGGAGAATTAATGTTTTTTACTATCTGAGCCTTATTTCAGTATTAAAACAAGTTGTTTTACTCACCCATAGCACTTTGGGGTCATTTGGAGCATTTCCAGAGATGTTTTAGATTTGCGATCTCCATAACGTGAGTTCTAGGGCACATGTTTGCGGTCTCCAGATAACACAAACTTTAGCACTTTTCAAATCATAGAAGCTCAATGTCTTAGTCTACACTTTCGTTTGAGTCAAAAGTGGCCTGTAATCCGAGATTTATCCATAATTTACAGCTTTGCGTTTCATGTTTGGGTCCCGAGAGCTGAGAGCGAAATAAGCTGTGACTCCTCACGTGAGCACTGGCCTCCTCATCTACTCGAAACTATGGATAAATCTCGGATTACAGGCCACTTTTGACTCAAACGAAAGTGTAGACTAAGACGTCGAGCTTCTATGATTTGAAAAGTGCTAAAGTTTATGTTATTTGGAGACCGCAAACATATGCCCCGAGAACTCACATTACGGAGATCGCTAAACTAAAACATCTCCGGAAATGCTCCATATGACACCAAAGTGCTATGGGTGAGTAAAACAACTTGTTTTATTATGAAAATAAGGCTCAGATTGTAAAAAACATTAATTCTCCTTTACACTTTATAAAACATCCTACCTGTCCGTCCGCCTCACGCCAGCGCGTCACTCCTCGCCTTTTCACGCTCTCGCTCCTCCTGTGTCCTCCTCAATGCCTCTGATTAGAAGTGCAAGACTAAGTGCAAAGCAAAAACTAATCTAAATTCATGTTACAGTGTCACTCTGTTTCAACTTCCTGTTTGAATACTTCAGGGGCGGAGTGAGATTGGATTGAATCTCACTCCAAAAGCCCATATTTGCCAACAGGTCATTCTAAAATGGACTAGAATGCAAGACCCTCCCTCCTGGTAGATCTCAGTACACCATCAACCTCAAAAGTGGATCTCGGTCAAAAAAAGGTTGGGCACCCCTGTTATAATTAGTCAAATCAGAAAAACAAATCATTTTGCAGTGGTCTCTTATTTTTTTCCAGAGCTGTATTTGTATTACAGTGGTCCCTCGTTTATCGCGGAGGTTAGGTTCCAGAAATAACCCGTAATGAGTGAAATCCGCGAAGTAGGACAACTTTATATTTTACAATTATTCTACATGTTTTAAGGCTGTAAACGCCTTAAAACACTGGAATTAACGTTTTCTCACATTTCTCTCTCGTTTAAACACTCAAACTTTCGTAGATTTTCAACAAAATGTATTAATAGTGAAGTGTGGGGGGAGACACGGCTCCGGAAACCCCGCCGGGAGCGCGAGGGGAACGGAGACATGAGTCACTGGATCCGCAGGAAGCACCGCACTCATCCAACGGCACTGCCACGTCCCGGGACGCGACACGCACCAACCCCTTGGAGAAGTGCGCGACACGTGCACCCCTCATCGTGGTCAAATCCGTGACAGAGCAGCACGACCGGCGAGAGGCCGCGAGCACGAGATCGAACCGCGGCGCCCGGACCATGCCTCCCCCTCAGGACTGCGTCCTCGCAGCCCGAGCCACAAACCGAACACGCACAAACGAACGCAAGAGCCGCACGAAACTAGCAAAGCACCGCACGGGGTGATTTAATCCTGGTTTAGACCTGGTCTAGTCCCGGTTTAGTCCAGGTATAGACCTGGCCCAGTCCTGGTTTAGTCCAGAACCAGTCCAGGTTTAGACCTGGTTTAGACCTGGTCTACACCTGGTTTAGTCCATGTTTAGTCCTGGTCTAGTCCCGGTCCCCCCTGCATCCCACATCTATCAATCGGCAAAGATCTACAGTCTCTTAGCCAATCAGGACGCAGAACACAATGTTACACTATTTTAAAAAAAATTGTTACACTATTAAAAAAAAAAATAAATCTGCGAAACAGCGAGGAGCAAACAGTGAACCGCGATAGAGCGAGAGACCACTGTATACACAAGTTTACTGTACTTTTGCTACGTGTATATGTGATGTTTTAGTCATGGTGTTTATTGTCTTGTTTATCAGATGTTTTATCTTCACTGTGGGCCTAGGGGGCGCTGCAATTTCAAATCCTGTGTGTGCAACCTGTACATATGGTTTTTGACATTAAAGCTGAAAGTATGAAAGTGTTGTGCTGACAGATGTGGCTACAGTATGTGCCTACTACTAAATAAACACTATTATCGTTATTATTGTTGTTACTTTAAAGATTTTACACTGGCCTAAAGTAGAGAGAGAACACAAAAACACACTCCTGCGTTCCTCTGAAGTGTTCTGCTGGACGTCTCTGTTCGGCTGAGTCAGGCTCGGCCTCTGGACTGCAGATCTCAGCACATAATCAATAGACCGGGCTCACCAGCGGCACCCGAGGACCCGCTCCAAACACAAGACATTTTGTTTTTCTGTTCAAGTGCCAGGAGGGTCGGGCAGAGTGCTGACCCGAGAGTGCCACACTACTGAAGCACTCGTCCCACAGGAGAGGAGGACAGGACAGGAGGAGAGGAGGAGAGGGGGAGAGAGGAGAGGACAGGAGGAGAGGACAGGAGGAGAGAGGAGAGGAGGAGGACAGGAGGAGAGAGGAGAGGACAGGAGGAGAGGACAGGAGGAGAGAGGAGAGGAGGAGGACAGGAGGAGAGAGGAGAGGACAGGAGGAGAGGGGGAGGACAGAGGACGAGGAGGAGAGGAGAGGAGGACAGGAGGAGGACAGAGGAGGAGGAGGAGAGGACAAGAGGAGAGAAGGAGGACAGGAGAGGAGGAGGACAGAGGAGAGGAGGAGAGGACAGGAGGAGAGGAGAAAAGGAGAGAGGATGGAAAAGGAGATGAGGAGAGGACAGGAGAAGAGGAGAAAAGTAGGAAGGAGAAGAGGAGGGGAAGAGAGGACAGGAGGGGGGAGAGGAGGAAAGGGTGGAAGAGAAGAGGAAAGGACGAGAGGGGAGGGAGAAGAGGAGGGGTGAGGAAAGAGGAGAGAGGATGACAGGGAAGGAAGGAGAAGAGGAGAGGAAGAGGAGAGGACGGAAAAGGAGAAGAGGAGGGGAGAGGAGAGAAAAGCAGAAGAAATGAGGAGAGGAAATAAAAGAGAAGAAGAGGAGGAGGAAAGAAATGAGGATGGGAAGAGAGGAGAGGAGAAAGGAGGAGTGGATGGAAAAGGACAAGTGGAGAGGATTAGAGGTGAAGAGGGGCAGGAGAGAAAGGAGGAAAGAAGAGAAGGGGAAGAGAGGACAGAAGGGGGAGAAGAGGAGAGGACGGAAGAGAAGAAAGGATGAGAGGGGAGGAAAGGAGAGAGGAGGAAAGAGACAGGAAGAGGAGGAGGGGATGGAAGAGAAGAGGAAAGGACGAGAGGGGAGGAAAGAGAAGAGGAGGAGGGGAGAGAGGAGGAAAGAGACGAGGAGGGGAAGAGAGGAGGAGAGAATGGAAGAGAAGAGGAAAGGATGAGAGGGGAGGAAAGATAGAAGGAAAGAAGAGGAGGGGAAGAGAGGAGAGGATGGAAGAGAAGAGGAAAGGACGAGAGGGGAGGAAAGAAAAGAGGAGGGGAGAAGAGGAGAGGAGGAGAGGATGGAAAAGGAGAAGAGGAGGAGGGGTGAGGAAACGAGAGAGGATGACAAGGGAGGAAGAAGAAGGAGGGGAGAGGATGCAAAAGGAGAAGAGGAGAGAAAAGAAGAGGATGAGAGGGACGAAGGAAAAGAGGCAATGAGGATGGAAGAGAAGAGGAGAGGATGAGAGGAGGAAAGAAGAGGAGAGGAATAGTGGACAGGAGGGGGGAGTGGAAGAGAAGAGGAAGAGGATGAGACGGGAGGAAAGAAAAGAGAAGGAGAGTATTTTATTGATGTTCTGAAGTTTGGCAGTGATGTCTGGGAGGATGGAACACTCCAAATACAAAATACAACATGGAAACATTTGGGATTTTATGAATTCTAGAATCCCTATAGGAAAACCGTGCAAACATATCCGTACTCTGAACATTTGGGATCTAGAGACTTCTCCTGCGGTTGTTTTTACGAGGGAACGCATTCACAAACTCGGCCCTGAATCTGGGCCACAACTCTGAATCGCTCCAACCTGTTTATGTTTCACCGTTTCAAAACCAGAACTATATTTAGTGTTTATTATTGGCGATTGTTGAAGTGAGCCAAAAGTTCTAAATGAACTTTTACGAGTTTTCAGACACGGGACGAGGTGGAGGTGGAGTTCAGAAAATTATTCAAATACAGTCGTCCCTCGCTCTATCACGGTTCACTGTTCACGGGCTTGCAGATTTTTTTATTATTATTTTTTAATAGTGTAACATTTTTTTATAGTGTAACATTGTGTTCTGCGTCCTGATTGGCTAAGAGACTGTAGACCTTTGCCGATTGATAGATGGGGGACGCGTGGGGGACTGGGACCAGGACCAGACTGGGACTAGACGTGGACTAAACCAGGTCTAGACCAGATCTAAACCAGGTCTAGACCAGGTCTAAACCTGGACTGGTCCTGGACTAAATCAGGACTGGACCAGGTCTAGACCTGGACTAGACTAGGTCTAAACCAGGATTAAACCACCACGTGCCGCTCTTTGCTGGTTTCATGCGGCTGGTTTGTGGCTCAGGCTGAGAGGACGCGGTCCGGGCGCCGCGGTTCGATCTCGTTCTCGCGGCCTCGCGCCGGTCGTGCTGCTCTGTCACGGATTTGACCACGATGAGTGGGTGCACGTGTTACGCACTTCTCCAAGGAGTTGGTGCGTGTCGCGTCCCGGGACGTGGCAGTGCCGTTGGATGAGCGCAGTGCTTCCTGCGGATCCAGTGACTCATGTCTCCGCTCCCCTCGCGCATCCGGCGGGGCTCCCAGCGGAGCCCCCATTAATACATTTTGTTGAAAATCTATGAAAGTTTGAGTGTTTAAACGAGAGAGAAATGTGAGAAAAGGTTAATTCCAGTCTGAGAAAAGTGTATAATGTGTGTGGTGAGGCGTTTACAGCCTTAAAACATGTAGAATAATTGTAAGATATAAAGTTGTCCTACTTCGTGGATTTCTCTTGTTGGTGGTTATTTCTGGAACCTAACCCCCACGATAAACAAGGGATTACTGTAATACGAGAAACTACTCAATTCAGGGTACTTCAGTTACTTCAGTATTGGTAGTCACAAGTTAGATCTGTGGAGAGGCGTGTCCATATATCCAATAAATTAATTTGGCTTTAAAATCTGAAAACCACCCACTTATTTCAGAATTAAGTTTAATTCCTCCGTTTTTATTAGGAATTGTTTACGTGGTCTTTTTAAAGCGGAATTATTTTTTATTCAGAATTAACTTACTTTTAATCAGAATTAAAGCTCTCATGTAAACATGGTACAAAAATGAGACAAACTAAGGCTACGTTCAGACTGCAGCCTGAAGTGACCCAAATTTGATTTTTTTTTCCCGCCCCTATACGACCTGTATCTGATCTTCTAACGACAGTCTGAACGACACAGATTTGATTTTTTCAAATGCGACCCAGGCCACTTGGACTACGTTCAGACTGTAGGGCTTAATGCTCAATTCCGATTTTTTTTTGCGAGATCATTCACATTTCCTATTAAATACGACTTGTATGTGATCTCCAGTGTGAACTTTAAACGCCCCAAAAGTGTCCCGCATGCGCCTTGGAGGACAGGATGACGTCATGCGCAGTGAGCGTGCTCAACGTTTACGGAAGTAGCCTAAAGCTGCTGTCGTACTGGAGCCAGAACATGTGCAGCTTATTTGATTTAAAAAGGAAGAGACGGAGAAAGAGAAGGAGAAGGTTTTTGGCCACGGCGTTTTGTGGGGCAGTGGCAGCAACGTCCGTAGAAATGAACATGTGGGTGTGGAGTTGCAGACAAGAGTGGTGGGATTGCTACGTGCTTCGCCGCTTCACTGACACGGAGTTCATATTCTATTTTCGCATGATGAGAAGAACGTTTGTGTACATTTGTGAGCGCCGACTTGTACCACTCTCGCTGGAGGAAACATGCCCACGTCGGATGAATGCGACCTGGCCGTTCAGACTGAAATCGCATGTCAAAAGATCGGATAACCAAACCAGAACTGACGAAGCAACTCAGATGAGCTGCGAAACGTTTTCGACCAAATAAACTTTGTCCAGTTGACAAATTGAATTTCTCCTTTTACCAAAAGATCGGATATGTATTGGATTTAGGACCACATGCCATTTTTCTTTATATACCAAAAACATTGAGTGCTATACATATTCTGTACAATTTCAGTTGTAAATTCCGTTTGGCTCAATAAATTCTTGTAATGGCATTTCCCTAAAGATCACATGGCCCTGCAGGAGCATGTGATCCGTGCACACATGTATTTGTCACATCACATTCATAACACGAACGACACCATCCCAGTGTTAGACTTGACACACAATATGCATGTTTATCTAAGAGCTGAGAGCATTTCCAATCAGATGATCCAATCGAACCACATATTATCCAAACATATGCAGATTTTTTAGAGATTTTAACAGTTTTAATGTTTGTCCTTTCTCATCTACACTCCAAGTTGTATTTAGACTGTGATTCATGCATGTTTCCCATTCAAACTCCAGTCCCCCATGAGCAGACACTAATGTTTTCATCCCAGTTAACCGAAACCCATGTATTTCTATGATAAATGGATGTTGCCATGGCCACACGGTTGCAAAGAGAAGTACAGCTCTGGAAAAAAAATAAAATAAGATTTTTGTTTGAGTCTACAAACTATTGAAAACATTTCCCCCAAATTCCAAATAAAATCATCATTTAGAGCATTTATTTGCAGAAAATGACAAATGGTCAAAATAACAAAAAAGATACCGTATTTTCACGACCATAGGGCGCACCGTGTTATAGGGCGCAGCTTCAGTTACGGGTGTCTTTTTGGTATTTAACACATACAAAAGGCGCACCGGGCTATAGGGCGCGGGCGCGGGCACGATAAAACGTACCGGTAAAGTCCTGGTTCAGAGCGCACGTGCACTTCCTCATTGCGTGCGCTGACGGCTCGTGCTCTTCTTATGCGCTGATGCGCTGTGTTGAAGTTCAGAATGTGTTTAGTTGGTGGATTTAATTACATAAACTTTCCACACGAACAAAATCATGTGTGTTATTAATAAGCCTAAGAAAATAGTGTGATTTGAATTGTGTTTTATTAAAAAAAGCAGCGGGAGCAAATATGAGTTCGGTTGTGCTTTATTTGAGTGCGTAATAAGTACCGTATTTAGCATAGTGCTCACATTATTTTTACAATCATTCTATCAAATCAAATCAATCATCAAATCCATCAAAGTCCTCATCTTCTGTATCTGATAAGAACAACTGGGCTAGAGTACAGTCAAACACGCCAGGTTCTCTCTCGTCACAGTCAGAGTCTGTCTCGTTGCCATCCGTCTCCTCGTGAAAGATGCCGGCTTTTGCAAAAGCCCGAACAACAGTACAAGTAGACACATTAGCCCAAGCATTTACAATCCATTCACAGATTGTGGCGTAACTCGCTCGGCGTTGCCTCCCAGTCTTCGTAAATGTGTGTTCGCCATCTGTCATCCATTGCTCCCACGCCGTTCGCAGCCTTACTTTGAACGCCCTGTTCACGCCAATGTCCAGCGGTTGGAGTTCCTTTGTCAAGCCTCCCGGAATGACAGCGAGCTCCGAGTTCATTTGCTTCACCTGTTTTTTGACACCGTCCGTGAGATGAGCGCGCATGGAGTCACAGATCAACAGGGACGGTGACGCGTGGAAAAAACCGCCTGGTCGCTCACGTCCGCACGTTCACGCCACGCCCCTTGTCTTCTATTACGCCCGCGTCTCACAACAACACAATAGGCGCACCGCACCATAGGGCGCGGCGTGCATTTTGAAGAAAATTTAAGACTTTTAGGTGCGCCTTATGGTCGTGAAAATACGGTACATGTTTTCAGACGTTAAACAATGCAAAGAAACAAGATCAAATTCGTTTTAAAACATCATAATACAAATGTTTACACTTAAGAGTTCAGAAATCAATATTTGGTGCAATAACCCTTATTTTTAATCAGAGCTTTCATGCGTCTTGGCATGCTCTCCACAAGTCTTTCACATTGTTCTTGGGTGACTTTATTCCACTCCTGAGGTGTATTCCACGAACGCGGCTAAGCGCAAAGCCCGGCTTTATTCGACAGTTCGTGCTAGTTTTAGTTAGTGTTCGGATCCATGACTCTCGCCAAGCTTGTGGTTAAGCCCACAAGTTTTGTCCTTTTAATTACATTGACTTCCAATTGTAAATAAGACGTTATGTCCCAACAGTTACTCTTTAGGTTTAGTTTATTTAAAAGGGGACAGTGCAGTTTCATAAAACACATGATTAAAAAAAGCCAGAAGTCCCCTAGCCATGATGAGAAAAGGCAAAGAGCACACAATACATATACAATAAAATACAAAATCCATACAGACACTTAATATACAGTACTGTCACAGTTTCAACAAAGGAGGGACCCAAAAAATGGACATGGACCAGAAGGAAAAAGGAAAACATATATTTATTAACAGACCGGGTAGAGACGCAGACTGGAACAAGCAGGGATCTCCGGAGAAGAATGAACAAAACCTCATGAGACAAGGGGTTCAGCTAACGTAGCACAAAACAAACAGGACAGTCTGACAAAGTCTGTTTGGTGAGCAGGGCTTAAATACCCAGGAATCTTGATTGCGCCCAGGTGAACGGAATCACAGGAGACTCCGCCCACACACAGGGGGAGGGAGGAGAACGCAGATCATGACATATACAATACAAAAAGAATATGACATCACAACATATCACAGTAAAACATTTGATCAGAACATCACAGCAGGATTATCTTTAGTTTTGCAGCTGTAGGTGTTGATAAGCCACATTTTCAGTTTTTTGTGACGTTCTTGTATGTTGTGAGCAGTTTAATCTCCTCAGGCACTCCTCACTGACCAGACCGACTTACTAAAAGTGCTCCTGCGCAGAGGAACGTAAACTACTACTCAAGAAAGCTAGTTTCTTGGGTGCTACAGCGATTTCCTCTCAAATCATTGTACAGGGAAACATGTTTCTTTTCTGTGCATATGACAATAAATGAATCTTGAATCGTGCCCCATCCTATACACTGCACAGTTAAATAAAATATATTTTTTTCTGTTATAAAGAAGCATTTTATGGAGCTAAATTATTCCCCGATTGTGGGAAAGATGGACTGGAGTGGATAGTGTTGTGCTTTAGTTTTTCCTCAAGCGATGCAGAAAAGAGGGAGCCCCTGTCTGTGTGAATGTTCATGTATGTTAGCTTTCCCAAAATACCCTTTCCCAAATACTTTTTTTCATTCATATAAAGCCATCAAGGAATGGAATGGGCTTCCAGACAATCTAAAGAACATGATTGATTTTTAGAGCTTTTCACGGGGCCATCAAAAATTGGATTCTGGAGTGCCAAACATGCTCACACTAGCAATACCAGACGGGTATTTTGCCATCAGGTGTTACCCCTGTGGGTATCACCTGATGGCCCCCAGATTACCAAACCAATAGTGCTACAACATTGTATTGCATTACATTACATATTGCACTTTTAACTTGTAAATAGTTATTTTATTGTATATTTGTATATTGTATTTTCATTGTATATTTGTATATTGTATAGTTGTGTTGTCTCGCCTTCCCAGGACTACAGATGGAAATTAGCTATGAGCTACAATCTGGTACAAACATCTTAATGTAATTGTACACTGTCCTAATAAACCAATAAATGAAAAAATTTCTGGGACCTCTACTTTGTACTTCTACCTGAGTAAAGACTGTCGGTGGGATGGGAACTAGGGCCACGGTCCGAGGGAACTGTGATGTCCCACACAGACCCCCGGGGGAACCGTGAGGTCCCACAAAGACGCACTACATTTGGACAAAGTGTCTCTCAGTGACACTTTCAAATCATATTTGAAACAGCGGCTTAAGGAAAACCAGACTTGTGGACACTTTTAATGTTTCATGTTTTAATGTTTTAATGTTTTAATGTTGCTCTTATTGTCACTTGTCACTTGTTTTTATTGTTTTTGCTGTGGTGTCACCGGCCCAGGGACTACAGATGGAAATTAGCGTTTTTGCTGTAATCTGGCATATTTACACTGCAATGTTATGGAGTTCTTCCTCAGACTAAAACTTCACAGGGTAATGTAGATGAGGACTACCAAGATTTTCATGCTAAATAACTGGCAGTCTGACATAGCGCCGCCATATGACAGGCCAGTGAACTGTCAAAAATCTACCACTAGCTGAGCCCCTAACAGGAAAAATTGTCCGATATGCCTTACCATTTTTGCCAGGCACACGAAATTCGGTAGGGACGTTTATCTCCTTAAGACGAACCAAAAACGTATCTACAGTGTCATGGCCACGCCCAACAGGAAGTGAGATAATTGTGCCAGGCACACGAAATTTGGTATGGGTGTGCGTCTCAGTAAGACGAACAAACGCAGGTGCGAGGTCCCGACCAACGCCGCTTGCGGCTTTAATTTTTATTGTTTTTGCTGTGGTGTCACCTGCCCAGGGACTACAGATGGAAATTAGCGTTTTTGCTATAATCTGGCATATTTACACTGTAATGTTATAGATGTTCATTAATATGCAATATGTCCCTGTTAAATAAGAGCATAAAAAAAAGAAAAACGGAATATTATTTTGAAGTAACGTTATTCTCACTTGGAGAATTTTTTGGCTACTCTACCCACCCGTTCTTGTTGGACTTCAGTATGGTATTTCCAAAATTTTGACAAACTAAAAATCTAAAATACTTCTCGTACTTGCTGTGTATTTGGCTCCATGTTTTTTGCCCCATATTTTGACAATTTAACGATGCCAAATCCCCACCCCCATCCCTCTCCCCCCCAGGCCCAGGCAGGCAGGACTATCAGGGCCCCACGACGCAGCTCCGCGGTGGGACCCCCTCCGGGCCTGTTGCCGGGCAGAAAGACCTCTCCACCCCTCTCTGTGATTGGTCCGTGCGGAGTCCTTTGCCCCACCTCTTGGACAGGAGCAAACACTGGCAGGGACACCTCAGTCTGACCGCAAGGTATTTGGGATGTGTGCTAAAGTTAGACGGGATATTTGCAACTCATTTTCTTACAAGTTACAAATTGAAAGTGATACTAAAAAGCAGTGAGTTAAAGTGCATACAAGTGCATAATTAATTAATTTGTCATAGTTTTACACCAGTTTGAGGGGGAAAAAAAGTAAAAAAAAATACAGAAAGTAGCACTAAGTTCTAAAACAGAAACAGAAACGTTGAAAATTCCAATCAAAATGCAGCGACAACTGTGCAAACAAATAATATAAATACAGTTGGACTGCTCATTTTACTAAAACACAGTTAAAATCATTATATTTAAAATATTACAACAAAAAAATTATTCTTTTTCAGAGTTTGGACATTTTTTAGGTTTAAATTTTTATTTAAACCTAAATATTATTCATGTGGGCCAAAACTCCTGTAATGTTCACAGAAATTGTTATTTAGCAAATACCTATCTAAAAAAAAACACCTGTATTTTGTTGAAATCATGTTTAAAAAGTTGTGTGTGAATTGTGGTTAAAAAATGTTTTGATAGAATTTTTGAAAATAGAACTCTGCACTTCCTGTAATTAACCAGTTGCATGTAAACATATTTTTCTTTACAATCTGCTTCTTGAATGGCGTGAAACTATAATTTATACTCACAGCAGGTATTATCCCACCAAATTAAGTTAAAATTAGAGATCAAAACCATCATATGCACTTTAAACTTTAACCCTAAAGCACTATCGCCGGGTGATTTTAACCCGAGCAAAAGTGTTTACATGATTTTCAATATGTTGCATTTTTCTGAGTGTCATGGGTCCCTGTAGCTTCACCATTGTTTTTGACATCTTTGAAGGTGGAGGTGTTTCCCTACCCCAAAGCCACTTTTTCCTACAGGCTTTAGGGGGATTTTCACCCGGAGATAGTGAAAGAGGAATGTAAGAATGTAATGAATTTAAAGCGCATAATAATAATAGGCTCGCAGTGATACGACTCGAGACAAAATAGCACCAAGCGATTATGACGATTATCGATGATCTATTTTTCATGGGCAACTGTTTTGTGATGCAAATATATCACTTTTTGGACAAATATCGTTTTGAGAAGAAAAACAAGCGTTATTAAATGCCCCCGCTAACTTGCCGGAACTACTTTCATCAGTGCCAGGACCGGGGCAGAACTCTGCTCAGAGGACACTGTCAGGGGTAAGTCAGTGTTAATGCACGACACTGCTGAAGGGGACGCCGTACAGATTCACATAAAAAACCCCGAACTATCCCTTTGGATGTAAGGGATAGGTAAGTAAGAGTGGTCCTGGAATGTGTATCTATCCTTATTTAGTGCAGTGGTTATGGATAAATATCACAAAGTGGTGATTTCAAAGGGAATTCTTATGGTCAAAACAATATTTTAATCAACTGGTCATTTTTACCACTGAAAAAATACAATTTTTTGTTCTTCTCTCCTGCAACTGTTTGTGTGTCGAGGAGTCTGAGCTTCACCAGGGAAGTCTCACATGTCCCAGGAATGGGTGGACCAAACACCAAGTTTCCATTATTTTTATTTTTATTTTTATTATTATTATTATTATTATTATTATTATTATTATTATATTATTTTTTAAGGAATTTTTTGCTCTCAAATTTCTAATTTTTTTGTAATTTTGGAGCATGTTTTTAGCATGTTCCTATGTTTTTGTGTGTGTGTGTGTTTTTTTTTTTCTTCTTCATTTTGTTACACATACCACAGTTGAAAATAAAAGAAAACCACTCTAATTTATCATGTGTTGTCATATTTTGGTCTATTTTTCATGACAAGTACTTTTTGTTGGGCATGTTATATCAGGTAAAAATTACCCGGCAAAAGTGATGGTGTTACTTTTTATAGCGAAAGTGTTCTAGGGTTAAAGGTCCCATATTACGCTGTTTTCTGATCTACTGTATGTTATAATGTTGTTTCCTCATCACAAACAGACCTGGAGTTGTGTTTTGTTTCATTCACAGATGTTTAACACACAAACCTGCAAATTTACGCTGAGCTCTTTTCTCAAACGGACAACACTCTGTTCCACCTTGTGATGTCATGCGGAAATACAGGAAGTGCTGCACTGTTTTTAAACTCATACACCGTCACTAGAATCATTTGGATGATTCCAAGCCTGACATTGCGTATTTCTACTAAACGGTAAAACAGGAAGCAAGGTGGAACGGAGCATTTTGAGCTTTGGAGATGTAGATGGACTAATAATAAAGTGTTACTCAAACGTGTGACTGAAACCAAACACAACTCCAGGTCTGTTTTTGACGAGGCAATAACATTATAACATGGCTTAAAGGAGAATTAACGTTTTTTACAATCTGAGCCTTATTTCGGTAATAAAACAAGTTGTTTTACTCACCCATAGCACTTTGGTGTCATATGGAGCATTTCCGGAGATGTTTTAGTTTAGCGATATCCATAACGTGAGTTCTCGGGGCACGACTCTGCAGTCACCAAAATAACACAAACTTTAGCACTTTTCAAATCATAGAAGCTCAATGTCTTAGTCTACACTTTCGTTTGAGTCCAAAGTGGCCTCTAATCCGAGATTTATCCATAATTTACAGCTTTGCGTTTCATGTTTGGGTCCCGAGAGCTGAGAGTGAAATAAGCTGTGACTCCGCACATGCGCACTGGCGTCCTCATCTACTCGAAATTATGGATAAATCTCAGATTACAGGCCACTTTTGACTCAAACGAAAGTGTAGACTAAGACATTGAGCTTCTATGATTTGAAAAGTGCTAAAGTTTGTGTTATTTTGGTGACTGCAGAGTCGTGCCCCGACCACTCACGTTATGGATATCGCTAATCTAAAACATCTCTGGAAATGCTCCATATGACACCAAAGTGCTATGGGTGAGTAAAACAACTTGTTTTATTACCGAAATAAGGCTCAGAATGTAAAAAAAAAAACGTTAATTCTCCTTTAACTCGCTCAAAAGAGTCCATTTGGTCAATATAGGACCTTTAGATGTCTTTTTGGACTGCTGGTTAGCTATGTTGTGTCTTTTAATGCTTTAAAAATCCAGAGAATACAATCCAGAGAATACAGAGAGAGACGAGTTTGAATGAATTGTCAAATAGCACTTTTCTGTATCAGTTTTGTGCTTTTGTATCTGCTGTTGTCGCACCATTGTTGGTATTATGTATGTGTCTTATTGTAGTTGTGTTACTATTGTTGGTATTTTTTGTGCTTACCATTGCTGGTATGTTTACTTTTTGCAGTTTTTAAATGTTCCTGATAGAAACACCGTATGTGTAATTTAATGATCAAAAGTTTTTTTGTTTTTTTTTTGTAGCTACAGTTGTGGTTTTCAACTGAACAACGGAGCTAAATCAATAATTTAAGTTATGTTTTGGAAGACAGGGGCGGGATTCAATAGGTTTTCTTCTTCCCACTCCTTTTTGAGAAAAATGAATGAATTTGACTGCATATTGGTTACATGTATTTATTTCCTTGTGTTGACCTGCTCGAAATGAATAAATACATGGAATGAAATTAAATGAAAAATAAAATTTAAAAAAAGTCTATGGGAAATTTACTTCTGGGACCATGACAAGTTTTGAAATGGACTCTTACCTCCTCAAAAACAGACCTGGAGTTGTGTTTTGTTTCATTCACATGTTTGAGTAACCTTTATTATTAGTCTGACGACATCTCCAAAGCTCAAAAATGCTCTCTTCCACCTTGTGATGTCATATAGTGCTGGTTTTCAGGTTAACAGCAGCCTTTCACCTTTTGTTCAGTTGAGATTGCAAATTCCAGGGCTGCAGATTATTCAAATGATTCTAGTGAAGGTGTATGAGGTTTAAAAGGACAGTGGAGCACTTCCTGTCTTATCACAGGTATTTTCCGTTTGAGAAAAGACGCCTAAATAAGCAACGTTTGTGCGTTAAACATGTGCGAATGGAACAAAACTCCAGGTCTGTTTGTGACGAGGAAACGTTGTAACAAAGATCTGAAAGTTGCATAATACGGGGACCGCGAGCAAGTTACTGAACAAGTTAACGGTTGTCATTTTGCTACGAGCTAAGGCAAGGTCATCCCATGCGATTCTGCTCATTGTTGAACATCTGACATTGTGCAATAACGATCTCGCTAATGTATTCCTGCAGGCTCCGGGGCCCTCGGAGCTGAGCATGTGTGGAGGTGTGAATGAACCATCTGCTCCACATGACTACACCTGCTCTCACCTGGGAGTTTGGCACAGGAGGAGAGGGAGGGGTTAAAGGTCCCTGACACTGCGAAAACCAAATGTTAAAGGGCCCGTGCCAGATTTTTCCCCCACGTATTTGAGCAGAATGTGCCTTGCCGCAGTACGGAGATATGGCATAAGCAGTCTGTCTACCGTTGTGGAAAGCCCTTATAAACTCAATGGGGTGAAAAATGTGGGTGCACATATACATAAGGTATACATACATAAGGAATACATAAGGTAAGTGAAACTTTGGACCACAAAGCAAATGATTAAAATGAACTACTTCTGCTTTTCATGTTTTTAAGACAGTAAAAATCCGGGTGTGTGGAAAGTCCTTGCCTCAAGTGGAAGAGTTCAAGTATCTCTTGTTCACGAGTAAGGGGAGGATGGGGCGTGAGATTGACAGGCGGATCGGTGCAGCGTTGATGCGGTCGCTGTACCGGACCGCTGTGGTGAAGAGGGAGCTGAGCCAAAAGGCAAAACTCTCAATTTACTGGTCAATCTACGTTCCTCCCCTCACCTATGGCCATGAGCTCTGGGTAATGACTGAAAGGACGAGATCGCGGATACAAGCCACCGAAATGAGTTTCCTCCGCAGAGTGGCTGGATGCTCCTTTAGAGATAGGGTGAGAAACTCAGACACAGGAGGAGCTCGGAGTAGAGCCGCTGCTCCTCCACGTTGAGAGGAGCAGCTGAGGTGGCTCGGGCATCTGTTCCAGATCCCTCCTGGACGCCTCCTCCCTCGGGAGATGTTCTGGGCATGTTCCACCGGGAGGAGGCCCCGGGGAAGACCCTGGACACACTGGAGGGACTATGTCTCTCGACTGGCCTGGGAACGCCTTGGGGTCCCCCCAGAGGAGCTGGAGGAAGTGTCCGGGGAGGAGGAAGTCTGGGAGTCCCTGTTTAGACTGTTGCCCCCGTGACCCAGCCCCAGATAAGAGGAAGAAAATGGATGGATGGATGTATGTGTTTTGTTTCTCTCAAACCCAAAATACTCATGTGGTAATACCGGAAGTGCTCCCTTGTGTTTTAAAACTCCATACACCTTCACTAGAATCGTCTGGATAATTTCAGCCATGGAATTTCCAATCTCTATTGAACAAAAGGTAAAAGGTGAGCCCCCATGACAGAAGATACATCAAGGCCGGTTGCGTCAAAGTGACGCGGGGCCGGGTCCACGGGAGGATCCATGGGGGCCGGTGCACTGAGATCTGGCTGGCAGATCTGTTTGGACTGCTGCCCCCGTGACCCGAACTCGGAAAAAGCGGACGAAAATGAATGAATGAATAAAACGTAGCTGCCACTTCAAGACATCACAAGGTGGAACAGTGGTCTTGAGCTTTGTAGATGTAGACAGTC
Source organism: Paratrypauchen microcephalus (assembly GCA_036785185.1). Lineage (NCBI taxonomy): Eukaryota > Metazoa > Chordata > Actinopteri > Gobiiformes > Gobiidae > Paratrypauchen > Paratrypauchen microcephalus. Next base: position 2,327,535 of record JAVJIX010000143.1, read on the forward strand.
TAATATGTGGGCTTACTCAAACAAAACACAACTCCAGGTATGTTTTTGGTGAGGAAACAACATAACATAGATCAGAAAATAGTGCAATATAGGCTCTTTAAGGTTCTGTTTGGGACTAAATAAAAAATCTTAAATAAAATAATGCTGTCTTCCTGGCTGTATCCCAAAAAGCAGTGACCCATTTGAGAGATGTGAGTGAGGGAAGTTTGTGTACTTGTGGACTTGTGTTTGGGTTCCGTCCAGGAGCAGGGGAAGCGTGGACACAGGGAAAGTTTGCCTAGGCCGACCTGCAAAAGTCAAGCCACATAAACACATGAATTCATTTACCTGGTTTACAAAGTACTTATTTGAATGTGTTGAAACTTTTTGGTATTGTCAGTTTTCAGAGTTTGCAAAGTGATGATGTCATACTCCCAGAACTTTTTTTCCCCATATCCATGACTTTCGGAATGATGTAAAATTAATATTGTTGCCATAGTATGTGACAGTTTAAAGACATTACGTATTCACTTTGGTCACTTTTGGATAAGTATTTCACATTTTGTAACTTGTGCCTACGTTCTATCATATCTACATTCTACTATACCTTCTTTTTCAATTAGTTATTAAGGCACTGGAGCTCCCCCTACTGTCAGCAACGGGAATGAACAATCAGATGATTCCCCAACCTTTTTTTGGCCTGTGACCCCATTTTGACATCACACATTTCTGGCGACCCCATAGACTTATTATTATTATTATTATTATTATTATTATTATTATTATTATTATTATTATTATTATTGTTTCAGTCAGTCTCAATATTGTGTCAAATGGTTCGACGTGTCTGAGGCCTCGGAGAAACATTGACCTCTAGTGGACAAATTTAACCATTGAAAACCCATGATTTGGGAAGTTCCCAAATGGATGGATGGGAATGGATCGCTTTTTTCCACTTGTAGATGCCATCGAAAATGAAACAAATGCCAAAAGTCGCCAGACGTCACCGAAATCACCACTAACGTCACACAATACTCCTCACTACCCAACATTTTTAAGAAAGATTGGTGCATCTTTTATACTGTAGCAGTTTAGCGCTTGTCAAACCGAGGAAGCGCGTTGAACACTCTGAAGCACTCTGAACCAATCGCAGAGCGGAACATTCGCTGAGCCAATTAAATGCTTTGATACACTGAAGTGATTGACATGCAGAGCGAAGCAGCGGGGGGAGGGACCGACACTTCGACACTTTGGTCACGTGAGCGGCTGCTGCGAGACAGTTTCAGAAAGAACGAGACGTGCTCCGGAGCTCCGTCTCATTTGCCCATCACTAGTTATTGTGACTGCACTGCTCCGTACATTTCAGGCGACCCCATTTAAATTCTAGGACCTGAAGGTTGAAAAACGCTGTCTTAGGCAATGTGAATGCTACGCTAACTGAGCCACACTTTTGCTTTTGCCCGTAGAATGAGGCCAGAGGTAGCTTATGAACTTAAAAACAGCGCAGGAGAAGTCCAGAGTTCTGCCTTTTTACCTGTGCATTGTGTAACTTTACTGGTGGAGGGTCTGTCACCTGCTTCCGTTCATAGAGATGTTATTGCTTTGTCTGGAATGTTTCACAATATGGTATTAAACCTTTCTATCATCATCAAGACCAAAACAGGCCAAGTTAGTGGTCAGATCTGTGGAGAAGCAACCCCCGGGTCACAATCAAAATGCCTGTTTTTCTAGGTATTTTTGAGCAATAAAACAACCGCAATTTCCAGATTATTGAACGCACCTGAATATAAACCATATCAACTAAATTTTTAAAGAATATATAGATTAGGGTTAGGTGTCCAAGTTGTAACTTGAGTTTTTTACACAGAAAGATTTTTTTTTAAATGTATTAATGCTTTTTCAGAACAGTGCCTGTAACATGGCAGTGAAACAACAAGATTATCAGACTACGTCATGTGCATGTCTCCTGCAGAAAGAGCCGTTGTCCTGTATCATGTCGGTGTCTGGGATCATGTCGGTGTCTGGGATCATGTCGGTGTCTGGGATCATGTCAGTCTCCAGTCTCTGGGATCATGTCGGTGTCTGGGATCATGTCCGTGTCTGGGATCATGTCCGTGTCTGGGATCATTCGGTGTTTCGTAGGATTTCAGCAGATTTCAGGCTCTCCCGGGGGGCGGGGATAGGTGTATTGATCAGGTATGAGTAGATGTCCGGCTACTGAACTTTGAGACGTTTCTTCTCGTCATTTACGCCTCACCTGCATTTAACGCATATGGGTCATTAAGACGTATCCCACTCACTAATGTTCATTTAGCATCAGAACTTAGACTACGTTCACACTGCAGGGCTTAATGCTCAATTCCAATTTTTTTGTGAAATCAGATTTTTTGGGGGAGGCCGTTCACATTTCCAATCAAATGCGACTTGTATGTGATCTCCAGTGTGAATGTTAAACGCCCCAACAGTGTCCCGCATGCGCATTGGAGGACATGATGACGTCACACGCAGCGAACATGCTCAATGTTTACGGAAGTCGCCTATAGTTGCTGCGTACCGGAGCTTATTTATCCATCCATCCATCCATCCATCCATCCATCCATGAAGGTCAGTGGCAGCAACGTCCGTAGAAATGAATGTGTTGTTGCAGAGTCGCAGACAAGAGTGGTGGGATTGCTACGTGCTTCACCTCTTCACTGATACGGAGTTCATATACTATTTTCGCATGACGAGAAGAATGTTTGTGTACATTTGTGAGCTCCTAGTTGTACCACTCTCGCTGGAGGAAACACGCCCACGTCGGATGAATACGACAAATACGACATGTCAAAAGATCGGATATGTATCGGATTTAGGTCCACATATCCAAGTGGCCTGGATCGCATTTGAGAAAATCTGATCTGTGTCGTTCAGACTGTCATTAGAAGATCAGATACAGGTCGCATAGAGGCGAAAAAATCGGATTTGGGTCATTTCAGGCTGCAGTGTGAACATAGCCTTATTTTATCACATGGGAATAAACTAACAACAGCCCTCACTATAGCTGCAACTGCAACTTCATGTTAAGCACAGACAGCGGCGCTTTCTGCGACTCAGGCTGCCCAATTTGACTGAGTAAGACTTCCCAGGTAGGACCCAAACCACTTGAGGGCTGTCCCCTTGACACCAACAATTTTCCAAACGATTTAAAAGAGCTGCATGGTCAATTGTGTCAAAAGCAGCAGTCAGATCTAAACGCACTAAAATGGCAGAATCACCAGAAACTATCATTAAAAACAGGTAATTAAAAGTGCAGACTCAGTGCTGTGGAGTGCTTTATAGCCTGACTGGAAGATATAAAGTGTTGTGTGCTTCGAAAAGAGACTGCAACTACAAAAGGACGCACTTTTCAAGAATTATTGCTAAAAACGGTTGTTTGGGGATTGGCCTATATAGGGGGTCCTCGGGTTACGACGGTCTCGGGTTACGACGTTTCGTGGTTACGAACGCGCCCCCATTAAAAAAAATATATATATATATATTACACCTCATTCCGTCTTACGCGGTTTAGCGTGGTAAGAGAAGTAAACAAACGCGAACGGCGCGTGGCGCACGGCGGAAGAATACGCTCTGTTGTGGTTGTAGGGAGAAGAAGACAGCCTCGTGTGTGTGCCCAATGTGGGCAGAAGTACCTGATGTGGGCTCTGATCTGCTCCTATGAAAGCGGCAGTGATAACCAAGCAGCGTAGTGGTCTAATTATTGAGATGGAAAGGTTATTGGTGCTTTGGTTGGAAGATCAAAGGCAAAATCCGACTTACGACGAAATTCGGGTTACGACGCGTCTTAAGAACGGATCAACGTCGTAACCCGAGGACCCCCTGTAGTTAGAAACATTAGTAGAATCCAAACTTTTTTTTTTTTTTTCAAGAGAGGCACAACAACAGCCTCTTTGCAAAAAACAAAGGAACAACAGATATCAGACTGCTGTTAATAATTTCCAGGACATTTGGGCCAATGGTTGTCCACACTTCTTTGAATAGCCGGTGTGGAACAGGGTCAAGGGGTCTGGAAGAAGGCTTCAGTTCAAAGACAACTTTAGAAAAACACACTAAAGATACTGGACAGTTAAGCAGAGCATGTCTGGCGGTGGGCTGCACATGGAGGTCTGAATATCGGCCCTGATTTTTTCCACTTTCTCAGTAAAAAAGTGCAACAAAAAAAAAGTGTGCCACAGATGTTACTTCTAAAACTATGGATTGGGAAGGGTTAAGAACTGCCCCATCCATCCATGCATCCATCCATTTTTTCTTACGCTTATCCGGGGCTGGGTTGCGGGGGCAACAGTCTAAGAACTGCCCCAATAGTTTTAAAAAGAACATGTGAATAAGAACTTCACACATGAATTTCTTGAGACGGGTGCGTTGGAGAGGGAGCAGCTCGAGAACATAAAGAAAAATCCCACACACCATCTTACTTGCAAAATGTGAGATTTATTAGGACGTACAACATTTCGGCACTAAGCCTTCATCGGGCAAATAGAGTGAGAGCTCAGGTGGCCATCTTAAATAGGGTGACACCCAGAAACACTGAAAAATGGGTAAAATGCAGAAAACAAGAATAAAGTATACCGTACCCTCTTTCGTGAGTTCATTAACATAAGCCTTCAAATCTGAATTCTTGTGACACCCATACCCAGCAGTGTAATTAGCAGCGGCTGATATTCCGTCTGCATTGATCCTGTAGGAAAATCATATCAGGGATTTGTGATGGATCATGTTTCTGAAGGAAATGATCATTTATGCATTACTGTGTCAGGTTAAACTGTAATAGTCTGGGAGGAAACCACACACCTCTGCATTATTTATCAGTCGTGCTTTGGCTTTTCTATAGGGTCAAGGAACACAAGCTTTAAAACATGCTTGGTTTAAATTTGAGTACACAGTGGTATATGTCGCTGGAATCTAAATTTACAGTTATCTTTAGACTGCGTTCAGACTGCAGGGCGTAAAGCTCAATTTAGAATTTTTTGTGAACTCCGATTTTTTTGCAAGATCGTTCACATTTCCAGTTACAGTGGTCCGTCGCTATATTGTGGTTCACTTTTCGCGGCCTTGCTGTTTCGCGGATTTTTTTTAGTCAAATTTTTTTATAGTGTATCTATGCGCATTGTGTTCTGCGTCCTGATTGGCTAAGGGACTGTAAACCTTTGCCGATTTGTCCGTCATTCTCCTCCGTGCCGTTTCTCCTGTACAGTTCAGAATGCGTTCAGCCAGATTTACACACCTGCCAACATGTATGCATTTTGTGTACCGAGCACACATTTTGACCTCCTTGTACGCTTGTACGCTTTGTTGTTCTAAAGTACGCATATGGATCTCGCATTTCGTCCGTTTCACTCAAGTTGTCACTGACGTTGATTCTGCCACTGAGCCACAGATCCACAGAGATCTGCATGTAAACAGAGAACTTTCAGCCAATCAGAGCGCTTCATTACCTCCCGATTCCCCCGCCTTGCCTGACGAATCCCTGACAAAGAGGCCCGGTCAGAGTAACTGTGAAACACACGCATCACTATTAATAATTTTTTTGTTGAAAATCTACGAAAGTTTGACCGTTTAAACGAGAAAGAAATGTGAGAAAACGTTAATTTTTTAGTCTGGGAAAAATGTATAATGTGTGTGGTGAGGCGTTTACAGCCTTAAAACATGTATACAGGGGGTCCTCGGGTTACGACGGTCTCGGGTTACGACGTTTCGTGGTTACGAACGCGCCCCCATTAAAAAAAATATGTATATATTACGCGTCATTCCGTCTTACACGGTTTAGCGTGGTAAGAGATGTAAACAAACGCACGCGGCGCGCGGCGCGCGGTGGAAGAATACGCTCTGTTGTGGTTGTAGGGAGAAGAAGACAGCCTCGTGTGCGTGTCCAATGTGGGCGGAAGTACCTGATGTGGGCTCTGATCTGCTCCTATGAAAGCGGCAGTGATAACCAAGCAACGTAGTGGTCTAATTATTGAGATGGAAAGGTTATTGGTGCTTTGGTTGGAAGATCAAAGGCAAAATCCGGTTTACGACGAAATTCGGGTTACGACGCGTCTTAAGAACGGATCTACGTCGTAACCCGAGGACTCCCTGTAATCATTGTAAAATATAAAGTTGTCCTACTTCGCGAATTCGCGAATTATCGCGGGTTATTTTTAGAACGTAATCACCGTGATAAACGAGGGACTGCTGTAAATGCGACTTATATGTGATCTCCAGTGTGAATTTTAAATGTCCCCAAAAGTGTCCCGCATGCGTCTTGGGGGACATCGGCGACGTCACATGCAGCGAGCGTGCTCAGTGTTTACGGAAGTCGCCTAAACATGGACACCAGCATTGACCACCTGGAGATTTTAAAGTTGCTGTCGTACCAGAGCCAGAACATGTACAACTTATTTGTTTTAAGGAAGAGATTGAAAAGGACAAGGTTTTTGGTTTTTTGTAGGAATGTGTTGGTGCTGAGAGTGGTGGGATTGCTATGTGCTTTGCTGCTTCACTGACATGGATTTCATACACAATTCGTATGACGAGAAGAACGTTTGTGTACATTTGTGAGCGCCTACTTGTACCACTCTCGCTTGTTGAGGACGTGTAGGTCGGATGAATGTGACCTGGCCGTTCACACTGAAGTCCCATGTGCAAAGATCGGATATGCGTGAAAAGTCCCTCAGTCGTCCAGGTAGAATCCATGATCAAAGGAGAAGTTCAATTTGTCAACTGGACAAAGTTTGTTTGGTTGAAAACGTTTCGCCGCTCATCCGAGAGGCACAAAGATCGGATATGTTTTGTTTTGATATGTTTTAGGACCACATATCCAAGTGGCCTGGGTCGCATTTGAAAAAATCGGATCTGTGTCAATCAGACTGTCATTAGTAGATCAGACACAGAAAAAAATTGGATTTGGGGCATTTCAGGCTGCAGTCTGAACGTAACCTTAGCCTCGTTTTCAGTGTTCCTGGAGAACATAGGTACTGGGCTACTGGGTATTAGAAGCTATGGTTTTAGCCCTATTTATTTATTATTTTTGCATAATTTATATTATGTTAGTATGAATGCCATGGTATGAATCCAATGCAAGGCCAAGGTCTCTTTAATATATTATGGCTTGGAGGGAACTGTATGTAGCATCAAAGTGCCATGTGCTATAGCATAACAAAGGAGTGGTTATCATCTGTGCTTCCTGGAAAGTGGTTTTAGTAGAAGAGGATACATAACGCACACAGAGGATTATGGGTAATATAAAACTGTGCACAATATGTTACCCAACACATCATTAAAGCTGTCCCCATTTCTAAAAAAAAAAAAAAAAAAAAAAAAAAAAAAATTTAAAAGCACTGTACCTGCTTTTTACTGTCTTAAAAACATGAAAAACGGAAGTAGTTCATTTTTAAAAAGTTTGCCGTGCTCCAAAGTTATTTATAAGCACTTTTTTTCAACTTTAGACAGGTAATGCTAACAACAACGAGTTTTGAATTTTGTTCTAATCACCTATGCACATTATGATTAAAGTATTATTACTATTATTATTATGCAGAATCTACTTTTCAGAGGTTTTAACCATGCTGTGATGTGCGGTGAGGGTCATGGCTGGTGAGGCACTGACGTCATCATAATCAGATTTACAAATCAGTACATTTCTCTCCCTGTAAGTGACTGGAGCTCACAATATTGTTGATGTGAAGCTGAAAATTAATTATTATTGTTCAGTGCATTTTCCAGAGCGCACCGAGTAGTGTCATAAATTAAAATAGCGGCGTTTTTAGCACGATCTGGCTCTGAATGTGAGCGGTGGACCACTCATGTTTAACCGAATCAGAATCAGAAAGACTTTTATTGCCATTGTCAAGTGAACACAATTCACAAAACTACGAACTTGTCTCGGTGATAAGGTGCGAACATAAAACACTAAATAATAATAATAATAATAATAATAACTAGGATATAGACACTAAATAATAATAATAACTAAAATATAGCTATAATATAGTCAAAAATAAACAATCCAAATAAAAAAAGGCTTCTTTGCAAATTTTTCAGGTCACAATATCCAGAGTCCAGACATCGTCACAGCAGGTTGAGAAAAGAAGGAAAAGCAGAAAAGATGATTTCTTACCACGCTGTTTGAAAAGAGCGAGTCTTTCGTCCCGTAGTCTGGAGCAAACCCTTTAGCTCTGGTGTTGGGCTTCGACAGAAAGTCCAGTTTAGAAATCTGCTTGAGCTTTAATATGAAATCTTCCTCCATTTAAAAAGTCGGGCCAGACAAGAAAAAAGGATTATTAAACTTGACTTGCTAACTCTAAATTGTATCTTGTGTCACTTATTCTAATCTGCTGCTCCAGGAGTTACAGAAGAATCCCTGGGCTCACGAGTGCCTCTACCATGAGGCCAGGTAACTACGTGTCTCACCCGGCGCCTTTTCACCGCCGCTTTAGCGCAGAATCTGTCACTGCAGAGCTGCCTTCTTTTCTGTTTTCTTAATCAGTGATGTAGGATTTATTTTAGTACAAATGATAAAAAAAAAAAAAATCTGCAGTTTTCTACTGTGATGTGCAGCGATCCACAGGAGACGCCAACAGCCGCACAGCTCTTTGCTATGATAATGTTTACAGCATCAACAGCTCCCACTGGACGCCGCAGCGTTTTAACACGGAAGTCAGCAAGCTTGTTTCTTTTATCGGGTTGTTTTAGGTGTATTTTTGATGCGAGGTGTCATAGATTATAACGATATAAGAGAAAAGAAAAGAAATTAAAAAGTGCAGGGCATGTACCAGCGGCGGCGAAAATAGGGGTTGATCGGAGCAACGGCATGTTGAATATAGGAGTATAAAGATTACTCTTAACATAGCAAAGGAGAAATTATAAGCAGTGTCCACCAGCATCTGACCAGAACTGAAGAAGCAGCTTGGATGAGCCGTGAACAATAATCCCTCGTTTATCGCGGCGGTTAGGTTCCAGAAATAACCCGCAACTTTATATTTTACAATTATTCTACATGTTTTAAGGCTGTAAATGCCTCACCACACACATTATACGCTTTTCTCAGACTGGAATTAACATTTTCTCACATTTGTCTCTAGTTTAAACACTCAAACTTTCATAGATTTTCAACAAAATGTATTAATAGTGGCGTGGGGGGAGACACGGCTCCGGAAGCCCCGCCAGAGGCACGAGGAGCACTGCCACGTCCCGGGACGAGACGCGCACCAACCCCTTGGAGAAGTGCGCGACATGTGCTGCTCTGTCACAGATTTGTCCACGATAAACCCCTTATCGTGGACAAATCCGTGACAGAGCAGCACGTGTAGCGCGTACACCGGGACTGCGAGCACGAGATAGAACTGCGGCGCCCGGACCGCGTCCTCTCAGCCCGAGCCACAAACCGAACACGCACAAACGAACGCAAAAGCCGCACGGAGTGATTTAATCCTGGGTCAGACCTGGTCTAGTCCCAGTTTAGACTTGGTCTAGACCTGGTTTAGTCCACGTTTAGTCCTGGTCTAGTCTCTTAGCCAATCAGGACGCAGAACACAATGTTACACTATTTTAAAAAAAAAAGATACACTATAAAAAAAATAATACATTGAAAAAAAAAATCCGTGAAACAGCGAGTCCGCGAACAGTGAACCGCGATAGAGCGAGGGTTCACTGTATTTGACTAAATAAACTTTTGTCCAGTTGACAAATTGAATTTCTCCTTTTGTCATGGATTCTACATGGATAACTGAGGGATTCTACACTTTACACCAGTTATGTGTGAGTTTGTGGAAAAAAAGTTGAAAGAAAATACAAAAATACAGAAAATACAGCTCAAGGAAGGACTTTAAACCTTAATTTACCAAAATAGAACTCAACTGCACTTTAGTCTGACGGATAATCCAAATTTAAAGTTGATTTTTAAGTGAAAATAAAAGGTTTTCATGTTTGTTTGTTTGTTTTTCGTTTGTTTTTTTGGTGGAGTAGGCTTTGTGGTCAAAATTATCATAGTTTTACATCAGTTATGTGTGAGTATATGGAAAAAAAAAGTTGAGAAAAAAATACATACAGATTTTGATTTACACTCAAGAAAGGACTTTTTCTGACACTTTAAACCTTCATTTACCAAACTAGGACTCAACTGCACTTAAGTCTGACGGAAAAATCCAAATTTAATGTTGAATTTTAAGCGAATATAAAAGGTTTTCATGTTTTTTTTTTCTCATTAGGCTGTTACTTGGTTGGTGGAGTAGGCTTTGTGTTCAAAATGGTCATAGTTTTACACCAGTGGGAAAAAAGTAGCTCCTCCCTTTAGGCAGATATAGGCAGTGTCCACCAGCGTCTGACCAGAACTGAAGAAGCAGCTTGGATGAGCTGAGAAACGTATTCGACCAAATAAATTTTAGTTCAGTTGACAAATTGGATTTCTCCTTTTGTCATGGATTCTACCTGGACGACTGAGGGATTCTACACACATTGTAACATAGTTAAAAGCTCTAAAAAGTTGATTTTATACAATAATTCTACTTTAGCAATAAAAAAATAAGAAAAAATGAAGAAAAAAAAAATTGAAGAAATGCTAGACAGATAAGTTTAATATCATACTGTGGAATATTCCTGGCAAAACAATCACATCTCTGTGGAAACAAGCAGATGGCAAATTGTTTAAAATGTTGTTTTTGTGTAGAGTAATAGATCTTTACGGTTTCTCTAAAGCTGATAGGAGATAGTGGGTTATTTATGAGTGACCCGATTATTTGATTTTCCATGTTTTTTTTTGTTTGTTTGTTTTTCCCAGGCCCCTCATCCCTCCATCTGGACCAAAGCCCAGCCTGAGAAGTCCACAGATGGGAATTCTGTTTGCTGCCAGGTGGACAGGGAGAGAGAGGGACATAAAAAAAAATGGAAAAGAGGGAAAGAAAAGAGACAGAGGAGACAGGCGAGGGGGCAGGGAGGGGAAAAGGTAAGGATATGGTAAGGACAGGTGGAGAGAATACAGTTCTGGGGGAAAAAATAAGAGACCACTGCATTTTTTTTCTGAAATCAGCATCTCTACATGTATTACAGCCATTCCATTCCAGCGTCTGTTGAATTCCAACACAAACACAAAGCTGAGCTACTTCAGTTCTTGCAACAGGAGTGGAATAAAGTCACCCAAGAACAATGTGAAAGACTTGTGGAGAGCATGCCAAGACGCATGAAAGCTGTGATTAAAAATAAGGGTTATTGCACCAAATATTGATTTCTGAACTCTTCTTAAGTGTAAACATTAGTATTATGTTGTTTTAAAATGAATTTGATCTTGTTTCCTTGTATTGTTTGAGGTCTGAAAACATGTATTTTTTTTATTTTTATTTTTTTTTGGACCATTTGTCATTTTCTGCAAATAAAAGCTCTAAACGATAATATTTTTATTTGGAATTTGGGGGAAATGTTGTCAGTAGTTTATAGACTCAAACAAAAATGTTCCTTTTGCCCAAACACATACCTATAAGTAGTAAAATCAGATAAACTGATAATTTTGCAGTGGTCCCTTGTTTCTTTTTCAGAGCTGTACATGAATCACTCTAAACACAACCTATAATACACAAAATGGACTCTTGTGACCAGTAGTCAAGTTGTAAAATGAAACCAGGGGGGATGGTGAAATTTTTCACCAACGGGGGGGCATTAAGCTAAGCCCTCCCCCATCACTGACATCACTGTGGTGTTTCAGGGCAGGGCAGAATTAGAAGGTACTTTGTTAAAATGGAAATGCTTTTATAACAAAAAGTCCATATAATCATTCAATAATTCAATAATACACAGGATATATGTTATCACACACGTACACACACACACACACAGTGTTGTATAGTAACGAAGTATTAATACTTCACTACTGTACTTAAGTACATTTTCGGAGACTTTGTACTTTACTTGAGTTTTTTTTAAAATGATAACTTTCACTTTTACTTCACTACATTTCCGAATTTAATTGCATACTTTTACTCTGATACATTTTCAATGTGCCGTTTAGTTACTCGTTACAAAAAAAAAAAAAAAAAAAAGTCTGACAGCAACGAAGTTGGGACAAGCCTGGGCTTGTTCGCCTCTTGCGCATGACAATCAGCCAGCACCTGTTGGTTTACGCAGCTAGCTTAATTGCAATCAGCATCTGATGGAAGAGGAGACAGAAACCACGCTGGCTAGAAATGAAGGGGACCCTCAAGATGAGCACCCCTGGCCCTACTTAAACACGATGTTTTCTTACACTGATGTAAAGGATTCGTCTTACAGAATGAAGTGCCTTTTATGCCTTCCAAAAAAAGTAGAAATCTTATCTTACAAAAACTCCCCGTCCAACCTTAAGAAACACATAGAGGTAAGTTTAATGTTGTACAGTAATCCCTCGTTTGTCGTGGGGGTTAGGTTCCAGAAATAGCCCGTAAAAGTGGAAATCCACGAAGTAGGACAGATTTATATTTTACAATTATTCAACCTGTTTAGGCACGCGCCGACACGTGCACCCGCGGACACGTGAACACGCACAAGGTTGCGGTGGTTTAATCCTGGTTTAGAATTGGTCTAGGCCTGGTTTAGTCCAGGTTAAAACCTGGTCTAGTCCAGGTTTAGACCCGGTTTAGTCCCGGTTTAGACCCGGTTTAGACCAGGTCTAGACCAGGTCTAGACCGGGTCTAAACCTGGTCTAAACCTGGTCTAGACTCTAGACCAGGTTTAGACCCGGTTTAGACCCGGTTTAGTCCCGGTTTAGTCCCGGTTTAGACCGGGTCTAAACCTGGTCTAGACTCTAGACCAGTTTTAGACCCGGTTTAGACCAGGTCTAGACCCGGTTTAGACCCGGTTTAGACCAGGTCTAGACCAGGTCTAAACCTGGTCTAAACCTGGTCTAGACTCTAGACCAGGTTTAGACCCGGTTTAGTCCAGGTTTAGACCCGGTTTAGTCCAGGTTTAGACCAGGTTTAGTCCCGGTTTAGACCAGGTCTAGACCAGGTCTAGACTCTAGACCAGGTTTAGACCCGGTTTAGTCCAGGTTTAGACCCGGTTTAGTCCAGGTTTAGACCCGGTTTAGTCCCGGTTTAGACCCGGTCTAGACCGGGTCTAAACCTGGACTAAACCGGGTCTAGACTCATAATTAATAAATTACAAATGACACACAGTGCTCCAAATGACACAAAACTACCATGGGTGAGTAGAACATGGTGTTTTACAGTTGAATTAAGGGCCAAATGCCTAATTTTCAGCACTCTTGTTCCCCCAAAACCTTTATTTAAAAAAATAAAATAAAACGAACATTAAAAAATATTACAAATTCAGACTGCCTTTGCTTGATACTTTTACTTGTACTTTTAATTACATTACTTGAGTACATTTATTTTTACAGTACTTGTCATACTTAAGTACATGAAATTCCAGATACTTTAAGACTTTTAGTCAAGTAACATTTCAGTCAGTGACTTCGACTTTTACCAAAGTCATTTTTGGGAGGGGTACCTATACTTTTACTTGAGTTTGATTCTCCAGTACTTTATACAACACTGCACACACACCTTAGTCCTGGTTTAGTCCTGGTTTAGTCTTGGTTTAGTCTTGGTTTAGTCCCGGTTTAGTCCTGGTTTAGACCTGGTTTAGACCTGTTTTAGTACTGGCTTAGTCTTGGTTTGGACCTGGTTTAGTTTTGGTTTAGTCCCGGTTTAGTCCTGATTTAGTCCTGGTTTAGACCCGGTTTAGATCTGGTTTAGTCTTGGCTTAGTCCTGGTTTGGACCTGGTTTAGTCCTGGTTTAGACCTGGTTTAGTCTTGGTTTAGTCCTGGTTTAAACCTGGTTTAGTCTTGGTTTAGTCCTGGTTTAGTGCCGAAATAGATGCAGAAATAATCTGATAATATGACTCACCCATAAGAATGCGGTCAGATCCATTCTAACAGTTTGCCGTGTTGTCTTTAATAATCCGGAGAAAAGGACATAATCCCGAACGTATCCCGTGTCCCGAGGCGAGAGTTCCTTCTTACGTAGCATTAATGTAGCAAGTTAAGGATTCTTCTTCTCTTGGAAATGCCGCGTAAATATCAGGCTCACAGCTGATCGGCGAACAGGCGCAAACACAACAGCGGCAATCGTCATGATTGGCGGGAGCGCGTATCGGTGCGTAATTATGTTGCAACATGATTGGAAGCTGGAGCGCACTGGCCATTTTGACTTAAAAACTGCGAAATTCGCCAAAAGTTTAGGGATTTTCATGCCTGATTGATAAAATGCCATAAGGGATGGAAGAAGCGATGCCCGTTTTAGAAGAGGGATGATTTTGACTATTTTTTCCCACAGGGGGGATGCCATAAAATAAAAATAAAATTAACAAAATGTAAATGCTAAGGTGTTCATTTACCTCTAAATAGAAAATTAAAATAATAATAATAGATGGAATAGATGAAATAGATGGAATAACAACCAAATAGCAGGTGGTAGTTTTCAAGTTAACAGACACATTTGACCTTTTGTTCAGTAGAGATTGGAAAGTCCAGAGTTGAAATCATCCAAATGATTCTTGTGTATGGACATTAAAAACACAGTGGAGTACTTCATGACATCAAAAGCTGGTCAGAGTGTTTTCCGTTTGAGAGAAGAACTCGGCCTAAATATGCAGGGCATGCCAATGAAACAGAACACACCTCGACGTGTGTTTGTGATGGTAATGTTGTTGATTAATTGTATTAGGATAATACAATTAATCCCCCCCCTCCCCCATGGTTAAAAGTTGCGAAATGTCTAAACTGAGCATTTGCGATCCTTTTCTGCGTTACAAAAAATCGGAGCTCAAACGGGCGATTTTGAACAAGGCACCTTGTTGACGTCAGATCGAAAAAAGAAATGCAAATGCAGTTCCACCCCCGTCTGTCTGTACTCAGCGTCTCTGTAAATCACGGCCAGAGAGTTTGGACTGCGAATGCGCTAGGCAATGCGAAATGCATTTTTTTATTTGCCTGGAGGCACGTCCGAGTGTTTCTAGGCTCGGAAGTCCTTTATCTGAGCCTCTGGACCTTTGAACAGCAGTGGTTTAATTTTATTTTCTGTGGAAATGTGTTTATTTTTCAATGGAACGCTTCAAATCTCTCCCCCCGTGCAAAAACAAGGAAATGGATCAGCTGAGCGCTCAGAGCCGAGAGCGGAGAGTTTGGCCACGCCCCCACCCTCTACTATTGGCCAGCTCTTTTCTCCTCATTTGCATTCAAGCAACAACGCCCATTATGACCTGTTCTGAGGGAGAAAAAATACTCTTTCTCATCTTATCTCTGTTTCTCATGCACTGAGTGTTGATTTTGAAGAAGGATTCATTTACAGTATTAGGGAACCATTAAGGAGCCATATAAAAGCATCAAGAAGTACCATGTCATGGGATCTTTAAGTATCTTTGAGTGACCAAAAAAGCGCTATACAAGTCTGATTTTTATTATTATATCATTTGATTATTTATATTATATTTATATTATATTTTTATATTTTGTATTGTTTATCATATATTTAGTTATTTATTATTTGACTTTTTAAATTATTATTTTAATTTTTTATTATTGTTCATCATCAACTAATCATCAACTTATATATATATATATATATATATATATATATATATATATATATAATTTTGAGATTAATGTTGTCTGTATACTGTCCTTGTTTAAAATAAAATAAAAAATCAATAAAGTAAAATAAATAAATACAATAAAAAAACTAATATAGAATATTTAAAAAAAAATACAATATAAAAATAAAAGAAATAAAAAATACTAAAATAAAATATAAAAATAAAATTTAAAAAATAAAATATATAAAAACACTTGTCACGTGACGAAATCTAAGTAATATTTTATTTGTCATTATCTCTACTCAACCTACAAGCCATAAAACATTGATCAGAAAATAGCCTAATATGAGCCCTCTAATGAGAAGGACACAGCTCTTGATTGTTTGTGATTATTTTAAACACCAAACAGGAACAACCAGCTCCCAGCATGCCCAGTAATTACCTAGGCCATGTTTATTTTCATCAGCGCGGTGCAGTGGGATTTATGCTGTGAGTGCTCGGCTCTGCTTTATGACTCTAATATGAATCAGGGCTGTGGCAGGAGCACGAGGAGGAGAATAAAGTAGTCCTCCTATAGTAAACCATCACTCCAACTTCAGTGTGAGATGGGACTTTAAGGGACCGAACATGGAACGGCTAAGCATCTTCACACAAATTATTCAGGCCACAGACTGTAAAAATGGATATAGATAACCTGCTAGTTGTGAACATGGGTGCGCTTCTGGCTCCTTCAACTCTGGCTCCAAGTGAAAAAAAATGTCGTACCTCTCTCTGTAACTGCTGCCGTCTTAAAATGTTTGTATTATCCCACTCTACATGATCCTTGTGCTTTTATTTAGCTTTTTTGTCCATACATCAAGATTAATAGCTGATCAGGAACCTTCTTTCACTAAGGTCGCTCCTGCCGGCATTAGAAACAGGTTTTATCGAGGGGAAGAGGAGGTAAATTCAATAGCGTCGCTCCGGATTGGCTCTTTGGTTCTATGATACCTGTGGTGGGAATTCCAAAAATGGAACTCCAAATTCGCCTTCTAGCCTCGATGTGATTCGTTTGGTTGGAGCACTCGCACTCACTTAGTCCACTTCTTTTGTCTAGGCATCTTCATGAAAAAGGAAGGTCATGTGTGCAAGTGATTTGAACAGTTATGATGAAGATATAGGGAAGCCATTTTGAATAGACGAAAAACAAATTAATCTGCCGTGCCTGTTTGATTGTCAAAGTAAAACGTAGGACATCACTACACCTAACTGAGGTGTAGTGAGATTTAGCCAAGAGAAACAAGGGTTAAAAATTAGAGCACCGAAATTTCCAGACTATAAGTTGCTACTTTTTTCTCACACTTTGAACCTTGCGGCTTCTATAACGATGTGGCTAATGTATGGACGGATTATTCGTTTATGAACCCAGTGCAGAAAACGCCGCTGTCTGTGCGGTGAACATGAAGTTACAACACGGCCGATCAAAAAGCTCAGTCACGACACGGTACCATTTGAACCCTGGTGCGGTTCGTTTGAGGTGAGAATGCAGACCAGACTCGGTCCGACACAGTTGGCTTTTTGTACTTAACAAGCTCCGATCATATGTTGAACATTATGGGAAACTGAGGCTTACCAGGCACCAGAGAATCCGCAGAGTGCAATCTTTCAGCAAGGAGGATAGGTTACGTTTTGCGTGAAAAGCATGAAGAGTCACAACTTGATGCGCGCACATGAGCGCTGTCCTCCATATCGCTATGACGACATTGAAAACAGCAACGCCATGATTCTCCTCCTTCCGCGTTTGGACACGGCGCTTTGACACGGCTCATTTCTGTCCAATGGCTGAACGACCTCAGCACATGTGGTTTTGTTTAGAGATGTCCACTTACAAAAAAGTATAGTGTGAAAGCAAACTGCACCAAAATAAATAAATAAATACATTTGGTCTGGCCCAAAGCAAGTGAACTATCGGAGTTTCCTGGTGTTAATACGCCATGCTAAATGAACATTAGTGAGTGGGATACGTCTTTATGACCCGTATGTGTTAAATGCAGGTGAGGCGTAAATGACGAGAAGAAACGTCTCAAACTTCAGTAGCCGAACATCCACTCATACCTGATCAATACACCTATCCCTGCCCCTGGGAGAGCCTGAAATCTGGTGAAATCCTACGAAACACTGACATGATCCCAGATGCCGACATGATCCCAGACGCCGACACGATCCCAGACGCTGACATGATCCCAGACGCCGACACGATCCCAGACATCGACACGATCCCAGACGCTGACATGATCCCAGACACGGACACGATCCCAGACGCCGACACGATCCCAGACGCCGACACGATCCCAGACGCTGACATGATCCCAGACGCCGACACGATCCCAGACATCGACACGATCCCAGACGCTGACACGATCCCAGACACGGACATGATCCCAGACGCCGACACGATCCCAGACGCCGACACGATCCCAGACGCCGACACGATCCCAGACACCGACATGATCCCAGACGCCAACACGATCCCAGACGCCGACATGATCCCAGACGCCGACATGATCCCAGACGCCGACATGATCCCAGACATCGACACGATCCCAGACACCGACACGATCCCAAACACGTGAGCTTGGCATCGATGAGTCGATGATGAGACATTGTTGACGGCAGCCTGACGAACTGACTCAATGCAAAAAGACGACAAAAGCTTTCAGAGGCAATAAAAGCAGATGGCCCGAACTTGAAAACGTTCTTGAAGACGTGGACACCTGCGGCTTATAGACAGGTGCGGCATTTATATATGTACAAAAATAAAATTCTTTGAAAATTTTGTTAATGTGGCTTATATTCAGGTGCGCTCAATAGTCCAGAAATTACGGTATACAGGCCTATTTAAAGAGTGTGGGAATAGTACTGTATGGCATTACACTTATCGCTACCAGCTCTACAGAGATATTGATGAGGGAACGTTATAACAGAAGGCTCCAAAAAGTCGATTTTGCATAATAGCCACTCTTTAATTAATCACGTCTTATTTGGTGTTATGATCCAGAGCTCCCTGTGTTTCCTACGGGACGTGTAGAGGTGGACCCGAACAGACTGCCCTCTTTTAATTCATTATGCAAAAGGCAGCTCCACCGCCTCCCCAGTTCCTCTGTGGGGCTTGTTATCTTCAGAGCAGGCCACAAACACTGCAAATGAAGCGGCGCAAAAGACAGCACAATACTCCCCAGACCGCTTCCATATTTACACCTGGGTTCATTAACACAGCCCGAGATTTAGACAGGCAGAGGCACAGATTAATGACTCTGTGCCTGTTTTTTTACCACCTGAAAACACGTGGAAAACAGAAGTGGTCCAAAGCTATTCCTCACTTACCCTACGCGTTCTGAGCATTTTAGTTCTTCACCGCGATGAGCTTTTAAAGATCCCATGACATGGTACTTCTTGATGCTTTTATATGGCACCTTAATGGTTCCCTAATACTGTAATTGAATCCTTCTCCAAAATCAAACCTCAGTGCATGAGATATGACTCTGACTGTCTTCATGAGGCTAAATATGTCTCTGAAACGCTTTATTCTGGGCGTTGTTGCTTGAATGCAAATGAGGAGGACAGAGACAGGCCAGTGCAGCGGGTGGGGGTGTGGCCAAATACGCCGTTGTTTCCTGGATTAGCAGTGCGCTGGCCCCACTTCCGTGTTTTAAGAGCGGAGGAAGATATGAGACGCTTTCCATTAAAAAATTTCCACAGAAAATAAAATTAAACCACTGCTGTTTCAGAGGTTCGGAGGCTCGGATAGGACAACCGAACGTGTTTCCAGGCAAATAAAAAAACTAGTGCTGTCAGGCGATTAAAAAAATTAATCTAATTAATTACAGGATTTGTAATTAATTAATCTAATTAATCGCATTTTTTAAATACATTTTTTTAGGTGGTTTATTGTGCTCTCCCACAGTGCAAAAAGGTGTCAAACGTGTGATTTATAGTGGTACAGTGAAAAGACTGCAGACTTCCCCTTTAAGTCTGTTTTTCACTCACTCTCTTTGTCTCCACTGTAAACAAGACAAGACCCCCATTCCCCCTCCCACATTATGTAACATTCATTGGAAAGCTCATTACACCATTCCACTAATACATGGCGAATATTTCTGGTGCCAAAAGGTGAGCACATACAGCAGCTTTCATGCAACGTCAATAAATAATATTGTAATGACCTGGGTTAATGGTGTCTGTGTCTTTAAGGGGTTGGCTGTTGGGCGCATGCGTGGGACAGGTGTGGGTGTGTGAGAGGAAAAGAGGAGAGTTGCGCTGCGGCATGTGTTGGACTGTTAATGTTGAGTGAGTCCAAACTTCTGTTTAATAAAGTTCCTGGAGTCATTACAATATACAAGGCTTCAAATATACAGAGAATACAAATAATTGCCCGTGAAACTTACTCATGGCTCACATGACCCCCGGAACCCGTGAGGAGGATTTAAACTCCCGGTGTGGATGTGTCCGGACCATCGCACCACGGGAGGAGGGAGGAGGAGCAGCAGCGCGGGGTGAGTAAAGGATCGGGTTTAGCGTGATTTAGCGTGATGGGCAAAACTAAGTCATTGATGGGCAAAACAACCATTGAAAATGGTTCAGCGCCGAGCGCAGCAGATAGGGAAACGTGCTCTCCCCTATTAGAACTGCATTCGTCTCTGTACGCCGACCAATGGTAGCACGGCATTTCTCATCGCGTCATCGCTGTCCAGGGACAAGAGGGACCTGCTCCGTCACGTTTTTATCCATAAACTCGCCGTTCAAAGGCCCCGCACGCCAAATTTAAAATGCGCGCGCATTAAATTGCTGCTCATAATTAATTGCGTTAATTTTTATAACGCGTTAATTAGCTGTGTAATTACTTAATCTAATTAACGCGTTAAACTGACAGCCCTAAAAAAAACGCGTCTCGCATTGCGTAGCTTGTTTGCGGTCCGAACTCTCTGGGCGTGATTTCCAGAGACGGTATGTAAACATCCAGGCGGGGGGGTGGAAACCTTTCCCTGAGTGTGACGTCAGAAAGTTCCCTTGTTCAGAATCGGCCGTTTGGGCTGTCTTTTTTTCAAATGTGGAAAAGGATCACAAATGCTCAGTTTACACATTTCACAACTTTTAACCATGGGGGGGGGGGGGCTAAACAGGGTAGGGGAGCTCACATTAACGTTCAAAAACCTCAGAAAGTGAAAATTTCATGCCATGGGACCTTTTCGCAGCTTCACTTTCAGAGACCAGAGCAGAGTTTCGCTGTGACGGTAAAGCTAACAACTAGCATGCTAACACGCACTTCCTGATTCTCGGATGATAAAATGCTTTCTAATTAGACGAGGACAGTACACAGCAGACTTATAGCTGCTTATAGAATATATCTGTGCTGGGGCATGACAAATTTTGCTCAAATACAGATGCAGATCGATGTTTCTTTATAACTGGATTTCTCGTCGTAACGTTTAAACATGACTGAGGATGATTTATGAAAAATTCTTAATTTTAATATCCATAACTTTAGGCAAATTAAATCATCATTGCCAGAAAATGCAGCTAAAATGTTTCAGCAGATTTTTTCTCACATTGAATACTGCATTACTAACTGGTCACTGACAAGCAGGACAACCTTAAAAGCAACAGAATTTTTTTTTTTTTTTAAGCTTTAAAAATATTTGACAGAAAATCTTTTCATCATCTTCAAATCCTGAAATTAACTTTGGCAAAAGAATATATTTTTGTAACATGGGGTTTGAAAACTGTCCCAAGCAGAGATTTCAACATCCATGGGTCTCTCTCCAGCACAGTCCTGACACTCCACAAATATGTATTCTGCTGTTCCCACATGCGGCAGGTTGGGGGCAGACATCACCTTTCTGTAAAAAAAAAAAAAAAGCAGCAGTTTCTATTTATGCCATGGGTTGTATCAAATGTGTTAACTCACTAAAATTGATGCAATAAATGTTTACTAATACACAAACCACCACAAATGTCTTTAAATATACTTTTATATACCATATACTTTCTCCGGAGCTTATGTACAGAATGTGATCGGATTCTTTAGCTGCCGAAAGACACGTGAATATTTGGACAGGCGTAACAGACATATGGTAGTTATATCGGACAAGACATTCAGCAGAAAGCCCCCGACAAAAAGTAAGTGTCCCCAAACTCCATATTTCACTGGAGACAATGTTTGCAGGAACACATTTCTCTTTCTTACGGTGTGAAGTGCCTCTAAACTTTGACACTACAGACTTTAGGACATGTTTAAATACTTCAGCTTTCGTGTGGTCATATTATTTAGCTGAAACCAGGGGGCTTGTCAACATTAGCATCATATTACATCTTATTCCAATAGACTACCAAAAATACTTCATTTTACTGCATTGTACTGCATAATGCAGTATTTTGGCCACGAAAAAACTACAGTTTTCCTGTAATACACTGCAGTTTTGTTTTTTTTTTTCATAAGGGTGAGTGTGACCAAGACGGGTAGAGCGGCTGGATTGCAGTGAGTTCCACAAACAGATACGGGAGGCAGGGTTAACGTGGTCCACAGTTTTTAATGTTTTTTTTCAGTTTTCACAAAAAATATAAAGTGCTCACGTGCAAAGTGCAGTGCAAAATAAATTAAGGTGCAAGGAGGATAGGAGTGTGGTTCTTCTCCAGCAGCAGAGCAATCAATGATAGGATACAGGTGGCTTAAATACTGCTGGGTAAAACCATAAAAACTCCAAGGGGTGTATCATTAACATTAGCAGTTTAAAACTAAGTTAAAATCCTCCAATAAAATACCCATCATCAAATAAACCATGTAAAACCCACATACAAAAATAAACTCTTAGAAACCAACACCTAATAAAGTATAAAATGAATAAACCCAATTAAAATAGGTGGCATTTCCTCCCCCTGATGTCTGCTGTCTTGAGCTGGCCCGGAACTCTTAAATGGTGTCTGGTCCCCGGGGAATCTTTTGGCCAGACACCTGGACATGAGACACAGGTAAGTAAAACCACAACTCAACCCACGCATACCACTTTCACACTTTAAAATATCCACATCCCACACACGCAAACACACACAAGACACAACTAATTTAAAAAGTGGCACATATTGCACATTGATTGTTGTCGTTTGTCTCCACAGACCGGCGGCCACCATTACCGGAAGCACCCGCCCGACCGGACTCCGTGACAAACGCTAAAAATGTTTTCAATAAATACTTTAAACCAATACAAATGTGTGCAATCTTATATGTGCAAATTAGCGTATCTTGTAAGTGCTCCGTGCTCTAAAGGTGCAATGTAAATATATATAAAGTGCAAAGTCTACGAAAGTGCATGTGTGGATACTTATTCCGTAACGAACGGCCTGTTCGTTACATTTCCCCCTCCCTCTCCTAAGGCGCAGCCTCCTCCTCAGCACTCCTGGAGAGACAGTCCGCTACCATGTCATCTCTTCCGGGCTGGTACTGGACTGTAAAGTTGTATGGCTGCAAGGAGAGGTACCATCCAGTGATGCGGTTGTTGGCATCCTTCATTTTATGCAGCCATTGGAGAGCGCGATGGTCTGTCTCCAACAGGTCATCTATCCGAGGCATTGGATAGGGATCAAAATTAGATATCGCGTTGAGATACCTAAAGTCAATACAAAAGCGCAAAGAGCCGTCTTTCTTAGGTACCAGTACAATAGGACTGCACCATTCATTACTTGACACTTCAATTATTCCTAGCGCCAACATTAGCTTGATTTCCTTTTGCAACACAGGGACCAACCGCTCAGGGATCCTGTAGCTCCTCTGGCGTACTGGAGCATCCTTCTTTAGCCGTATTTTGTGCTGGACTAAAGAGGTGAAGCCCCGGAGTCTCCTGGAAAAGGAATGGGTCAAGCAGTGGCTGAATGTCCTCCTGTTGAGAGGGAGAGAGGTGGGAGAGGTCAACAGCAACCAGTTCCTTAGCACCGGTAGGGAAATACTTTTCTGTTTCCTCTTCGTCCTGCACAGCCCGAACCAATAGCTGCTGTGCAGGCCCCTGCCGCTCATGGAACTCTTTGAGGAGGTTCACATGAAAAACCTGGTGTTTCTTTTGTCTCTCTGGCATATGCAGTTCATAAGTTACTTTTCCAACCTGTTTTGTAACTTCATAAGGGCCATGCCATTTAGCCAACAGCTTATTCTCACTTGTAGGCAACAATAATAGTACCTTTTGGCCTGGGCTGAAGAGTCTATCCTTTGCCTTTTGATCAAACCATGTCTTTTGCTGCAACTGCGCCTCCCTCAGGTTCTCCTGGGCCAGTGCAGACATGGCCTCTAGTCTCTCCCTCATTTTGATTACATAAGCAATAATGTTGTCACCTTCAGTCTCTGTTTGCTCCCAGTAGTCCTTTAGAAGATCCAATGGCCCCCGTACTTGGCGTCCATAGAGCAGCTCAAAGGGGGAGAAGCCAGTGGATGCCTGTGGGACTTCTCATATGCGAACAAAAGATATGGCAGCCACTGGTCCCAATCAGCCCCTGTGGTGGAAACAAACTTGCGCAGCATGTGTTTTAGCGTCTTATTATAGCGCTCTACCAGCCCGTCCGTCTGGGGGTGATAAGGTGTGGTCCTGATCCCCTTAACCCCCAACAGCTGGTAGACCTGTTTCAACAACCTGGACATAAAATTGGTACCACAATCGGTCAGAATCTCTTTAGCCACACCCACTCTAGAAAACAGCTGCAATAGACAATTTGCAATTTGCTTCGCTTTAATTGAGCGCAGTGGAAATGCTTCAGGATATCTAGTGGCATAATCACACAGGACCAAAATGAAACGGTTTCCTGCAGAACTTTTCTCAAGCGGACCAACAATGTCCATTCCGATCCTTTCAAATGGGATACCAATTATGGGCAGGGGTTGCAAATGGGCCTGGCCAACTCCTTTCCCTGCAGTTAATTGGCATTTTTCACAAGTTTTGCAAAATTTTGAAATTTGTGTATACATGCCTGGCCACACAAAACGACTGCCAACTCGACGCAGTGTTTTTGAAATGCCATGTGACCGGCCCAGGGGATGGAGTGGCCCAGTTCCATTACCTGCTGTCTGAACTGTTGAGGTAAGGCAAGCGCTTCACTTTTGTCATTTACTTGATACAAAATACCATTTCTGACTATGCATTTTGTTTCCTCCAAACACTTTGTTTCCCCTGGCTGACCTGACACTTTCTCAAACCAGGGTTTTAGGGAAGGGTCCTGTTTTTGGAGTGTCCCTATGTCCAATGGAATCTCAAACTCAACTGGACTGAGTGGTTTCGATACCTTGACTTCTGTGGGCGAACCTGCATACTTTTCTCTCCTTTTCTGAGCTTTGGGTTTTCTAGCCTTCCCTGGCTGATCCTCCAACTCTTCCTCCCAAAAAGGAAGCTCCTCAAACATAGCCTTAGCTTTCTGAGCTCTGGTGAGGACATTTACTGAATTGACCGGTTCATTTTTGGGTTCTTCAGTGACATGGTTGCCGTCTTTTCCTCCTTCTCTTCCGTCACCCTGAGCCATGAGATCCAATAGTGTTGGGATGTCATTGCCCAGGATAACACTGTATGACAAATTTTGTACCAAGGCTACATTTAACAGGTAAGTTTGACCTCCTACTGTAATGTAAACCTCAGCTGTTGGGTAGGTATGCTCATCTCCATGGATACAGGTAAGTGGTATAGTCTCCTTAGAGCGCCTCTCCTCTGGGATCAAACTGGACAAGACTACAGACTGGAAACAACCAGAGTCCAACAGTGCTTTAACTTTTTGGCCATTAACCAGCACAGGTGTTGTGCACCCCCTACTCTCCATGGTCAGTACTGCAGCCGGCCTAGGCACTGAACACAACAGAGAGGGTTTTGACTTTTGAGCTGGGCAGAAATTCTGTGTATGGCCCAAGTTGTTGCAGTTATAACACCTGACTTCCTGTGTCTGAGACCTGTTTGATGGTTTTTTAGCAGGGCGTGTCTGATAAGGTGGAGATGGCCTACTTTTAAACCCCCGGGTACAGGACCACAACCCTGATCACCCCCATAGGACTTACTTGGCTGAACAAAGCGGGGCTCCCGTCCAAAGTAGCTGGCTCTGGGTCCTTTGCGGGCAGACAGGAAAGCCTCTGCAAGACGAGCAGCTTCCTCCGCACTAGCAGGGTCCCTTTCCCGGATCCAGACCTCGAGCTCTGGGCTGACCATACGGAGAAACTGCTCCAGGATGAGCTTCTCCCAGACGCCCTCTGCTGACGTTTTCTCAGGCTGCAGCCACCGGTTCAGCAAGTCCTTTAGTCGCACATACAGTTCCCGCGGCGTCTCTTCTGCCTCCATTTTCAGGGACCTGAAGCGTCGACGGTAAGTTTCATCTGTAATTTCATACTTTGATAGTATTGCCCCCCTTCACTTTTTGATAATTGTTGGAGTGGCGAATGTCCATCTGCACAAAAGCGCTGCGTGCCTTGCCAGTCAATAGGGGGACAAGGCGGACCGCCCACTCTTCCTTTGGCCAATGACAAACTTGGGCCATCCGCTCAAATGTGATTAAAAAATGTTCAATGTCATCTTCTGGGGTCAAGATTGGCAGTTTGGGCTCCCTCTGCGGTCTGTAGCCATAGCCGCCAGGGTCCGGGCCATAATCTTCACCACCATCATCCTCATCATAGTCACCTGATGGCTCATTTTGTCCTTGCACATACAACTCAGAGTGCTCGGACCTCCTCTGCTGCTGCTGGATTTGCTGGAACTGCCGCTGCATGGCCTTCCAGCGCTGCTCCTGTTGAAGCTGGTCTTTCTCCTGCTTCCTCTCTCTGGCATCTTGCCTCTCGATCAATGCTTTCACGAGAGCAGTCAACTCCTCCACTTTATCATGGGACCCACTTGTGCCCTCTTGGGGGTCAGATGTTACAGCATTTCCTTCATCTGGCTCCTCAGCTTTTCTTCCTCCTCTTAGCATCATGTTAATTTGCGGACTCACTGTGGCGGGGCAGCACTTCTGACACCAAATGTGACCACTAGGCGGCTCGCATTCCACGCCCGGCTCCAAGCCAGCGATCCCACTTCTGACACCAAATGCGACCAAAAGACGGGTAGAGCGGCTGGATTGCAGTGAGTTCCACAAACAGATACGGGAGGCAGGGTTAACGTGGTCCACAGTTTTTAATGTTTTTTTTTCAGTTTTCACAAAAAATATAAAGTGCTCACGTGCAAAGTGCAGTGCAAAATAAATTAAGGTGCAAGGAGGATAGGAGTGTGGTTCTTCTCCAGCAGCAGAGCAATCAATGATAGGATACAGGTGGCTTAAATACTGCTGGGTAAAACCATAAAAACTCCAAGGGGTGTATCATTAACATTAGCAGTTTAAAACTAAGTTAAAATCCTCCAATAAAATACCCATCATCAAATAAACCATGTAAAACCCACATACAAAAATAAACTCTTAGAAACCAACACCTAATAAAGTATAAAATGAATAAACCCAATTAAAATAGGTGGCATTTCCTCCCCCTGATGTCTGCTGTCTTGAGCTGGCCCGGAACTCTTAAATGGTGTCTGGTCCCCCGGGGAATCTTTTGGCCAGACACCTGGACATGAGACACAGGTAAGTAAAACCACAACTCAACCCACGCATACCACTTTCACACTTTAAAATATCCACATCCCACACACGCAAACACACACAAGACACAACTAATTTAAAAAGTGGCACATATTGCACATTGATTGTTGTCGTTTGTCTCCACAGACCGGCGGCCACCATTACCGGAAGCACCCGCCCGACTGGACTCCGTGACAAACGCTAAAAATGTTTTCAATAAATACTTTAAACCAATACAAATGTGTGCAATCTTATATGTGCAAATTAGCGTATCTTGTAAGTGCTCCGTGCTCTAAAGGTGCAATGTAAATATATATAAAGTGCAAAGTCTACGAAAGTGCATGTGTGGATACTTATTCCGTAACGAACGGCCTGTTCGTTACATTTCCCCCTCCCTCTCCTAAGGGGCAGCCTCCTCCTCAGCACTCCTGGAGAGACAGTCCGCTACCATGTCATCTCTTCCGGGCTGGTACTGGACTGTAAAGTTGTATGGCTGCAAGGAGAGGTACCATCCAGTGATGCGGTTGTTGGCATCCTTCATTTTATGCAGCCATTGGAGAGCGCGATGGTCTGTCTCCAACAGGTCATCTATCCGAGGCATTGGATAGGGATCAAAATTAGATATCGCGTTGAGATACCTAAAGTCAATACAAAAGCGCAAAGAGCCGTCTTTCTTAGGTACCAGTACAATAGGACTGCACCATTCACTACTTGACACTTTAATTATTCCTAGCGCCAACATTAGCTTGATTTCCTTTTGCAACACAGGGACCAACCGCTCAGGGATCCTGTAGCTCCTCTGGCGTACTGGAGCATCCTTCTTTAGCCGTATTTTGTGCTGGACTAAAGAGGTGAAGCCCGGGGTCTCCTGGAAAAGGAATGGGTCAAGCAGTGGCTGAATGTCCTCCTGTTGAGAGGGAGAGAGGTGGGAGAGGTCAACAGCAACCAGTTCCTTAGCACCGGTAGGGAAATACTTTTCTGTTTCCTCTTCGTCCTGCACAGCCCGAACCAATAGCTGCTGTGCAGGCCCCTGCCGCTCATGGAACTCTTTGAGGAGGTTCACATGAAAAACCTGGTGTTTCTTTTGTCTCTCTGGCATATGCAGTTCATAAGTTACTTTTCCAACCTGTTTTGTAACTTCATAAGGGCCATGCCATTTAGCCAACAGCTTATTCTCACTTGTAGGCAACAATAATAGTACCTTTTGGCCTGGGCTGAAGAGTCTATCCTTTGCCTTTTGATCAAACCATGTCTTTTGCTGCAACTGCGCCTCCCTCAGGTTCTCCTGGGCCAGTGCAGACATGGCCTCTAGTCTCTCCCTCATTTTGATTACATAAGCAATAATGTTGTCACCTTCAGTCTCTGTTTGCTCCCAGTAGTCCTTTAGAAGATCCAATGGCCCCCGTACTTGGCGTCCATAGAGCAGCTCAAAGGGAGAAGCCAGTGGATGCCTGTGGGACTTCTCTATATGCGAACAAAAGATATGGCAGCCACTGGTCCCAATCAGCCCCTGTGGTGGAAACAAACTTGCGCAGCATGTGTTTTAGCGTCTTATTATAGCGCTCTACCAGCCCGTCCGTCTGGGGGTGATAAGGTGTGGTCCTGATCCCCTTAACCCCCAACAGCTGGTAGACCTGTTTCAACAACCTGGACATAAAATTGGTACCACAATCGGTCAGAATCTCTTTAGCCACACCCACTCTAGAAAACAGCTGCAATAGACAATTTGCAATTTGCTTCGCTTTAATTGAGCGCAGTGGAAATGCTTCAGGATATCTAGTGGCATAATCACACAGGACCAAAATGAAACGGTTTCCTGCAGAACTTTTCTCAAGCGGACCAACAATGTCCATTCCGATCCTTTCAAATGGGATACCAATTATGGGCAGGGGTTGCAAATGGGCCTGGCCAACTCCTTTCCCTGCAGTTAATTGGCATTTTTCACAAGTTTTGCAAAATTTTGAAATTTGTGTATACATGCCTGGCCACACAAAACGACTGCCAACTCGACGCAGTGTTTTTTGAAATGCCATGTGACCGGCCCAGGGGATGGAGTGGCCCAGTTCCATTACCTGCTGTCTGAACTGTTGAGGTAAGGCAAGCGCTTCACTTTTGTCATTTACTTGATACAAAATACCATTTCTGACTATGCATTTTGTTTCCTCCAAACACTTTGTTTCCCCTGGCTGACCTGACACTTTCTCAAACCAGGGTTTTAGGGAAGGGTCCTGTTTTTGGAGTGTCCCTATGTCCAATGGAATCTCAAACTCAACTGGACTGAGTGGTTTCGATACCTTGACTTCTGTGGGCGAACCTGCATACTTTTCTCTCCTTTTCTGAGCTTTGGGTTTTCTAGCCTTCCCTGGCTGATCCTCCAACTCTTCCTCCCAAAAAGGAAGCTCCTCAAACATAGCCTTAGCTTTCTGAGCTCTGGTGAGGACATTTACTGGAATTGACCGGTTCATTTTTGGGTTCTTCAGTGACATGGTTGCCGTCTTTTCCTCCTTCTCTTCCGTCACCCTGAGCCATGAGATCCAATAGTGTTGGGATGTCATTGCCCAGGATAACACTGTATGACAAATTTTGTACCAAGGCTACATTTAACAGGTAAGTTTGACCTCCTACTGTAATGTAAACCTCAGCTGTTGGGTAGGTATGCTCATCTCCATGGATACAGGTAAGTGGTATAGTCTCCTTAGAGCGCCTCTCCTCTGGGATCAAACTGGACAAGACTACAGACTGGAAACAACCAGAGTCCAACAGTGCTTTAACTTTTTGGCCATTAACCAGCACAGGTGTTGTGCACCCCTACTCTCCATGGTCAGTACTGCAGCCGGCCTAGGCACTGAACACAACAGAGAGGGTTTTGACTTTTGAGCTGGGCAGAAATTCTGTGTATGGCCCAAGTTGTTGCAGTTATAACACCTGACTTCCTGTGTCTGAGACCTGTTTGATGGTTTTTTAGCAGGGCGTGTCTGATAAGGTGGAGATGGCCTACTTTTAAACCCCCGGGTACAGGACCACAACCCTGATCACCCCCATAGGACTTACTTGGCTGAACAAAGCGGGGCTCCCGTCCAAAGTAGCTGGCTCTGGGTCCTTTGCGGGCAGACAGGAAAGCCTCTGCAAGACGAGCAGCTTCCTCCGCACTAGCAGGGTCCCTTTCCCGGATCCAGACCTCGAGCTCTGGGCTGACCATACGGAGAAACTGCTCCAGGATGAGCTTCTCCCAGACGCCCTCTGCTGACGTTTTCTCAGGCTGCAGCCACCGGTTCAGCAAGTCCTTTAGTCGCACATACAGTTCCCGCGGCGTCTCTTCTGCCTCCATTTTCAGGGACCTGAAGCGTCGACGGTAAGTTTCATCTGTAATTTCATACTTTGATAGTATTGCCCCCTTCACTTTTTGATAATTGTTGGAGTGGCGAATGTCCATCTGCACAAAAGCGCTGCGTGCCTTGCCAGTCAATAGGGGGACAAGGCGGACCGCCCACTCTTCCTTTGGCCAATGACAAACTTGGGCCATCCGCTCAAATGTGATTAAAAAATGTTCAATGTCATCTTCTGGGGTCAAGATTGGCAGTTTGGGCTCCCTCTGCGGTCTGTAGCCATAGCCGCCAGGGTCCGGGCCATAATCTTCACCACCATCATCCTCATCATAGTCACCTGATGGCTCATTTTGTCCTTGCACATACAACTCAGAGTGCTCGGACCTCCTCTGCTGCTGCTGGATTTGCTGGAACTGCCGCTGCATGGCCTTCCAGCGCTGCTCCTGTTGAAGCTGGTCTTTCTCCTGCTTCCTCTCTCTGGCATCTTGCCTCTCGATCAATGCTTTCACGAGAGCAGTCAACTCCTCCACTTTATCATGGGACCCACTTGTGCCCTCTTGGGGGTCAGATGTTACAGCATTTCCTTCATCTGGCTCCTCAGCTTTTCTTCCTCCTCTTAGCATCATGTTAATTTGCGGACTCACTGTGGCGGGGCAGCACTTCTGACACCAAATGTGACCACTAGGCGGCTCGCATTCCACGCCCGGCTCCAAGCCAGCGATCCCACTTCTGACACCAAATGCGACCAAAAGACGGGTAGAGCGGCTGGATTGCAGTGAGTTCCACAAACAGATACGGGAGGCAGGGTTAACGTGGTCCACAGTTTTTAATGTTTTTTTTTTTCAGTTTTCACAAAAAATATAAAGTGCTCACGTGCAAAGTGCAGTGCAAAATAAATTAAGGTGCAAGGAGGATAGGAGTGTGGTTCTTCTCCAGCAGCAGAGCAATCAATGATAGGATACAGGTGGCTTAAATACTGCTGGGTAAAACCATAAAAACTCCAAGGGGTGTATCATTAACATTAGCAGTTTAAAACTAAGTTAAAATCCTCCAATAAAATACCCATCATCAAATAAACCATGTAAAACCCACATACAAAAATAAACTCTTAGAAACCAACACCTAATAAAGTATAAAATGAATAAACCCAATTAAAATAGGTGGCATTTCCTCCCCCCGATGTCCGCTGTCTTGAGCTGGCCCGGAACTCTTAAATGGTGTCTGGTCCCCCGGGGAATCTTTTGGCCAGACACCTGGACATGAGACACAGGTAAGTAAAACCACAACTCAACCCACGCATACCACTTTCACACTTTAAAATATCCACATCCCACACACGCAAACACACACAAGACACAACTAATTTAAAAAGTGGCACATATTGCACATTGATTGTTGTCGTTTGTCTCCACAGACCGGCGGCCACCATTACCGGAAGCACCCGCCCGACCGGACTCCGTGACAAACGCTAAAAATGTTTTCAATAAATACTTTAAACCAATACAAATGTGTGCAATCTTATATGTGCAAATTAGCGTATCTTGTAAGTGCTCCGTGCTCTAAAGGTGCAATGTAAATATATATAAAGTGCAAAGTCTACGAAAGTGCATGTGTGGATACTTATTCCGTAACGAACGGCCTGTTCGTTACAGTGAGGAACAGAATACGTCCAGAATCAGGTGACTCATTATGTGATTTTATTATGTAAAAAAATAATAATAAAATTCGAGATTTGAAACCTTTTACTGCACATATCAACTCTGTAGATCTGAACATCAAATTTACTTGTGAAGATGCCAAGGAGCACACACTGGCTTTTTTAGATAACTATTCCTTACCTGGCTGGTGTTTCTGAAAACTACAGAGGATTTTCAGACACATGAAATCCCAGTCTATTTCAAACCCGCAAACACTTCAAGACAGAAACTGGTCCACCCAAAGGACAAAACACCGAGCCACAAACAAAACAATGTGGTCTACTCCATTTAGTGTAGTGAAGACTGCAGTGAGCGCTACATTGGAGAAACAAAACAGCCACTTCACAAGAGGTTGTGTACAAACATTTGACGGGACAGCTAGAGTGGACCTTCATCTGCCGTACATTTCCACCTAAAAGCCATGGGCCACTCCTTTGAGGACAGTGAGGTACAGATCTTGGCCAGAGAAAAGAACTGGTTTGAGAGGGGAGTTAGGGGAGGCTATTTTTTTGTCAAGAAAGAGAATCCTTCCTTGAACAGAAATGGAGGTCTCAGACATCATTTGTCTCCCATCTATAACTCTATCCTCAAACCTAAATTAAAACAAACAGAAAACAATAGGGCAGCAGGTCAGGTCCAGAGGTGTGAAAACACCACACTGAATGGTTAACAAGACCCACACTCCACTCCCACTGCAGATCTAATAGGCTCACCTAACTAACACAAACTGAGAACAAGTAGGTATGATAGTTTCAAAGTAATTTCATTGTAGTTAGCTCCTCCCTTCAGGCAGGTATAGGCAGTGTCCACCAGCGTCTGACCAGAACTGAAGAAGCAGCTTAGATGAGCTGCCAGACGTATTCGACCAAATAAACTTTCGTCCAGTTGACAAATTGAATTTCTCCTTTTGCCATTTATTTTTTACCACCTTTCCACCTTGGCTTTTGTTACTTCCTTTTCCCTAGCAGAACTTGGTCGTAACAGAAGCTAAAAAGAAAAACCTTGATGCACAAGAAGCAATGAAAATGATGGGGACTGTTTACCTCTATATGCTCAAGAAGCAGTATGTCTGCGTACAAATATGCATCTGAAGGAATGTTCTAGGAAAGTTGTCAACAGGTGATAGACAGAGTAGACCTACTGGTGAACTGCCTGATGCAATTTCACCAGATGACGTAGATGACCATCTTGATGATCTTGTAGATTGATGCAAGAACAGGCCAAAACATGGCATTTTTTGCTTCAGAGTACCATGTTGTTCCTTCAACAGAAAAATATAAACATGCCATCCTACTCCAAAATGGACTGGGTAGCACTGTGAAACAAACTCTGGCAAAAACAGCTGTTGTTTGGTGTGTGTGTTCAGCGACCAAGAATCCTGAAGTCTTCCATCAAAGCTTTGCTTCAGATTTAGTTTTCAGTCTTTGTCATGGATGTGCAGGGCTTGGAGCTGCATGCTGCAGATCTGGCATCATGTTTCCAGTAGTTTGACAGTGTGACAGAGACGTGGTTGACTGAAGAGTCTTGCAAAACTGTCGAGCCTGAACAGGATACTTTCTTTAGTCAACTTTGGAGTCCATCTTATCATAGTCAGCACCCTCCTTTGGTTTGTCTGCAGAGCCAGCAGCATGGTGAAGTTGGAATGTACTGTGATGAGAACTTTATCTGTGAAATCACAGTGCAGTGTTTATCATCCACCATCATACCCCATACTTCTTTTTAAGTACGACTTGGAAAGATGTTTGTGTTGGTTCAGTTCAAAAGGTGAAAATGTAAAAAGTAGCAAGTGATATTAATGAGAACCTCTTCAAGAATTTCCAAATTCATGCTATAAAAGGTGATACCCAAATTGTCACATCTCCCACCACAGAAAGGGGAACATCATTATTAAAGCAGGTCTAAATTGTTCATATTATTCACACATTTGACACCCCTTTTTTCAGGGTGCTTAAACATAATCCGACCACCTACACACAATTTCAAGGCTGAACCAATCTTGAGGCATTTTTATTTCTCAGAATCTTGTGATTGGATTCCCATTCTAATCTCTTTTTTTTCTCCATAGTCCTAACTAAACATATAACACACAATAGCCACAGAACAAGTACACAAAATATTCAAAAGTCATTCATTTTGTGTTTGTGGTAACATTCAAGCCCTGTTTTCATATTGGTAATTCATTGATCTGTCAAATGTACTGATAAACTATATTGCCACCATGCAACAAGTAGTTAATAAATTAATATTGTTAATTAATTGTTATTGTTATTGTGGACCCACCACCCGTGGGAGGATTCATGGGGGCTGGTGCATTGTGTTCTGGGCAGCAGATCTGCTTGGACTGCTGCTCCCGTGACCCAGAAAATGGAAAAGCAGAAGAAGATGAATGAATGAATGTTATTGTTAATTGTTAATATTGTTAATTATGTATTTCTGTGTTTTATTACTTTACATATGATTCATTTCAACTGATTGCTATAAATTTATCAGTTCTGATTATATACTGTATACAAGTAGATGAAATTACCTTCAGAAAGTCCGTTATCTTAAATGGATTAGACACCTGCATTTTGCGCACACTCCAAAAGAAGCTCGGTAGTGCCTGGATGATTAAAACAAGGAAGAAAGGCAGGGCCTGGAAAGAAACTATCAATGGTTTGATGGGTATAAATGTTTCAAATTCTATCTCTTTTAAGCAGGTGTCTGCATGAGCTTCTAATCACACCAGGTGCATACCACATAGAGACCAATTAAAACGTCACAGTTCGGTTTTACACGGCCTTAGACCACAAAGCTGCCAATGAACTTTGTATAGGAATGGCATAAAATGACTTTGAACAGTAGAGTCACGTTCTTCTCTGGGTTCAAAACGCTGGTGTGATTGGCTCCTGATGCTGAAAAAGACAGATGGGCCATTCCTGAGGTGGAAATTAATTAAAAGGTACCAGAAGATTGGTTTCAAACTGGCACTGAATGTTTGGACTGGTCTTCCAAAAGTGGTATTATATAATTGTTTTTCCTGCAGTGTTTTTCCTTGCTTACACTTGGTTGGTACACTGTTATAGTGAAAACACACAGCATATGCAAAATGGTTAAAAAGGTGTGTGTAATAAATAAATAAAATAATGGATAAGCTGACCTCTCTTTAATACAATTACAATTTTCCTTGTGGATCAATAAAGTATGTCTAAGTCTAATTTTAATAAGAGCTTAATCCTTACTCCACCCCACCCATTTTTGCTTCTGCTGCTTCTAAATCGCTCTTTTGTTGTGGTGTTATGTAATCTCATTCATTTAAAGAGAGAATCTGAGAAAAAACTGT
This sequence comes from Paratrypauchen microcephalus, assembly GCA_036785185.1. NCBI lineage: Eukaryota > Metazoa > Chordata > Actinopteri > Gobiiformes > Gobiidae > Paratrypauchen > Paratrypauchen microcephalus. The sequence continues at coordinate 2,363,028 of JAVJIX010000143.1, forward strand.
TCACCTCAAATATGATATAAAATGTTGATTTGTTGTGGTGCTACAGCTCCCTTCTCATTCCTGTTTTATGATTGACAAAGAGCACACTGCCATATAGTGGAGTACCCATGCAGTAAAGAATTAGATTGGAAGCCAGAAGTCTGAACATAGAGCAGGATGTGAAATATTGGTGGTTTGGCAGGATACCAGATGTTGTGATTGGCTTACTCTTCTTTGACCCTTTGACCCTACTGACCAGAATGAGCCAGTACCCGGGTAAGTCAACACTGCTATCAAACAGATGTTGAACTTTAGAAATTATAACTAGAAGTTAGCTATAAACTCTTAAATGTCCTTTATCCTCCTGGGACCCGAAGAAAAAAGTGTCAAAATAATAATAATAATAATAATAATAATAATAATAATAATAATAATAATAATAATAATAATAATAATTATTATTATTATTATTATTATTATTATTATTATTATTATTATTATTATTATTATTATTATTATTATTATTATTTAAATTTTCTATTTGGAGGTAAATGAACACCTTAGCATTTACATTTTGTTCATTTTATTTTTATTCATAATGTTGTAACATGTCCTCGTTGACGTTGGGGACATTTTGGTGTTAAATCCATGTGAAGTTATCAATCTAACAAAAACTTTTTGTTTTTTTTTGTTTTGATGACCAACATCTCTGACAAACTTCTACAGTCGCCTCAAAAAGTTTTTAGATTCCCTTTTAATTTCTTATTTATTTATTTAAGTATTTATTTATGTATTTATTTATATATATATATATATATATATATATATATATATATATATATATATAATTTATTTTTATTTATTTATTTATTTATTATTATTATTATTACTATAATAATAATAATAATAATAATAACCGCTGAGTTCTACCGGGCGTTTGCCCACCGCCTGGCACCCATTCTCCACACGCTGTTTCATGACATCGAGAGGGAGGGGAGGTGCTCGCACTCCTTCACTCTTGGTATCGTGACCCTGGTCTTCAAAAAGGGTGCCCGAGAGAGCCTGGCCAACTACAGGCCTATAAGTCTCCTCAACACTGACTACAAAATCCTGTCCCGCATTCTGACGGGTAGGTTAAAGCACGTCATAGGCACGATAGTCGCGGACACGCAGGCATATGGCATCCCGGGGCGTGACATCTCGAACACAATTCTTTCTTTAAAGTACCTGTTGAGGGAAATGCACGCCACGGGTGGCATCCACATCTCTGTTGATTTCAATAAGGCATTCAATAGGGTGGACCACAGCTTCCTCTATCGCCTTCTGGGGAGGTTTGGCTTCAAGGATAGGTTCATCAATTGGATCCGCTTATTATATTCGAACGCGGTCAGCCGCGTGAAATGTAACGGCCTCCTCTCTGACCCCTTCCCTTTGCGGAGGTGGGTCAGACAGGGGTCTGACCCACCTAAGCGCGGACCCTTAGGTGGGTCGCTCCTCTACAGCATAGTGGCTGAACGCCTCGCTGCTGTGCTGAAGAAGGACAGGGCCGTGCGTGGACTCACGAGCCCCGCGGGTAGGGAATACAAGATTTTTCAATTCGCGGACGACACAAATCTTGTCCTTCGAGACATGTAGAGCCTCGACGTGGCTCTCCACGTGCTCAATGTCTACTGTCTGGCTTTAGGCGCCAAAGTCAATCTCGAGAAGTCCTCCGTGGCTTTCTGCGGAAGCCTCGCATCCGCCCAGAACACCTGGGGCCTCAGGAACGCAGCAGACCTTTACAGGGTCCTCGGCGTCCCAATGGGGATGCAATGGGGATCATTTACACCTGCACCAGGTTGCACGCAATACACCCTGACAGGTACGGCTGTGACTGTCCGGTATGCGGTGAGGCGCCTGAAGACCTCCTCCAACTGGCCGCCCGGTGTCCTGTCGTGCAGCGGTTCTGGACCCGACTACTGGACCTTCTAGCTCGGAGGCTGGCGTTGAGACTCCCACCACCGGCGGCCCATGGACTCAATGCTCTGGTTCTGCCTCTTCGGCCCTGTCCAGCAGCGACCTCGGGGGCCGGATGCTCCCATGGTCAACTGGGATGCCGCCCGCCTTGTCCTGTCTGTGGCCAGATATTCGATCTTCGTGGCATGGAACCGCCGCCTCCACGACGGCCGCGCAGCGGAGCACTGGCCCCTCTTCACAGCGCTCCTTCGTGCCCACGTCCGCCATCTCCACGACGCAAGAGAGACGGAGTTTCGCAACACCTTCATCCCAGACAATACGCTTTTCTCCATCTCCCGAGCCGGTTCCCCTCGGTTGGACTTCTGACCCCTACCCCCCTCCGCTGTCTTCCCTGGACCCTGGCGCCTGGACCGTCCCTGGGCGCTGCATCGCCCTTGCTCTCCCCCAGGCCCCTTTCTTCACCTGGGGCAAGCCCCTTGGTCCTCTACACTTCCCCTGTTCCTCTTAGCCCTAATGCCCAGTGGTGTTTATTCCCGTGCCCACATCCCCTGATTTGTCTTCTGAGTGCTTTGCAAATGTTGTTGTGGTGTTAATATATGTACCTTGTAATAATAAAGGATTAAAAAAAAAGTGTTTCTACTGCATTGCCTAGCGAAGTTGCCTAGCAACCCTTTGATCTTGTCTTTGATGTGTCTTGTCTACTGATTCTTATTATAAAATATTCTCCTCAACATGGGAGTCTATGGCAACCCCTAGAACCGTCTGGTAAAAAGTTGTAAAATTTTGCATGCACATTCCAGCCAGTCTCCTCATTACCCACAGCAATGTATAGGCCCCCAGCCCCAACCGTCTAGTGCCACCAGCAGGTCAAAGTTGCAGGAATTTTCAGGAATTGCCTAGCAACGCACCTAGCAACCGATCTGTCTTTGATGTGTCTTTGATCTGTTAAACCCTGTTAGACCCTGTTAGACCCTGTCAGACCCTGTTAAACCCTGTTAGACTCAGGGTTTAACAGGGTCTGACAGGGTCTACCCTGTTAGACCCTGTTAAACCCTGTCAGACCTTGTTAGACCCTGTCAAACCTTTTTAGACCCTGTTAAACCCTGTTTCTGAGTCTGACAGGGTCTAACTACCCTGTTAGACCCTGTCAGACTCTGTTAGACCCTGTTAGACTCTGTTAAACCCTGTTAGACCCTGTTAAACCCTGTCAGACTCTGTCTATCTAAACCCCAGCACCTGCAACAAAGTTATTATAGTTTATGAAAACTGTCAGACTCTGTTAGACCCTGTCAGACCCTGTTAGACCCTGTCAGACCTTGTTATACCCTGTCAGACTCTGTTAGACCCTGTCAGACCCTGTTAAACCTTGTTACACCCTGTTAAATCCTGTTTCTGAGTCTGACAGGGTCTAACTACCCTGTTAGACCCTGTCAGACTCTGTTAGACCCTGTCAGACCCTGCATGCGGCCTACATGCTGAGGCCTACATGCACCTTCGGTGCTTGGCCCCACATTGCTGCTTGCAGCTATATTTATTAATTATTATTATTAAACTAGAGTCTATCTCAAAACACACACAGATAGACCGGTTAACTCAATGTCCACTATAAAGGACACAAATGAATGGGCGGGTCTCAGGAGGATATGACACAACATTGACTTGACTTTTTGAAATAAATCTGGAGCTGTGTTTTGTTTCATTCTCACATGTTTGAGAAACCCTTTATTATTATTAGTCTGTCTACTCTCCAAAGCTTGAATGCTCTGTTCCACCTTGTGACGGCTGGAAGTTTTCAACTTAACAGCTACCCTTTTACCTTTTGTTCAGTAGACATTGTCAATTCCAGACCTGAAATGATCCAAATGATTCTAGTGAAGGTGTATGTGCAGTGGAGCACTTCCTGTATAATCACATGGCATCACAGCGTTTCTGTTTGAGAGAAGAACTGAGGCTAAATATGCAGGATTTGAGTGAAAGAAACAAATCACAACACCAGGTTAATGAGGAGACAGCATTATAACGAAAAAAATAGTGTAATATATGCCCTTTAATACTCTTTGGCAAATGTAATGAACAACCATTTTATGTTGTTTTATATTGCTGCCTCCATAAAATTAACGGGATAGAACCAGGCATAGATATGCTAAACACAACACTCCTGGAAGGGTCTGTAAGTCTCAAATGTAAATTCTTGTGACACTTACTGTATATATACCCAGCAGTGTAATTAGCAGCGGCTGATATTCCGTCTGCATTGATCCTATAGGAAGATCATGTCAGAGATTTGGGATGGATCATGTTTCTGAAGGAAAGGATCACTTATGCATTACTGTGTCAGGTTAAACTGTAATAGTCTGGGAGGAAACCACACACCTCTGCATTATTTATCAGCCGTGCTTTGGCTTTTCCATAGGGCCAGGGAAACAGAATTTCAAACAGGCTTGCTTTAAATTTGAGTACGCCATGGTATATTTTGCTATAGTAATACGCTTAACGGCGTCTCCTTTTCAGCAGGCCAGCATAAACATAAAGTTCAATTAGAAACCATCGCAAATCATATCTTGTTAAAAAACAACTTGGATGTTCTGGGGTGCCAATCCATGTTTCCCCATCCCCCTGTTCCCAGGCAAATGGGGAATAAAGATACCAGGGAATAGGTTTTCTGCAGTTTTTAAATCTGACATTATTTCTAGACCAATCCCCAACAGCAGTCTGTGTAGCTGGGGAAGTGAAAACATATAAGAACATGGCTACTGAGGAGGCGGACATTCATACTAGGCTATTAGCTACCAAAAGCTACTGTTTTTGGTCCTATTTAAAATGCTCATCCCACTGTTATCACCTGTGAGCTGAGAAACAAATAGTATGAAATCAAGGCAATACCAAGGTTGCTATTCCTTTAAACAGAATGCGATAATAATGATACTATTAATAATAATAATAATAATAATAACAATAACAATAATAATATTGTATCTGCATGTGTGTGTTGAATGCCTGGGGGTGAGGTGGGGTTGTTTGTTTTGCGTTTTAATTTAAATTATTTTAAGAGTAGGGTCACTCATAAGCCTTTCCTGCACTGTTCTGTTATTTTCGATTAAAGTTTATTTTCGATTAAAGTTTGAGTGAAATCGGCCAAAGTATGCACAGATTATCACTTGTCGAAATTTGATGGCGAGCTGCAAAAACAAACCTGAAATTTGTGGCGTTTTCACGGAAACACCGTTCAGTCTTTTAGAACGCTTTTAATATTTTTTAATGTCCCACTTGTCTAGATGATACAGCACAATTTTGGTGAGTCTGGGTCAAAAACCCGAGGAGGAGTTTGTTAAAATATGAGGACAGGAAAATTTGCCTTCGGCGCCGGGTCACATGCTCGGTCCAATATGGCTGACTTCCTGTTGGTCGCCTAGCAACGGTGTAATATACTTTTTTTGTTCCTATTCCCATGATGCATCTGTGTACCAAATTTGGTTTGGCAATGACAAAGTTTTTGCCGGGCGTCCCATTGGCGAGGACAGATGTTTGGCCTGTTGCCATGACAACACGAGTATAGCCATAGGCGTATATGTATTTTGATTTTCCAGGGGGGCACTGTCAAGCCATTTTTAAAGATTTTTTAATACAGATTATTTGTAAATTCCTTTGTTTGGCGTTCTTGAATTTTGTGCAAAATTTCGTGAGTTTTCGTCGGTGGGAAGTACCCGAACATTGCAAAAAGTGTATAGGAAAATAATAATAATAATAATAATAATAATAATAATAAGAAGAAGAAGAAGAACAAGAAGAAGAACAAGAAGAAGAAGAAGAAGAAGAAAAACCAGAACAATAACAATAGGCCCTACGCTTTAGCGCTCGGGCTTAATAATAATAATAATAATAATAATAATAATAATAATACTAATAATAATAATACCTTGTCAAGATGAACATATGAATGAAATTTCCCAGTTTGCTTTTAGGGATGTAACAATAACCAATATATCGTGCTTTGTATTGTCAGAAGTCCCACAACAACATTGTGGGCCATACATCAAATTGCAAGTCTCTTTGCTTGGATTCGTTGTCGTGGGGCAGCAAAAAGCTACAAAAAACAAAAACAAAAATTGAACAACATAGGCCATGTTCTTTTGCTTCATTTTAGTGTAGACTACAATAAGAAATAACTGTTATGACGCACTGTTTTTAAGGCTTGTCAATGCATTTTAAAAGGATACATTTTTACATTCACAATATTGTTAGCCTTTACCAAATATTGCAATAAATATCGTACCAGGAGATGCATATTGTGAAAATAGCGTATTGAGAGATTTAGATATTGTTACTATAATATACTTTTATTACAAAACCTTTATTATAATGTATACATACATATTACTGTATTACTAATGTATTTTTATACCTGTATCTTTTTTGTGGAGGAGTTCAAGTATCTCGGGGTCTTGTTCACGAGAGAGGGGAGGATGGAGCGTGAGATTGACAGGTGGATCGGTGCAGTGTCGGCAGTGATGCGGTCGCTGTACCGGACCGTTGTGGTGAAGAGGGAGCTGAGCCGAAAGGCAAAGCTCTCGATTTACCGTCAATCTACGTTCCTCCCCTCACCTATGGTCATGAGCTCTGGGTAATGACCGAAAGGACGAGATTGCGGATACAAGCGGCCGAAATGAGGTGGCTGGGCGATCCCTTAGAGATAGGGTGAGGAGCTCAGTCACACGGAAGGAGCTCGGAGTAGAGCCGCTGCTCCTCCACGTCGAGAGGAGCAGCTGAGGTGGCTCGGGCATCTGTTCTGGATGCCTCCTGGATGCCTCGGGAGGTTTTCCGAGCATGTCCCACCGGGAGACCCCAGAGAAGACCCAGGAGGAATGCGCTGGAGGGACTATGTCTCCCGGCTGGCCTAGGAACGCCTTGGGGTTCCCCTGAAGGAGCTGGAGGAAGTGTCCGAGGTGAAGGAAGTCTGAGGGTCCCTGCTTAGTGTTGCCCCCACGACCCAGCCCCAGATAAGCGGAATAAAATGGATGGATGGATCTTTTTTTTTCTTTTTTTCTGAGATTTCCACTGGTAAATGTTTATTTTTTTGTCATATAATCGAAAGATATAATAAAAAGAATAAACAAACAAATATACAAACAAAAAATAGGGAGTATTTTGCAAAATTTGAGCTTTCTACCACATTACAACATTTCCTCATCAAAAACATGCATAAAGTAGTGTGCCGCCACGTTCTACATGGGTAAGTTAGCGTAGCGCACCCAAAAATACAAGCGAGCATGGCGGCGACTGAGAGAAAGCCGGAGCTTGTACCAAACAAAGGTGTCGCTACATCTGTTATATGGAACTGATTTGGTTTTCTTGCGTCGGACTTAGAACAAACGAGTGCTCGCTGTAAAGTCTGTTCAAAACCTGTTGCATGCAGCGGAGTGGGAGAAGTGCAGGTCCCCACAGCGCGAGCACATATCGTAAAAGACATGAGCCGTTTCTCAATTCAGAGAGTGCATGGATCGGCGCGTGGTTTGAAGGGGGCTCAGACTGCAGTCAAGACTGTGCATACTTGCTCAGCCCTGAGTGCAGTCCACGGACCGCAGGGCCGTCTGCGAAATGCGTCAGGTCTTGCAACTACAGGAAGCAGCCGCCGACTCCATTTTCTCCCGTAGAAGAAGTAGCACGGTGCATGCTGGGATATATGACTGCGCGAAGTGTGCATTTTCGCACGCTTGGTCCATGATTAAAATCGGAAATCGGATTTTTTTTTTTTTTTAATCTGAGATTTTATTTTTAGGCCATATCGCCCAGCTCTATATGTCACCCATCTCTCCCACAGACTATTCAAACCATCCTTATGTTTAACAGAACGAGCTCATGCCTCATGGCTCAGCCCACAGGCCGACGTCACCCATGCTCCCACACGGCCATTTTACGGGAAGTGAAGGGAGCAAAGAAAGGGACGACTCACAGCATCACAACTGACAAAAAGTTGATACATTATTTTCAGATAATATAGCATTTAACATGGTTATCTAAATATTCCACGTGTTCATTTGTATACAGAGAGGAATATAGGAATTGTATTCGGGTCATTCCAGAATTGGAGGACATTTTACGTCCCACCCATCAAATATTAAATAATCCACATACAAAATACTAAAACATACTTACCTGGCCAGCCAAATGATATCTCTCTGTATTTCCTATACACCGCGATACCATTTGGACACCCTCCATCCACTCTCGCTCCTCCGGTTACAAACGGACTCCGCGATTCTGATTCGTTCAAAGATGGTGACGTCAGTGCCCCCGCCTTTGCCCGCAAAGTCACTCTTAGGCAGCGGAAGTTCCGCCTCAGTTTTGAATCAAGATGGCGCAATCTCTGATTGGTTCACTTAGCTGTCTGTCTACGCGCATCCGCAGCGCATTTTGGACCAAGCGTTACCAGACTCACTCGCTGGTACAGCGATGAGTCATGGATTCTTCCAGGCAAAAAACATACAGTTTCTGAGTGAATTTACTTGTCCTGAGACCAAATCTAAAAAACTAAGAGAAAAGAATGCTTGAAAATAGTTTTTAAAATACCAAATAAGTCTGGAGTACCCCCAAAATGCCATTTTCCTCTTGTCCCACCCCTCTAGTGACCAAACTGAATCTCAAATAAAACAGTTAAAATTGAATTGAAATTTCTTGTTTTTTCTAATTTGTTTCATTGCCATCTCTTTTAACTGTGGGAACATTTGTTTTAATAGAAATAATATTTCAAATAATAATTATTATTCATGGAACATGTGTCCCACAACCTGCACCAACCCTGTTACCAGAACATTTTTAGCCTGGTAGAAGAAGAAGAAAACAGAACCACATGATCCCCTGGACTTGACATCATCAAACAGTTTTCCAAAAGAATGGGCAGAGCAAAGGTTTGTCTTCTCTTCTATTTTTCATATTTTTATAAAACAGTTAGCCTTGATTGAATGTCTCACTCTACCTCATGCAACCCTGTTATGCAAATGATCAGAATAAGACAATATTTTTTTTCCTTTACGTATTTGCATAAATAAGTTTTTCCTCTTGATTAGTAATAACAGCTAGCTAAACAGCTAGCTTCTATTCCTGAGATAAAGCTAACATTAGCGCGATTTTGCAACCCTGTTACCTGCAACCCTGTTACTGTGATTAAAATAAATAAATAAAACATATAAATCATATAATAAAAATTGTACCACTGACCGTAAGCTGAGCTGATCAAGCATTTGGTAGTTTATTACCTATGATTGATGAATGTGTAGCAGAAAAGTGAAGGTTTATTTTTCAAGAATTTTAAAGCCAAAATGTCCTCCAATTCTGGAATGACCCCTTCATAAGTTCCCAGTTTATTTGAAGGGTGTAAAACTGACTAACCCTAGCTAATTTAGCTAGCTAAAGATTACACAAGAAGTCATTATAATCCATGTGCCTCAGGTCTGTTGGAGAAGTAAAATATAACTGTAAGTATGTTCATTACGTTCACATAAATATATAACATTCAAAACATTCATAAAGCACATTACATTTTGTGCTATTTACTGTGATTGCAGTTTTCAGTATATATGATCCCAGCAGCCAATCATAACTTCTTTTTTCTTCTTTACAGTACAATAACTCCCGCCCTGTGGCCTGCACCCTGAGGTGTCACAGTTGCATGTTTTATGGGTGCCTCCGGGGGCACTGTGAGATTGGATGGTCCTGGGTTAACGACGTGAAGGTCAGTGCGGCGCTGTATGTGTGCGTGGGAGTATAGAGTAGAGAGTAAAGTGTTGGACAGATATTGGTATTTGATCTTTAATATACAGTAGGCTACACGTATGGGAAAAGTAAAGCACTCAGCAGCTTCAGTGTAACCAAATGCAAGCTGAAGAGAGCCAGAGCCCCAGCTCCATCATGAGCACCTTCTACAGAGGCACCATAGAGAGCATCCTCACCAGCTGCATCACTGCGTGGTATGGCACCTGTGAGAGAGCAGCTGAGAGAATCGTGGGTGTCTCTCTCCCCTCCCTGCAGGACATCTACTGCACCCGCCTCACCCGCAAAGCCCTCTGGGTGATCCCACCCACCCATCCAACTGCCTCTTCAGTCTGCTGCCATCAGGAAGGAGACTGAGGAGCCTCAGGGCCAAGACCAGCAGACTGAAAGACAGCTTCATCCACCAAGCTGTCAGGATGCTGAACTCTCTCCCTGCCCTCCCTCCCCCAATGACACTGCTGCTTAAATGACACTTAAATTACACTGACACTGCTGCTTAAATGACACAATTTAAGCTTTGTTTGTGGCTCGGTGTTTTGTTCTTTGGGTGGACCAGTTTCTGTCTTGAAGTGTTTGCGGGTTTGAAATAGACTGGGATTTCATGTGTCTGAAAATCCTCTGTAGTTTTCAGAAACACCAGCCAGGTAAGGAATAGTTATCTAAAAAAGCCAGTGTGTGCTCCTTGGCATCTTCACAAGTAAATTTGATGTTCAGATCAACAGAGTTGATATGTGCAGTAAAAGCTTTCAAATCCCGAATTTTATTTTATTTTTTTTAATTATCATCAGTTGGTTTGTGAGGATTCACATTGTGCCCCTGCAAGTACTTGTGTCCTATGCGCTGTGCATAATGTGCTTAATGTGGAGCCACGGTACTGGTCCTATCCATATTTGTATACATATCCAACTTTTTTTCACATTATCTGATCTGTTCCTTTAAATTTTCTGAGCAGTGTAGTTTAGCAAACCACAATCTAAGTATAGTTTTTATAAGACTGATACACAGGTACATACATTCTGTTTTATTATTTTTATAACGTCACATAATGGGCTCTATGATCGGCATATTGATGTGCAAAAAGTAAAGAACAAAACTTTACTCAGAAGTTCAAGTCTCCATGCACAGCTTCCAGGTGCTGGTAACAGCAGGAACATTGAATAAGTCCAAAAAAAGAAGTTTACTGCACACTCGCTTGACTTTATTCTTATTCCTTTATTGGACTTGGAGCAAACAACGCGTTTCGCTTCTACAGCGTCATCATGTTTACTTTACTGTTTGTCTAGAAATGCTTACGGTTTGTCTGGAAATGCTTATTGTTTGTTTTTGTCACTGGACTTGGACCTTTGGAACAGGGGATAAAAGGCCCATCCTGAGTGAGCTCTGCACTGGAGCAGATCTGAGCTGAATATGATGAGGACTGTGCTGTGGCTTTTGGCTTCTTTGGGCCTGGTCGGTTTCACTGCTGCAGATACACTGTAAGTGTGCATTTTATATAAATATATATGGAGATTCTAGTTGATTCTAAGCTTTCCAACAATGCCTTACACATGGAAATCTGAGAACATTTGAAGAATTTGTGGCCATTTGAAACATGCACATCTCAAAAGACAAAACTCAGAAAAAGCCTCTACAAGATTTGGCAATTGTCACCTCACTGTAGGGCTTGGGGCAGAAAGGTGCTCATTTGCATGACATTAAGATAAGCCCTCCCCCATCACTGACATCACTGTGGTGTGGTGTTTCAGGGCAGGTCAAAATTAGAAGATACTTTGTTAAAATGGAAATGCTTTTACAGTGGTACCTCACCTTACGAAATTAATTCGTTCCAGAAATGGTTTCGTAACGTGAATTTTTCGTAAGTTGAGTAGCTATTTCAATGGAAAAAGCCTGATTCGTTCCAAGACCCCGTTCCAAGTTTTTTTTTAAATAGTGTAACATTTTTTTATAGTGTAACATTGTGTTCTGCGTAGAGACTGTACCCAGGACTAAACGTGGACTATACCAGGTCTAGACCAAGGTCTAAACGTGGACTATACCAGGTCTAGACCAAGGTCTAAACCTGGACTGGACCAGGTCTAGACCTGGACTAAACCAGGACTGGACCAGGACTAAACCTGGACTAAACCAGGACTAGACCAGGTGGATTAAAGCGCCGCGTGCGGGTCTATTTCCTGGTTTCGTTTCGAGTCACGGCTGAGGCGAGCAGCGAGGGGGACCGCACGCAGTCTGAGCGCATGCAAGAGCCGCGGTGGTCTAGACCAGGTCTAGAGGAGGCACGGTTTGAGCACAGGTCTTGTGCTCGCAGCCCCGCGCCGTGTCATGCTGCGCTATCACACACGTGTCCGCGCGCAGTCTTCTCCCCCCTCCCCCTTCCCCCCACACTTCACTATTAATACATTTTGTTGAAAATCTATGAAAGTTTGAGTGTTTAAACGAGAGAGAAATGTGAGAAAAGTTTAAATCCAGTCTGAGAAAAGCGTATAATGTGTGTGGCTGAGCGCGCATTATTTGAATTGGTGAGATTTCGCGTTTCGTAACTTGAATTTTCTTTCGTATCTAGAGACGTATCTAAATTTAACGTGAAGGCGTTTCGTAACTTGAAATTTTCGTTTGTTGGGTCTTTCGTAAGGTGAGGTACCACTGTATAACAAAAAGCCCATATAATCATTCAATAATACACAGGATAATATGTTAAGTCAAAGTCAAAAAGGAAAAATCACATAATGAGTCACCTGACTCTGGATGTATTCTGTTCCTCACCCTTATGAAAAAAAACTGCAGTGTATTACAGGAAAACTGCAGTTTTTTTCATGGCCAAAATACTGCATTATGCAGTACAATGCAGTAAAATGAAGTATTTCTGGTAGTCTATTGGAATAAGATGTAATATGATGCTAATGTTGACAAGCTCCCTGCTTTCAGCGAAATATCTCGATTTGATGCAGAAATAATATGACCACAAGAAAGCTGAAGTATTTAAACATGTCCTAAAGTCTGTAGTGTCAAAGTTTAGAGGCAGTTTACTCACACCGTAAGAAAGAGAAATGTGTTCCTGCAAACATTGTCTCCAGTGAAATATGGAGTTTGGGCACACTTACTTTTTGTCGGGGGCTTTCTGCTGAATGTCAGTGTGGCATTCCAGCTGCACAGAGGCTGATGGGAAGAGGCTGCAGAGGGTGACAAATACAGTACAAAAAATCATTGGCTGCCCTCTGCCCTCCATATCCTCCATCTACAACTCCCGCTGTCTCAGCAGAGCCCGGAACTTTCTGAAGGACAATACCCACCCTGGCTTCCATCTCTTCAACCTGTTGCCCTCTGGCAGGCGCTACAGGTCCATATCAGCCAGGACAAATAGACTCAGGGACAGCTTGTTTCGCAAAGCTGTCACCATACTAAACTCCACTTTGCACTAAGAACTGCCATTTGCACTGAGTTTTGGACTTTCTCTATCCCTACCTCTACCCGGTATGCTGTATGTGTGTATATATATGTGTATATGTGTCTTGTTTTTAGCATAGCAGTTTTATAGTTTTTATTAGTACACTATTTATTGGGGGCTTCAAATGTCATTGTACTGTGTATAATGACAATAAAGGCTTTCTATTCTATTCTATTCTAATGTCTTGTCCGATATAACTACCGTATGTTTGTTACGCCTGTCCAATTATTCATGTGTCCTTCCACTGTCTTTCGGCAGCTAAAGAATCCGATCACATTCTCTACATAAGCTCCGGAGAAAGTATATGGTATATAAAAGTATATATAAAGAAATTTGTGGTGGTTTGTGTATTAGTAAACATTTATTGCATCCATTTTAGTGAGTTAACACTTTTGATATGGCCCATGGCATAATTAGAAACTTCTATTCAGATTTTTAATGTATTTTTTTTTACAGAAAGGTGATGTCTGCCCCCAACCTGCTGCGTGTGGGAACAGCAGAATACATATTTGTGGAATGTCAGGACTGTGCTGGAGAGAGACCCATGGATGTTGAAATCTCTGCTTGGGACTATCCAAAAAAACTGGCAAAACTCAAAAACACAACTGTGACACTTGATGCAGCCAACAAGTACCAAGCCCTTGGAAAACTTGTGGTAAAGAATTATTCATTTTCATGCATAATGTCATATCTCTTATTTCAAATACTTTTTTAAAAATAGTTTAATCCTCCACTGATCAGATCCCTCCAGAATATTTTAAGAAGGACCCTACAGTGAATCAATATGTGTACCTACAAGCAGCGTTCCCAGGAGACACTTTGGAGAACGTTGTCTTAGTCTCATTTCAATCGGGATACTTGTTCATTCAAACAGACAAGACCCTGTACACCCCTGAAAGTAATGGTAACTGTGACAATTCTTTACATTTTTTGAAAATTATTTTATGGTATAGTTTTCAAATTCCATATTACAAAAATATATTCTTTTGCCAAAGTTAACTTCAGGGTTTTTGCGCTGACACCGGGTATGAAGCCAATAGGAAATGATGAGTCAAAAGGAAATCCTGTCTCTGTTGAAGTGGAGATTGTGGTATGTACTTTTCTATTCTTACTTGAAAGTATGGTGCGTGAAGAGTCCCTCAGTCATCCAGGTAGAATCCATGATAAAAGAAGAAATTCAATTTGTCAACTGGACAAAGTTTGTTTGGTCGAAAACGTTTCGCCGCTCATCCGAGAGGCTTCGTCAGTTCTGGTTCTAGTGCTGGTTAGACACTGCTTATATCTAGCTGCAGGGAGGAGCTCACTACACTGAAATCTTCCTGAAACTATAACAACTAATTTGTTTCTTTTGTTTTTCGAATTTCTCTGGCGTCTAGTTTAGCATACCTATTCAACCCTAACGAGTGTTTGTGGGTTTGAAATAAACTGGGATTTCATATTGTCTGAAAATCCTCTGTAGTTTTTCCGACACGCCGGCCAGGTAAGGAAGGAAGAAAGGGGTAGCGATTCTTTACCTGGCCGGCGTTTCGGAAAAACTGCAGAGGATTTTCAGACAATATGAAATCCCAGTTTATTTCAAACCCACAAACAAGACAAAAACTCGTCCACCCAAAGGACAAAACACCGAGCCACAAACAAAGCAATGTGGTCTACTCCATTCAGTGTAGTGAAGACTGCAGTGAGCGCTACATTGGAGAAACAAAACAGCCACTTCACAAGAGGATGTACCAACACAGGCGGGCGTGCCAGAGTGGACCGTCATCTGCCGTACATCTTCACCTAGAAGCCACAGGCCATTCTTTTGAGGACAGTGAGGTTCAGATCTTAGCCAGGGAAAAGAACTGGTTTGAGAGGGGAGTTAAAGAGGCTATTTTTGTCAAAAAAGAGAATCCTTCATTAAACAGAAATGGGGGAGTCAGACATAACTTGTCTCCCAGTTATAATTCCATTCTCAAACCAAGTCAAAACAGACAAAAGAAACAATAGGACAGACAGGTCAGGGCCAGAGGGGTGGAGACGGTCATTAGGGTGAATAGGTATGCTAAACTAGACGCCAGAGAAATTCGAAAAACAAAAGAAACAAATTAGTTGTGATAGTTTCAGGACAATTTCAGTGTAGTGAGCTCCTCCCTGCAGCTAGATATAAGCAGTGTCTAACCAGCACTAGAACCAGAACTGACGAAGCCTCTCGGATGAGCGGCGAAACGTTTTCGACCAAACAAACTTTGTCCAGTTGACAAATTGAATTTTATCTTGAAATCTCTTTTATCTTGAAAGTATGGTATGTATCTTTTCTGGTGGAGGGTCCGCCACCTGCTTGTGTGCATTAAGATGTCATTGTGTTATTTGACTCTGGTATATTCCACAATATGGCATTAAACCTATCTGCCTTGCACAACACTATAAGGCTGTACATGTTTTGGTGAAATTCTTTCACAAATGTGCTCGGCCACAGAAAAAACAGACACAAGTCGTCCCGGAGGCGTTTTGAGTTATTCACAGATTCTGAAAGTGTAGATTCTAAACTTTCCAATGATGCATTACACATGGAAATCTGAGAACATTTGAAGAATTTGTGGCCATTTGAAAGCATGCACATTCTGAAAACAACAAGCTGAGAAAAGCTCCTCTAAAGATTGTCTAACTCCAGGCCTTCAGAGCTCATCTACATTACATTAAGCTAAGCCCTACCCCATCACTGACATCACTGTGGTGTGGTGTTTACATTCAGGAAAGGTCAGAATTAGAAGGTACTTTGTTAAAATGGAAATGCTTTTATAACAAAAAGTCCATATAATCATTCCATAATTCAATAATACACAGGATATGTTAAGTTAAAAATCACCTGTATTATCAATTTAATACAATACAAAATAGTATAGGACACGCACGCACACACACACACACACACACACACAAACACACACACACACACACACACACACACACACACACACACACACACACACACACACACACACACACTGGACACACCTTAGTTCTGTTTTAGTCCTATTTTAGTCCTGTTTTAGTCCTGGTTTAGTCCTATTTTAGTCCTGTTTTAGTCCTGTTTTAGTCATGGTTTAGTCCTATTTTAGTCCTGGTTTAGTCCTGTTTTATTCCTGGTTTAGTCCTGGTTTACTCCTGGTTTAGTCCTGGTTTAGTCCTGGTTTAGTCCTATTTTAGTCCTGGTTTAGTTCTGTTTTAGTCCTGGTTTAGTCCTGGTTTACTCCTATTTTAGTCCTGGTTTAGTCCTCTTTTAGTCCTGGTTTAGTCCTCTTTTATTCCTGGTTTAGTCCTGGTTTACTCCTGGTTTAGTCCTACTTTAGTCCTGGTTTAGTCCTGGTTTAGTTCTGGTTTAGTCCTGGTTTACTCCTGTTTTAGTCCTCATTTAGTTTTGTTTTAGTCCTAGCAGAAATAATGATATGATAATATGACTTACCCCATAAGAAAGAGAATGCGGTCACCTCAGTTTGCCAACAAATCAAACTACACACTAAGGTATAAACCAGTGTTGTAGATGGCTAAAAGGTATTTGCCAAAGATACGGGTATACGGACCGCATCTTTGAGGCATCCAAATTTGGGAATTCCTGTATCCAGACCACTTTTATTCGAGAATATCTGTATACTTATCCCTACATAAAATATCCTAACTCTGAATGCCATTAAGATCATGTTTGAGATACCCTTTGTATTACAGGATCTTCTACAGATCCTGCTCCTTAGAATTTAGATATTTTCATTTTATCCAACAGATCTGTGCATCGATCTCTTCTTGCATGAATTTCAGCTTATACAGCTCAGGAAAAAGAATAGAGACCACTGCAAAATGATCAGTTTTTCTTATTTTACTACTTATAGGTATGTGTTTGGGCAAAAGGAACATTTTTGTTTGAGTCTATAAACTACTGACAACATTTCCCCCAAATTCCAAATAAAAATATTATCGTTTAGAGCATTTATTTGCAGAAAATGACAAATGGTCAAAATAACAAAAAAAGATACACATTTTCAGACCTCAAATGATGCAAAGAAACAAAATCAAATTCATTTTTAAAACAACATAATACTAATGTTTACACATAAGAAGAGTTCAGAAATCAATATTTGGTGCAATAACCCTTATTTTTAATCACAGCTTTCACATTGTTCTTGGGTGACTTTATTCCACTCCTGGTGCAAGAACTGAAGTAGCTCAGCTTTGTGTTTGTGTTGGAATTCAACAGACGCAGAACAAACAGATGCTGATTTCAGAAAAAAAAATGCAGTGGTTTCTTATTTTTCCAGAGCTGTACACTAGCAATATAAAATAGTTTGGCGTTTAACTTTGCAAGACCACTCCAATGTCTAAATGTGTCCAAACATGTTCATACCAGTCTAGTCTATACTAGTCTAAACCCCATTAGAACCAGTCCAAACTCAGTTGTGCACAGTCTCAGCCCAGTCCAGTTTGAACTTGCCTGGACCCACCCTGGACCAGTTCAACATCAGTGCTGCTGACCAGTCAAACCCTGTTCAACCCCAGTCTAAACCATTCCAAACCCTTGAATACACCCTGAACTTTGACAGTAAGAATCTGAGCAGTATTTCATGGGTCAGGCCCTGGAAGAAGACACATTCTTAGTGTGAGCAGGGGTGCCTCTCCTCAAGTCTGACCTGCAACTTTGCCCAATGGTGTCACGTGCTGGTCTCCATGTATTTTACACTGATAAAATACAATGCAATCTTTATGAAAACAAGCAGGTGGAAAGTTCCAAAGTGTTCCTTTCAGTACTCGCCTATTCTGACTGTGAAAGTTGTTGATGTTCTTTTCTTCAGACGCCTGAGGGCATTGTCATCCCGCGGAATCCTGTCTCACTACAATCTGGGATGTACTCTGGGTCATACCAACTTGGTGAAATAATCAGGTCAGTCATTATATTGGATTACATGAATTGGATCTTTGGCTACATATTTAATAGTATTTTTTAATTTACTGTGTGTCCATGAGCAGTATTGGCCAATGGAAAATTGTGGCCCGTTTACAAAGCAACCCCCAGAAAACTTACTCTGCAGTGTTTGAAGTAAAAAAATATGGTAATTTTCACATGAGCTCCAAAAGACCTTGAGTATTTTAGACTAAGCACAGAGATATGTTTAATTTTTTTATTATATTTTCAGTGCTGCCCTCTTATGAAGTAAGGCTGACATCTGAGAGTCCTTTCTACTATTATGACACCACGTCTTTTAGCGTCAACGTTAAAGCCACGTCAGTAGTCAACACTTTTGTAAAACTGTTTTATTAGCATACAATAGCGATTCTTTTGGTCTTGAAATGTTGTTTATTTGTGAGTCATGGACCTCTTTGTGGCTTTAGTTATTTGTTTGGAAAAGAAGTTGATGGCATGGCCTATGTTGTGTTTGGAGTCATGAAAGATGGAAATAAAAAAGTCTTCCCTGCATCACTGCAAAGAATACCGGTGAGCATTTTTAGATGCTGCCAGTTACATTTTGTACTCCACGGATATGCAGCATGCACCTTATAAACCAGCCCAGACTCAGCACTTCTAATGCATATGTATTTCCATATATAATAGCTAGATAAATATATGTAATATGTGTCTGACTGTTTAGATTTCTGGGGGTAATGGAGATGCCATCCTGGAGAAGAATCACATCCTCAAAACATTCCCAGACATCAACATTCTGGTTGGAGGATCTTTATTTGTGATAGCCATTGTGCACACAGAAAGCGGTGAGCCCAAAAGTCAAAATGTATTAAAATTAGGGCTGTCAGTTTAACACATTAATTAGATTAATTAATTACACTGCAAATTAACGCGTTATAAAAATCAGCACAATTAATTATGAGTGGCAATTCAATGCGTGTGCATTTTAAATTTGGCATGCGGCGAGCAAATCACTGCCAGGGCCTTTGAAAGGCAAGTTTATTTATAAAAAGAACGAAGACGGGACTATCAACAAGAACGCGGTGATTTGGAGATTTTGTCAAAAAGAATTTTCCGATCACCAAAGCTCCTCCAGCCTAACGGATAATTTGAACGACAAACACGTCCGGACAAGTTCCATTGTTACCAGTGATAGTGTGAGTGTGAGCGCACTTCAACAAACCATCAAACCAACACACCAACAAACCAACAAACCATCAAACCAACAAACCAACAAACCACCAAACCAACACACCAACAAACCACCAAACCAACACACCAACAAATCAACAAACCAACAAACCATCAAACCAACAAACCACCAAACCAACAAACCACCAAACCAACACACCACCAAACCAACAAACCAACAAACCATCAAACCAACAAACCACCAAACCACCAAACCAACAAAACTCCAAACCAACACACCACCCAACCAACAAACCATCAAACCAACAAACCAACACACCAACAAACCAACACACCAACAAACCAACACACCGACAATCCAACAAACCACCAAAACAACACACCAACAAACCAACAAACCAACAAACCAACAAACCAACAAACCACCAAACCAACAAACCACCAAACCAACAAACCACCAAACCAACACACCACCAAACCACCAAACCAACACACCAACAAACCAACACACCGACAATCCAACACACCGACAATCCAACAAACCACGAAAACAACACACCAACAAACCAACAAACCACCAAACCAACACACCAACAAACCACCAAACCAACACACCAACAAACCAACACACCGACAATCCAACAAACCACGAAAACCAACACACCAACAAACCAACAAACCAACAAACCAACAAACCAACAAACCACCAAACCAACAAACCACCAAACCAACAAACCACCAAACCAACAAACCACCAAACCAACAAACCACCAAACCAACACACCACCAAACCACCAAACCAACACACCAATAAACCACCAAACCAACACACCAACAAACCAACACACCAACAATCCAACAAACCACCAAACCAACACACCAACAAACCAACAAACCACCAAACCAACAAACCAACAAACCACCAAACCAACACACCACCAAACAAACACATCAACAAGCCAACAAACCACCAAACCAACAAACCAACAAACCAACAAACCACCAAACCAACACACCACCAAACCAACACATCAACAAGCCAACAAACCACCAAACCAACAAACCAACAAACCACCAAACCAACACACCAACAAGCCAACAAACCACCAAACCAACGCACCAACAAACCAACACATCAACAAGCCAACAAACCACCAAAGCAACAAACCACCAAACCAACACACCACCAAACCAACACATCAACAAGCCAACAAACCACCAAACCAACAAACCACCAAACCACCAAACCAACACACCAACAAACCAACAAACCAACACACCAACAAGCCAACACACCAACAAACCAACACACCAACAAACCAACACACCACCAAACCAACGCACCAACAAACCACGCTCGCAGAATTTGGGAAACGAATGAGCAAAGCGACCTCTTGAAAACTGACAAACTCAATCGCAAAGTGGATTCGTTTGTTCGCTCGATCGCTCACTCACAATCTCTCCCTCTCTCACACTCTTAAAATGTGATTAATTACAAATCCTGTAATTAATTAGATACATTTTTTTTAATCGCCTGACAGCACTAATTAAAAATGTTATATTATGTGCCTAATTCCCTCATATATTTACTGTGCCTTTCTTTCATGCAGGAAGTGAAATGGTGGAAGAAGAGTTAAGAAATATACAAATTGTTACATCACCATACATAATTAACTTTGATAAAACACCCAAATATTTCAAAGCCGGGATGTCATTTCCTGTCACGGTAACAACTTGTACAATATAAATCTCAATGTTTATACTTATAAGGACATCTTTAACTTGTTATTTGTAAATGTCAGGTTACAGTTACTAACCCTGATGGGAGTCCAGCAGAGGGCATCCCAGTTGTGGTGTTCGAGTCTGTCCGCGGCACAACTCGTGCCAATGGCAGGACCACCCTCACTGTCAACACCAGATCATCTCATACAAGCCTGACCATCACTGTACGTAACCATTGGAAACACGCTAGAATCATTCGGGTTTGTTCATTTCCAATCATATTTGCCGTTATCAAATTTTAGGCAAGGACCGATGCTGACGCCTTGCCCGCTGACAAACAGACAAGTGCGTCGATGCTGGCTTGGCGTTATGAATCAAGAAGCAACAATTACATTCACATAAGTGAGTACAATCTCGGCTGCTTTTCAAGATCAATGCCACATACCACAGTGGTACAGCATTATCAGACTGAAAGAGTCTTGAGTGGTTGTGTTTACCAGTCACAGTAGCCATGTTTCAATTCGCAGTGTGCACAGTTCGGAGTGTGGTTTTAAGGGTGCATAAGTCACTTCCGACACGACAACTGCTGTCCCATTTCTTTTTTGTGCTATGCACACTTAACCCTTGTAATGTGTTAGAAAGCTGCCAACCTCTTTGGTGTTAGCGGATCAGATTTGACCCGTGATTTAACTCAGCCTGAAAATACTTAAAAACACTAGTTATTATCCAATATTTCTTTTTCCCCTCATAACTAACTTAGTATGTATTCATATTAGGGATGCAAATTATCGGTTAATTCATTAACTGATAGTTGATTGACCTTATCGGTCGATTAACGATTAACTGATAAGCGGCGTTTTTCACCTGAATTTAAGTGTTTCAATAAGGTCTTTAAGAATATAAGCTATAGTAACATAACACTGAGTCATAAATATATCATAGTATTATTATATTGTATATTCCTCAATTAATTATTCCTTAGTAAAAAGCAGACAAATGTATTGATGCTGAATAACAAAATACAGTAATCCCTCGCTCTATCCATTTTTTTTTTTTATAGTGTAAAAATTTTTTTATAGAGTAACATTGTGTTCTGTCCTGATTGGCTAAGAGACTAGACCAGGACTGAACGTGGACTGGACCAGGTCTGAACCAGGTCTGGACCTGGACTGGACCTGGACTGGACCGGGACTCGACCGGGTCTAGACCTGGACTAGACCAGGATTAAACCACTGGGGCGCGTGCTGGTTTCGCCGCGCTCCGAGCCGCAGGCCAGCCGCTCGGGGCTCGGGGCTCGGGGCGCGGGCTGCGGCGAAACCGGCAGCAGCGGCACGCATTCTGGGTTAGATCTCGCTTCGCGCGTACACCCGGGGCTGCTGAGCAGTGCCGTTGGCGTCTGCGGTCGGCTGTGAGTCGATCTTGGCGCAGCGCGGTTGCCTTGTTTCATGACCGCGCGGGTGCGCATGTCCGCGTGGCCGCGGTTAGCGGTTAATTACAATTAATGCATTTTGATCGACCAACGTCTTAATCGACAATTAACCGTTAATCGATTAATTGTTGACATCCCTAATTCATATACATGGAAACACTGTTAAAATGTTTTATTTTTTTGCTCCAAAGACCTTTTATCTTACAATATACCACTCATTTTTTATTTAAAAAAATGTTTGAATTCATTCATTATATTTCCTATAGTGATAAAATGAGTAATTATATTATCCATGCTTATAAACTAATATCAGGGTACACCTACCTAAAAAAAAATCTTTATTTTATTTTTATTTATTTTTTTAATAATTAACAATAGTGTCATTTGTGGTGTTACATGTCAGAACTGACCCATATAGGTTTAATGTAGGATAAAGACAAAAAGTCAATTCCTTTTCATAAAACCAACTTTATTTCATCCAGAAGAGCAAAATTAAACCATAAAATGAACATTGAAAAACATGTTTGTATAGGGCAGGTGTGTGTGTGTGTGTGTGTGTGTGTGTGTGTGTGTGTGTGTGTGTGTGTGTGTGTGTGTGTGTGTAGGTGTGTGTGTGTGTGTGTGTGTGTGTTTAACAGAGGCTTGGGCTCGGGGCAGCTGCTGTCGTCTTTCAATGTGGGGATTAACCAGAGACTTCCCCAACTCCTCCAGAAAAAGCCTCCTCTTGAAGCGTTTTCCAGCATTCCATCCAGGATCTATTTCTGTCCAAACCACAAATGCATTGTATGCAGAAACATCCAGTATGTTGTAGAAGACAACCATTGGCCACCGTTTTGTCTTCCGCTTGCATGTGTATGTACCAGTGACCTTGTCCAGGTTGTCAACTCCTCCTTTGTTTTTGTTGTAATCCAGAATAATATCTGGCTTCTTGTCCTCCCTACTACTCACAGCAGCATCCCTGTGGACAGTGGACATCACAAGGACATTTTTGGGGGGTTTTGGGACAGTACGACACAACTGTGGTTCTCTCTGTAAATGTAAACATTGAGGAGAGAGGAGCCCTGTCCTTGGTTCCAAGAAGAGGAAGAGGAAGCTCAGGTTTGTTTTTCCTGACCGATCCCACCATGTTCAGCTTCTTCTTCAGCAGTTCTTGCACGAGGTCATATGATGTGAAGTTATCACAAGTTATGGTGTGCACCTGAAGACCCTTTGACATGTCCAGGACGACCCGCTTGCCCTGATTCTTTTCTGGCACTTTACTGGCAGATTTCCCTGTGTATATTTGCATGTTCCATGCATAGCTGTTTTTCGCATCACATGCTGCCCAGATTTTGATGCCATATTTTCCAGGCTTGTTTGGCATATACTGTCTGAAGGGACAGCGGCTTTTGAAAGGGGCTAGCCATTCATCCACTGTCACCTCTGGCTCTGGATTGTACATAAATGGCAAGTTCTCCACCCATTTGTCCCAAACATCCCTGACGGGCGCAAGTTCGTCATTCACACGACAAGCAATTCTTGTCTCCCAACTCTCAAAGCAGAGTACTCTTGACAACACGTGGAAGGTCTGAAGAGACATTGTGGCACGAAAAATAGAGCGACCTGACTCACTATCCCATAAGCTGGCAGTGGCTTCATTGCAGGATCTGTACACCCCAGCAAGAAGCAACAGTTCCATGTAGTAGCTGCGTTTTGTCAATCTCCAGCTATCGCCAAACACTCCCTCCATATTGGTCATCTCAAGCAGGGTCTTCTGAAGAGGTTGTGGAAAGAACAGCTCAAATGCTGAACTTGATGTCTTAGGCATGCGACACAGCTCAGCTTATCTAGTAAGCCCTGGAGTCATTTTGATGATGCTCTTCCTTGGTGCCCTGCATTGGTGTCCAGAGGGTTTGATAACCATCTCCTTCAGCATGTGTGACATCTCGGTCCTCCTCATCAGATGTGTGGTCTTCAGGGTCATACTGAACCTCATCCTCAGACACATCCTCCTTAGTTTCGCTTCCTCTCTCTTCAGGATCACTGTCATGACCAAAGATATGGTCCAGTGCCTCATGAACAGTATACCTCTGGCTCATGTTGACTGATGCTCTAACAGAATGTAATCAAACCTTGTGTATATATGCTATTTTTTAATTCAAAATGTATCAGTATGCTGCAAGAAAGTTTGAGTTCAGGTGGGGTGAAGAGGGCCTTTCTGTATGTGTGTGTGTGTGTGTGTGTGCATGTATCAATATTCTACAAGAATGTTTGAGTCCATGTGGAGGAAGTGTGGTGAAGGGGGCCTGTGTGTGTGTGTGTGTGTGTGTGTGTGTTGTGGGACACATTGAGCCATATTGGATCCACAAATTAACCCACAGCTTTTAAGTGATGCATACAACAGCCAGTATTCTCTGCCGGGTCATATTTGACCCGGAACACCACAAATGTCACTTTTTTTTTTAGAATTTAGAATTTACTAAAATGGTGAAAATTTATTTTATTGCGTTAAAATAGTTGTGTGTGAAGATTAGGTGAATCCTCGTTCCAGTACAAAAAAGCGAATGGTACTTTTTACATGCCTAAACTTGAAAATGGGTCAATTTTGACCCGAACACAATATAAGGGTTAAAATGTACCCTGAAAACCGCAGTCATTTCCATGGAAATCAGGGCGTGAACCAACTGTGCATCCATGCACACTTCGCGTACTCATATATCCCAGTATGCACCGCGTGCTACTTCTGTGGGAGAAAATGGAGTCGGCGGCTGCATCTGGTAAGCCGTGTTCCAATTCTCAGTATGCACAGTACAGAGCGTGCACACTGAGAATTGGGACATCAAAGTTCAAAGTTCAAGTTCAAAGTCAGCTTTATTGTCAATTCTGCCATATGTATTCAACATACAGTGAATCGAAATTTTGTTTCTCTCTGGCCAGGTAGTGCAAAAAGACAGTGTACAAAATACAATATGAAGACAAAACACAACAAAAAACTATCTAAGACAGAGATCTAAGTTAAAACTAAAGTCTACGGTCTAAAATCTTAAAACAGTGCAACATAATAAATAAACTATACTATATACAGATTTCCAAAGTGTGCAGTGTGCATCAAAAATGTGCAATGGAAGATACAGCAGTGACTTGGTCATGTGCAGTAGAATGTGCATAGGAGTTAAGATAAAATAAAAATAAATGTGCAACAGTAGTAATTCTAGTGCAGTAACAGGAGTAACCAACAGTACTAAAATTCCAGTAGTCAATGTGCAATAACAGTAGTAAACAACAGTGCAACGGGGGTAAATTTCAATAACAGGAGTAAACAACAGTACTAAAAATTCCAGTAGTAAATGTAAGTGTGCAATAACAGTAGTAAACAACAGTGCAACAGGAGTAAAATCCAGTAATAAATGTAAATGTGCAACAGTGCAACAGTAGTCCTTAGCAGCAGTTTTTTTTTTTTTTTTTTTTTTTTAAGTGTCTAGAGTGATAGGTCTTTTTATGGAATACAGGTTATGCCAATATGGGGGGTGGGGGGTGGGAGATGGGACATGGCTAGTGGCTCACTCTACAACAAATGAGCTTGCTGAAGCATAACTTTTGAATGGAGGGCTTTTTATTTGATTGATATTTTGGTTTGGTTTTTGTGTAATTTTTTTTTTTTCTTCTCTGTTGTAGATGTAATGTCAAGAGATGTGAAGTTAGGGACTGACCTTAATATCCAGCTAAGTCTAAATAGTGCAACCAAACAATATGAAATTACATATCTGGTGAGTTGTGTTTTAAAAGTTTATTTTTATTTTTTCACAAAGAGATATGAAAATATAAGCCCATCTATTTGTAGATTGTGAGCAGGGGCCAGCTGGTCGGCTTTGGGAGACAACTTTCAGTTGATCAAGTGATTGTTGCTATAAATATCCCGGTTACCAAAAAAATGCTACCATCATTTCGTCTCATTGTGTACTACCATCCTACTCCCACTGAGCTGGTGTCCGACTCTGTTTGGGTGGATGTCGAGGAGTCTTGTATGGGCACGGTAAGGTACACCCAACAAGACTACAACCTTATGTTTTTTAGCATTAAAATAACTGAAATATGAAACTTTCTATGGACTTAAGCAAGTTTGAAACTGGTATGACATGTGTAGGATGTAATGTTATTGTCCTTTGCCTTCATATCAATAAGCTCATTGAAACTGTGGTCTCAAATGTATTTAATAAGTGTATAATTTACATGGGGTCATCTTTTATTTCCCATACATAACCTACTACTACATAATCACCTGGACACCTTATCAATAGGGCTATCAGTTTAACGCCTTAATTAGATTAATTAATTACACTGCAAAATAATGCATTATAAAAATTAACACAATTACCGTAATTATGAGTGGCAATTAAATGCACATTTTAAATTTGGAGTGCGGCGAGCAAATTGCTGCCAGGGCCTTTGAACGGCAAGTTTATTTATGAAAAGAACAAAGAAGGGACGATCAACAAGAATGCGGTGATTTGGAGCTTTTGTAAAAAAGAATTTTCCGATCACCGAAGCTGCTCCAGCCTGACGGATCATTTGAACGATAAACACATCTGGACAAGATCCATCGTTACTGGTGATAGAGCGCGCTTCACCAAACCACCAAACCAACAAACTACGCTTGCAGGATTTGGGAAATGAATGAGCAAATCGACCAAAGTGGGTTCGCTCGCTCACTCACTCTCAATCTTTCTCTCTCAAGCTCTCTCTCTCTCACACAGATTAAAATGTGATTAATTAGATTAATTAATCACAAATCCTGTAATTAATTAGATACATTTTTTAAATCACCTGACAGCACTACTTATCATATAACAATGGTCACAGCTA
Organism: Paratrypauchen microcephalus; assembly: GCA_036785185.1. Lineage (NCBI taxonomy): Eukaryota > Metazoa > Chordata > Actinopteri > Gobiiformes > Gobiidae > Paratrypauchen > Paratrypauchen microcephalus. Next base: position 2,390,247 of record JAVJIX010000143.1, read on the forward strand.
ACAGTTTGGGAAATAAGATGTTATGTAGAGTCATTTAAGAACACACTCACAGAGGTTGATTGACTACCTTAAAGGGATATGCCACCCCCAGGTCAAATTTGGGCATCTCCCCACTGTCCAGAGACTAAAATAAGTGGTGGAAAGCGTTTTCCTGCTCACCCAGCCATTGTCCGAGTCTGTCGCCACTGACCGCCGCGGTATCTGCAGCTACTCCGCCTTAGACTGGAGTCTAACGTCGCCAGAGAAAGATTTCGGCCAAAAGGAATTAATTTGCTCGATGCGTTTCCCAATTACTTTCTGTGTAGTGCGCATCCATATCGAGTGCAAATAAATGTGCAAATCAACACGGAGAGCTTGACTTGGTCATTTTGGGTGGGAACTTTTTTCCAGTGCGGAAGAATACAGTCGAATCATGCACCACGTTGTACAACAGGGGAACTCCCTTCCTGGTGCGTAACTGGGATTCCCCTGGCAGCGTGCTGCGTGATCCGGCTTTATTCTTCCGCACTGGAAAATAGTTCCCACCCAAAATGACCAAGGCAAGCTCTCCATGTTGATTTGCACATTTATTTGCACTCGATATGAATGCGCACTACACACAAAGTAGACTCCAGTCTAAGGCTGCAGATACCGCGGCGGTCAGTGGCGACAGACTCGGACAATGGCTGGGTGAGCAGGAAAACGCTTTCCACCACTTATTTTAGTCTCTGGACTATGGGGAGATGCCCAAATTTGACCTGGGGGTGGCATATCCCTTTTAGATGGTCTTACAGTGTGCAAGTTTTGGGCCAATTATGAGACAAATTTTATTTGCACAGCAACCACATAGTGTGTGTGTTTGAGAATAATTTTGAATGTCCTAAAATCTTACAAAATTGCACAGAGTAAGCCCTGCATTAGAAACATACATTAAAATAAAGTGAATTATGGTTTTGTTTTTCAGCTGAAGCTAGAACCAAAGAGTCCTCTCCCGTCGTACGCGCCACGCTCGACATTTGTCCTGAAGGTCACTGGAGACCCAGGCGCTAAAGTGGCAATGGTGGCTGTGGACAAAGGCGTTTACGTCCTTAACAACAAACACCTCCTCACACAGAAAAAGGCAAGTTTTAATTAAAAATTCTTCTGAGCCACCATAATTGTCCAGATACAAAGCCGGACAGAATGCAAATAAACACAGAAACAAAAAGACACAAGTCATTCAAATTAATTAACTCTAGGGCATCTACAGAATCTTCTGTCACACCCGTTAAAGGTCCTATATTACGCAAAACTGACCCGTGTGAGCTTTTAGCCATGTTTTAATGTTGTTACTTCCTCAAAAACAAACCTGCAGTGGTGGTTTGATTCATTCACATGTTTGAGTAATCCTGCATTATTATGCTGACTATAACTCCAACTCTCAAAATGCTCTGTTCCACCTTGTGATGTCATGAACCAATAGCTTTCAAGTTAACAGCTACTTTTTACCTTGTCTTCAGTAGAGATTGTCTATCCCAGGGCTGAAATCATTCAAAAGGTTTGAGTGAAGGTGTATGGAGTTTAAAAACACAGTCAAGTGCATCCTGTATTACCACATGACATCACAAGGTGGAACAGAGTGTTTTCCGTTTGAGAGAAGAACTCCTAAATATGCAGGATTTATGTGTTAAACATGTGTGAATGAAATAAAACACAACTTCAGGTATGTTTTTTTGTGAGGAAATAACAACATAAAAGAAAGGACTAACAGTTAGTCTGGTTAACACCTGACCATATCACAAGTGAGATATGGGTCTGGGAGCTCGCTTCGAAAAATCCCGTAGCGGAGGTGTGGTTAGCGATTGCCAACGGCCGTTTATTGGGCGTTATGAATGTCTATCATTGAGCGTGTACGTAAGTCCATAGCCAATCATGTCAGTTGTCAGTTCAAACTACAAGCTTCCGTTTGTCATGTAGTACGCGTCACCGTCTTTCCAACCCTCCCCCGCTCTCTGATTGGGGCCCTAAATCTGGGACTCTCGCTTGGACGAGTTTCCAGGCCGCCTTCCAGTTCGAAACGAACGGAAGCGGCCTGGGAATTCCCAGGCTAACTAACAGCTTCTTCCCAAGGGCCATAACCACTTTGAACACTCACATGCACTGACTCACCCCCACTCCTGTCCCCCTCTCTCCTCCATCCACCTGTTGTGCAGTTACTTAACACAGTGCAATATATCTTGTTGGACAATATTTATTACAGTGTAATAATATAGTTTTTGTAGCATATCCACCTGGGCAATATTTATTACTGTGTAATATCCTGTGGTGCAATACTTAACAGAATGCTATAGCTTGTTGATAATATTTAATGCAGTACAATATGCTAAACTGAATTATGTGAAACATCTCCCTCTGCAATGTAGAGACTCTCAAGTGTGTGTATAAATGATGTAATGTGTCACACCTACAGCAATATCTGAGCAAGACTTTCAATAACCTGGTAACTAATGTGTAGTACAGGACTTTTTTTGCACTAATTTGTTTTTTGCACATTTTTTTATTACCATTACTGTGTTTTATTACCTATACTGTGTTGTAAATACCCTGCTGTGTTGTATATATCGTACTTAAATCTCTGCACTGAAGTGAGATGCTTTCAATCTCATTGTATGTATGATGTAAATTATACATATGAATAGTGACAATAAAAGGCATTCTTTTCTATTCTATTCTATTCTATTCTATCATACCATAGACCAGAACACATGATATGTGTCCTTAAAGGTCCCATGACATGGTACTTCTTGATGCTTTTATATGGCGCCTTAATGGTTCCCTAATACTGTAATTGAATCCTTCTCCAAACTCAAGCCTCAGTGCATGAGATATGACTCTGACTGTCTTCATGAGGCTAAATATGTCTCTGAAACACTTTATTCTGGGCGTTGTTGCTTGAATGCAAATGAGGAGGACAGAGACAGGCCAGTGCAGCAGGTGGGGGTGTGGCCAAATACGCAGCTGTTTCCTGGATTAGCGGTGCGGTGTGCGCGCTGGCCCCACTTCCGCGTTTAACCGCGGAGGAAGATATGAGACGATTTTCATTTTAAAAAAACACTATTTCCACAGAAAATAAAATTAAACCACTGCTGTTTCAGAGGTTCGGAGGCTCGGATAAAGGACATCCAAGCCTGGAAACACTCTCATGTGCCTCCAGGCAAATAAAAAAACACATCTCGCATTGGGTAGTTCGTTTGCGGTCCAAACTCTTTGGGCGTGATTTCCAGAGACAGTGGGTAGACATCCAGACGGGGGGTGGAAACCTTTCTGCGAGTGTGACGTCAGAAAGTTCCCTTGTTCAGAATCGCCCGTTTGGGCTGTCTTTTTTTCAAACGTGGAAAAGGATCTCAAATGCTCCGTTTACACATTTCGTAACTTTTGCCATGGGGAGGGGGGGTCCTAAACACGGTAGGGGAGCTCACATTAACGTTCAGAATTCAAAATTACATTCAAAATTTCATGCCATGGGACCTTTAAAAACTTACTTTTTTCACTGGCTCTTAAAGAGTAACACCAACAGTGGTATCTTGTTCACACAGTTTTGGTGCCTTCTTTGTTCAAGGTGTGGGAGATCGTGGAGAAGGCAGACACCGGCTGCACTCCAGGTGGAGGAAGAAATAGCATGGGCGTGTTTTTTGATGCAGGGTTAATGTTTCAAGCAAACAGAATATCTGGGACTGAGCCCAGACAAGGTACTAAACCATTCAATCATACCAAATCATTGTCTTAAATTATTGACTGAAGCTGTATTTTGTTAGCGGTGAAGTGCTCTGCTCCTGCGAGGAAAAAGCGAGCCAGAACTTTGTTTGATGTCAAGACCACTCTGGGTAAGAAGTAATTGTAGATTATTCTATGTTGTTTTGCATTGTTGGTCTGTCCATACCATAGACAGTATATATATATGTGGACATAGCTAACTAGCTGCCATATTCCAAATAGGAAATGCGTTTTCAGCTTCCTCGACGTTAAATTAGTTGGAAATCTGTCTCTCCTTTCCCTGCTGCTGCAGACGCTCATCATTGTGATCTTGAAATGTTCATATTAACCCAATCTACATGATCTTGATGTTTTTATTTCACTATTTAATAATTAAATCAAGATACAAACATTATTAACAGACAAATCAGGTGCAAGCATTAGCAACAGGTTTGACTGACAGTGTTGCTAGGGCCCTTTTCCTGCTAAACTAGCGGCGTGGACGGGAAGGGACATTACCTTCAACAGTTTTGCTCTTGAATGTCTCTTCACTAGCTGTGATACTCTCAGTCAGAATTCCAAATATGGAACTCACCTCCAGATTTAGAATTTAGACTCAGACAAACTTTATTGATCCACCAGGGAAATTATTTGGAGACTGGTGTCAAATGAGACATAATTATAAAAATAAATGTATATGTACAAATCAAAATAAAATAGAAAAATAAGCAATAAAATATAAAATAAAATATAAAATCAAAAAATATAAAATCACAGCTATATACAGGAGACAAGAACGGCAGTGCAATAATGTACTGATTTACAGAGCATAAGGTTATCTGTTACTTAAGATGGAGTTGTTGTACAGTTGTAGGGAGCATTATCTGTCTCGCTATGGTCTGGTGCAGTGGGTGAGCAAGAGTGTCCATGATGGGGAGCAGTTTGTCCAGTGTCCTCCTGTCCCTCACTGTGACAAATGTCTCCAGCTCACAGCCGATCACGTGGTCAGCTTTACGGATCAGTTTGTCAATCCGTCCAATGTCCCTTTTACCGGTGCTGCTCCCCCAGCAGACCACAGCGAAGTCCAGGGCGCTGGTCACCACAGACTGGTAGAAGATCTCCAGTAACTTACTGCACGCATTGTAAGACCTGAGCTTTTTCAGGAAGTAGAGTCTGCTCATGCTCTTCTTGTACACAGCATTACAGTTGTCCCTCCAGTCCAGCCTGTTGTTCACATGAATGCCAAGGTACTTGTAGCAGTCCACAATCTCCACATCATGACCCTGGATGGTAATGGGCTCCACTGGTGTCCTCTTTCTCCTGAAATCAATCACTAGTTCCTTGGTCTCATCCTGTACTCCTGCTCCTGTCCATCCCTGATACACCCCCATCAGAGAACTTCTGCAGATGGCAGGACCCGGAGCTGTACTGGAAATCAGAGGTGTACAGAGTGAACAGAAATGGAGACAGGACTGTACCCTGAGGGGCTCCTACATTACTGACCACAGTGTCAGACAGGTTGGTCCTCAGTCGCACTTACTGAGGCCTGCCTGACAGGTAGTTAGTAATCCAGGAGACAGTGAAGGAGCTGATACCCATCCTGAGTAGCTTCTCACTCATCAGAAAGGGCTGGATTGTGTTAAAGGCGCTGGAGAAATCAAAGATCAATATCCTCACAGAGCCCTTAACACCATCCAGGTGCTGCAGAAGAGAGATTACAGCATCATCCACACTAATGTGGGCCTGATATGCAAATTGTAGAGGATCCAGGGATGGTGCCACCAGGGGTCTGAGCTGAGCCAGAACAAGTCTCTCAAACACTTTCATGACATGAGGTGCCAGAGCAACTGGTCAGAAGTCACTAAGTTCAGATGGGACAGGCTTCTTGGCCAGGAGGTCTTCCAAAGCCCCAGTATCCTTTCAAGCTTCAGAGTCAGTGTGAAGAGAACGTGCAGGATCCCAGTGCGCTGTACTGCACAAGTTCTCAGCACACGGGGGCTGACTTGGAGTCCAGGAGACTTGCTTTAATGAACTTTGTCCAACTGCCTTCTCACCAGGGCAGGTGACAAAGACACTGAGCTGGGTTCCTCCGTGGGGGTGGAGGCAGGAGCGGGAGGTGATGGGCTGATGAATGGTCGTCTGAGTGGTCTGTGGTGAGGTGTCGGCGTCTGGGAGGTGTAGAAATGGGGGTGCCAGGGGATGAGAACGATTAAAATGCAGATTGATATAATCTCTAGTCGCAGTGAGCTTCAGTTGACTGGAGCTAAATACTGTGGGTGAGATCACACTCCCTTAGTCCACTTCTGTATACAGAAGGTACTGTATTTGTTATATTTATATTCAGTCATTTTTTTTCTTTAACATGGTCTTAGCTGATCATAGTTAAATGGCCTATTATGCTTTTGATCTGTGTTATAATGTTTCCTCGTCGCAAACAGACCTGGAGTTGTGTTTTGTTTCATTCACACATGTTTAACACACAAACCTGCATATTTAGGCTATGATCTTCTCTCAAACAGAAAACACGCTAACTTGTGTTGTGATATGGTAATACAGGAAGTGCTCCGCTGTGTTTTTAAACTCCATACACCTGCACTGGAATCATTTGGATAATTTTCAACTCTACTGAACTAAGTGTAATGGTAGCTGTTAACTTGAAAACTGCCACTACATGACATTACAATGTGGAACAGAGCATTTTGAGCTTTGGAGATGTAGACAGACTAATCATAAAGGATTACAAGTGTAAATGAAACAAAACACAACTCGAGATATGTTTTTGAGGAGGTAACATCATTCTAATGTGGCTCAAAGCTCACAGCAGTCCATTTTGTGTAATATAGGACTTTAAATATTTTACTATTATTATTCATTGTTTTAAATCGCACCATACCAATGTAACTCATTATCACAACATCACAGCTAGTGTATACAAGGACCAGCTGGAGCGTGAGTGTTGTTTGGATGGCATGAAGCCCACCCACCTTTCGTACAACTGTGCCACACGGAAACTCTACATCACCGAGGGTGTTGCCTGTGAGAATGCCTTCCTGCACTGCTGCGAGGAGCTAGCGAAGCAACGCAGCGAACTCAAGGAGCACAACCTCATTCTGGCCCGCAGTAAGACACCACACACACACACATATATAAAAAAATATATATATTGGTATTGGTCAAATATACAGGGTGTCCATAAAGTCTCTTTACAATTTAAACAATTTATTACAAAGGCAGTTGCTGAGATATATTAATTAGATTTATTTTATTTGTGTTTATTAAAGTTTTTTTCCACTTCATTTAATAGACCTCTATATGGGCACCATTAGTTGCACGAAGCACATCAAGACGGTACTCAATTGTAGGATAGTCTCATTAATGGTGGCAATGGCTTCACAAATCCTTTGTACCTTTATTTGATACACGATATTTTCCGCAACCTTCGGAGGTGTTTCCCACCTTGACCTTGGGGTCTCCAGCCCGTACTCTGCACAGATGTTTCTGTACACTATGCCCGCCACTTGGTTGTGTCGCTCCATGTATGCTTTCCCTGCAGCATCTTACACCCTGCAGTTATGTGCTGGACTGTCTCAGGAGCCTCTTTGCACAGCCATTGGCAGTAGGGGCTTGTCCTGTTTCTAATGCTTTTGTGCACGCGAGTGCTGATCTTTGCAGCTTGCGGCTATATTTTCTGTTATTTCCTCATCAAAAACATACCTGGAGTTGTGTTTTTGTTTCGTTCACATGTTTATTACAGTAATCCCTTGTTTATCGTGGAGGTTAGGTTCCAGAAATAACCCGCAATAAGAGAAATCCGCGAAGTAGGACAACTTTATATTTTACAATTATTCTACATGTTTTAAGGCTGTAAATGCCTCGCCACACACATTATACGCTTTTCTCATACTGGAATTAACCTTTTCTCACATTTCTCTCTCGTTTAAACACTCAAACTTTCATAGATTTTCAACAAAATGTATTAATAGTGAAGCATGGGGGCTCCGCTGGGAGCCCCGCCGGATGCGCGAGGGGAGCGGAGACATGAGTCACTGGATCCGCAGGAATCACCGTGCTCATCCAACGGCACTGCCACGTCCCGGGACGCGACACGCACCAACCCCTTGGAGAAGTGCCCCTCATCGTGGTCAAATCCGTGACAGAGCAGCGTGACCGGCGCGAGGCCGCGCGTACACCGGGGCTGCGACCATGAGATCGAACCACGGCGACCGGACCACGTCCTCTCAGCCCGAGCCTACCCCCCCCCCCCCCCCCCCCCGCGTCCCCCATCTATCAATCGGCAAAGGTCTACAGTCTCTTAGCCAATCAGGATGCAGAACACAATGTTACACTATAAAAGAAACTTAAAAAAAAAATCTGCGAAACAGCGAGGCCGCGAACAGTGAAACGCGATAGTACACAAATGCGGTTCACTTTGTGATGTCATGTGGTGATAGAGAAAGCACACCACTTTGTTTTTAAGCTCCACACACCTTCACTAGAATCATTTGAATAATTTTGCAATCTTGCAAATCTATACTGAACAAAAAGTATATGACATCACAAGGTGGAACAGAGAATTTTGGGCTTTGGAGATGTAGACAGACTAATAATGCAAAATTATTCTTGTGGTTGAAACAAAACACAACTCCAGGTCTGTTTTTGGATGTAACAACATTCTAATATGGCTTAAAAAGCATTGGGCATCATTTTGGCTTATTTAGTTAAGTGGTTAGGGTATTAATTAAGGAGTTACTAAGCCTGAATTATTCTTAATAAAGTATTTGTTCATTATGAATCAAGACTATATCCATGCTTTATTAAGGCTAATAAGGTTTATTTATCATAACGCTTTAAAGTTTTGACCAAATTCAACATCTATAGGTGAGACTGACGACAGTTACATGGAGAGCAATGAAATTATTACTCGGACTCAATTTCCAGAAAGCTGGGCGTGGGATGTCTACGATATTCCCCAGTGTACTAAGAATCAAAATTGGTAAGTTGGGCAAATGAATTGTTTTCACTTATAATAATAAGTCTCACTTTGTCTTAATTGTCTTTGTTTTTAGTGATATCACCAAGAACATTCCTTTAAAACACTCCATCACAACTTGGGTGTTTACTGGCATTAGTCTGTCTGAAAATACTGGTAAGAAAAGTTTATTTGTACATATGTGTCAAACATTTCTAAAATAGACTAATCGTATTTTTATGTTTGTTTTTAGGTATCTGTGTTGGAAAGCCTTTGGATGTTGTTGTATATAAGCCGTTTTTCTTAGACCTCAAACTTCCTTATTCTGCCGTGGTTGGAGAACAAATTGAAATTAGAACGATATTACACAACTACCTTGAGGAATATATCACTGTAAGTTTATACATCATAAGATGTTGTTGTTGTTATTGTGGTTGTTGTTTTTGTACATTTGTTCAATTTCGGAAACTTTGTAAATCTGGCAAATCTTTTGCACAATTTGCAAAACCAGCCACATAAGACACAACACAAATCAGAATATTTGAAAAAGTAAATTTTGTGAACCAATCTTACATTACTCTTCAAATACATAAATAGTCTAATGACACATTTAGACCTGTAGTGTGAGGGAGTCCTGCATGTATCACACAGTTCCTGTTGGTTTGAGAGTGAAGGTGAGTCTGTTGGTTACAAATGTCTGCTTTTTAGCGGTTGGTATCTGAACTGTGTCAGACTTGGACTTCAAAGTCTCTTAGTAAAAATCCGATTCACACAGATTTTCACACAAGTCCTTTTTATATTGTGTTTCTTGTACTTTTCTGCCTGTCTATAAAATGTCTTCATGATGTGATTCCTGTGTGTTCCGTTCTGAGTACAGTGGTCCCTCGCTCTATCGTGGTTCACTGTTCGCGGCCTCGCTGTTTCGTGGATTTTTTTTTTTTCAAAATTTTTTTTTTCAAAATTTTTTTTAATAGTGTAGCATTTTTTTTATAGTGTAACATTGTGTTCTGCGTCCTGATTGGCTAAGAGACTGTAGACCTTTGCCGATTGATAGATGGGGGACGCGGGGGGGACCGGGACTAGACCAGGACTAGACCAGGACTAAAAGTGGACTAAACCAGGTGTAGACCAGGTCTAAACCAGGTCTAAGCCTGGACTAAACCAGGACTGGACCAGGTCTAGACCTGGACTAAACCGGGACTAGACCAGGTCTAAACCAGGATTAAATCACCACGTGCCGCTCTTTGCTGGTTTTGTGCGGCTGGTTTGTGGCTTGGGCTGAGAGGACGCGGTCCGTCGCCGCGGTTCGATCTCATGCTCGCAGCCCCGGTGTACGTGTGGCCTCGCGCCGGTCGTGCTGCTCTGTCACGGATTTGACCACGATGAGGGGTGCACGTGTCGCGCACTTCTCCAAGGGATTGGTGCGCGTCGCGTCCCGGGACGAGGCAGTGCCATTGGATGAGCGCGGTGCTTCCTGCGGATCCAATGACTCATGTCTCCGCACCCCTCGCACGTCCGGTGGAGCCCCCACGCTTCACTATAAATACATTTTGTTGAAAATCTATGAAAGTTTGAGTGTTTAAACGAGAGAGAAATATGAGAAAAGGTTCCTTCCAGTCTGAGAAAAGCGTATAATGTGTGTGGTGAGGCGTTTACAGCCTTAAAACATGTAGAATAATTGTAAAATATAAAGTTGTCCTACTTTGCGGATTTCTCTTATTGCGGGTTATTTCTGGAACCTATAAACGATAAACACGATAAACGAGGGATTACTGTATTTTGTCTATGGACTTTGGTAATGTGAAGAGTGAGTAATTGATCATAGTGTTTTAGGTTCCGCAAAAAATTTTTGGAGTTTTGATCTGAGAGTTAAAGGGACAGTGTGTAAGATTTTTACCCGTTAATTACCGAAATTGAAGATACCCATTTAAAAATACAGTGTTTTCCAAGCCTTTTCACTTCCATCATGAAATCAAATTCATTGGACTTAGATATACCTGCATGTAGAGGCAGCCATTTTGATTATGAGAGCCGCAGAAGGACATTTGGGCTCCACCTTTGCCGTTTTCTTTATACAGTAGTTGGTTTCACACAACGAGATAGTATGCGTTTGGATAAACAACGACAAGCATGTTGCCGGATCACACTTACTCCGCACATACATCGCAGGAGCAAGCACCTTCATCTAAGAGGAAAAGAAGAAGGACATAGTACCTACCGCGGCTGGGGCTTTGTTGCAGCGCGGGCCCGCACCCCGGGTTCAGAACGACCGAGCTGTCCGCGTTACGTCGCGCCTGGGTGACCCTCGAGGTCTGCCATAGCTAGAACCGGAATTGCAATACCCACCATCCACCAATGCGCCACCAATCCTACACACTGTCCCTTTAAAGCTTGAAAATTGATATTTTCACTTGCGTGGCAAATATTTGAATTTGTGCTGTGTCAAAACAATTAGACTTAGACAAACTTTATTGATCCACAAGGGAAATTGTTTAATTTAAAAAACTGTAATACAACCACATCTTACAAGTGACTTTCATATTTGGCTTTATTCTGTAGGTGCGTGTTGAACTCATTGAAAACTCAGATGTTTGCAGTTCGGCATCAAAGCGCGACAGTTATGTTCAGGAAGTGCAAGTGAGCCGCTCTACCACTCGCGCAGTGTTCTTTACTGTTATTCCCATGAAACAAGGTGAATTACAGATTGAAGTTAAAGCCGCTGTGAAAAAATCATGGTACAGTGACGGAGTTGCGAAGAAACTACTGGTTGTGGTAAGAACGTAATGTGTGTTCACAGTGTTCACCTTACCTTACACTATTACCAGTGAGTTTAATGGTCCTTCTTTTTCAGCCAAATGGTGTCCTGACTAAAGTACATAAGATTGTTAACATAAACCCACAAGGTGACTTATAGTGGAAATGAGAAATTATAGAAATATGGTGTTATTTATGTGTTAAGTGCTAAGTCTCATCTAATTTGTCCTTTACAGGTCGCAAACAAGTACAGACGATCAGCAGTCCAATCTTAAATGTTGATATGGTTCCAAATACTCCATCAAGCACCAAAGTTTTTGTGTCAGGTACCATTATAAATCATCTGTAATTAAGACAAATTGTACAGTGGTCCCCCGCTCTATCGCGGTTCACTGTTCGCGGCCTCGCTGTTTCGCTGATTTTTAAAAAAACTTTTTTTTTTATAGTGTAACTTTTTTTTTATAGTGTAACATTGTGTTATGCGTCCTGATTGGCTAAGAGACTGTAGACCTTTGCCGATTGATAGATGGGGGATGCAGGGGGGACCGGGACTAGACCAGGACTAAACATGGACTAAACCAGGTCTAGACCAGAACTAAATCAGGTCTAGACCAGGTCTAAACCAGGTCTAAACCTGGACTGGTCCTGGACTAAACCAGGACTGGACCAGGTCTAGACATGGACTAAACCGGGACTAGACCAGGTCTAAACCAGGCACTTTGTGCGGCTCTTGCGTTCGTTTGTGCGTGTTCGGTTTGTGGCTCGGGCTGCGAGGACGTGGTCCTGAGGGGGAGGCATGGTCCGGGCGCCGCGGTCCGATCTCGTGCTCGCAGCCCCGGGTGGCCTCGCGCCGGTCGCATTGCTCTGTCACAGATTTGACCATGCGCACTTCTCCAAGGGGTTGGTGTGCGTCACGTCCTGGGACGTGGCAGTGCCGTTGGATGAACGTGGTGCTTCCTGCGGATCTAGTGACTCATGTCTCCGCGCTCCTCATGCGTCCGGCCGGGCTCCCGGCGGAGCCCCCACGCTTCACTATTAATACATTTTGTTGAAAATGTATGAAAGTTTGAGTGTTTAAACGAGAGAGAAATGTGAGAAAGCGTTAATTCCAGTGTTTTAAGGTGTTTACAGCCTTAAAACATGTATAATAATAGTAAAATATAAAGTTGTCCTACTTTGCGGATTTCACTAATTATGGGTTATTTCTGGAACCTAACCCCCCGCGATAAACGAGGGACCACTGTATTTATAATCCTTTATTTGCTTTATTATTTGTTACATTTGATTAATTAGTATACTTTTCCCTGTGTCCCCAGGCAGGGAGCAGCTGAGCCCCCTGGTGGAGAATGCCATTGGCGCATCCTCCATGGGCAGCCTGATCATTCTGCCCGAAGGCTGTGGGGAGCAGAACTTGAACAAGATGACTAATCCTGTCATTGCCACATTATATCTGGACAATACCAATCAGTGGGAAGCAGTGGGCGTGGAGAAGCGCATAACGGCCCTCCAGTATATTAAAACTGGTGTGTATCATTAGCAGCACCAAACATAAAATATTAAAGGAAATGTATCTCAAATTTGGATTCTAAATATCATAAACCTTTCTGTGCCCCCAGATATAAGGTAAACATATTCAAATCAAATATAGTTCTGCCTGGTAATATATGATTTATTCTTAGCAACCAAAACAATGGACAAAAATGATGGCCAAGTTGTTTGTTTTTATTTGTATTATGGTTTGTTTTAGTTCAGAAAGCAGAATGAGCTTCACATGAGTCTCCCATTTGGGTTGCCAGATTCAATGCTGAAATCCAGTTTATTAAAACATAAAAGGACTCTTATCTGAATGGCCACTACCTAAACCCCAAGCAGCTATCATAAATCAGTGCTAGTGCAGCCTCTGTAGCTCAGTGAGTAAAGTCTGGAGGTTCTGGGCTGAACTGAACTGAGAATGAGAAAAACTTTGTACGTGTCCTCTGTCTTCAGGTTAAAGGAGAATTAACGTTTTTTACAATCTGCCTTATTTCGGTAATAAAACAAGTTGTTTTACTCACCCATAGCACTTTGGTGTCATATGGAGCATTTCCGGAGATGTTTTAGATTAGCGATATCCGTAACGTGAGTTCTCGGGGCAGATGTTTGCGGTTTCCAAATAGCACAAACTTTAGCACTTTTCAAATCATAGAAGCTCAATGTCTTAGTCTACGCTTTCGTTTGAGTCAAAAGTGGCGTGTAATCCGAGATTTATCCATAGTTTCGAGTAGATGAGGAGGCCAGTGCTCACGTGAGGAGTCACAGCTTATTTTGCTCTCAGCTCTCGGGACCCAAACATGAAACGCAAAACTGTAAATTATGGATAAATCTCGGATTACAGGCCACTTTTGACTCAAACGAAAGTGTAGACTAAGACATTGAGCTTCTATGATTTGAAAAGTGCTAAAGTTTGTGTTATTTGAAGACCGCAAATATTTGCCCCGAGAACTCACGTTACGGATATCGCTAATCTAAAACATCTCCGGAAATGCTCCATATGACACCAAAGTGCTATGGGTGAGTAAAACAACTTGTTTTATTACCGAAATAAGGCTCCGATTGTAAAAAAAAAAAAAAGTTAATTCTCCTTTAAGGCGCTGGTAACCCAAGTGATTGTAATACCTTTTTTACAACTGTAAGAGTGCAGGCTACATACAGCTCCTTTAAACAGAAATAATAATTCCATCTAAGGTATATTGTAACTGTAGGTTGTGTTTTCAGGCTACAACACTCAAAAGAATTTTGCTAAAAGTGACGGATCCTTTGCTGTGTGGCCACATAGTACAAGCAGTACTTGGTAAAACATGAACAATCTTTTCAGAATTAACAAACTATAAGTAGTCTCCTCCTGACAGTGACTATTATCTGTTCCATGTAAGGTTGACTGCCTATGCGATCAAAGTATTTTCCATGGCCTACACTCTACGTCAAACAGAGCTTGATGTAATCTGTAGGGCAGTGCAATGGTTGATCCAAACACAGCGGCCTGACGGCATGTTCGCAGATGTTGGGTTTCTCTACCACAGACAGTTTACAGAAGTAAGTATCACTAAATCAGCCCTGCATTCAAAAATACACCACAGGCTTCTTCTGTTTAAGTGCAATATGTTGCTCTTGGTCACATCCAGTATATTTTAGGACTCCTTTGTATATCTTCCTCCATCTTTTAAGTTTTGATATAGACTCTAGTTTGTGGCTGCACTATGATTAAAAAAAAAAAAAAAGTAAATAAAATAAATAAATAAATAATAATAATAATAATACATAAAAATAATACATAAAAATAATACATATATAAATAAAATACATAAATAAGTAAGTAAATAAATAAATAATACATAAAAATAAAACATAAAAAAATAAATAAATAAAAATAAATAAATAAATAAATAAATAAATAAGAAACTAAAAGGGAGTCTAAAATTTTTTTGAGGCGACTGTAGAACCGACCGAAAAAATGTTTTTGTTAAAGGTCCCATGGCATTAAATTTTCACTTTCTGAGGTTTTTGAACGTCAATGTGAGCTCCCCTACCCTGTTTAGGCCCCCCCAATGGCTAAAAGCTGCAAAATGTCTAAACTGAGCATTTGCGATCCTTTTCTGCGTTTGAAAAAAACACAGCTCAAATGGGCGATTCTGGTCAAGGCACCTTATTGACGTCAGATCGAAAAAAGAAATGCAAATTCAGTTCCACCACCGTCTGGATCTCCACCTCCTGTCTCTGGAAATCACGCCCAGAGAGTTTGGACCGCGGAGGAGCTACGCAATGCGAAATGCGTTTTTTTATTTGCCTGGAGGCACATGCGAGTGTTTCTAGACTCGGAAGTCCTTTACCCGACCCTCTGGACCTCTGAAACAGCAGTGGTTTAATTTTATTTTCTGTGAAAATGTGTTTTTTTTCCATTGAAAAGGCTCTCCTTTCCTCCTTCGCACTTACACACGCGGAAGTGGGGCCAGGCACAGCGCACCGCTAAAACAAGGAACCAGTGGCGCATTTGCCCCCCCACCCGCTCCTCTAACCAATCTGTGTCCTTCTTATTTGCATTCAAGCAACAAGGCCCAGAATGAGTTGTTCAGACAGAGAGATTATGACTCTGACTCTGTACATGTGTCTTTCTCATGCACTAAGTGTTGATTTTGAAGAAGGATTCATTTACAGTATTAAGGAACCATTAAGGAGCCATATAAAAGCATCAAGAAGTACCATGTCATGGGATCTTTAAGTTGTTAACTTGACATGGATTTAACAATATTACAGTCCATTACAGAGGACATGTTACAACATTATGAATAAAAATAAAAATTAACAAAATGTAAATGCTAAGGTGTTCATTTACCTCCAAATAGAAAATTAAAATAATAATCATAATAATTTAGATACACTTTTTCTTCGGGTCCCAGGTGGATATTTAATGAAAAAATGTACTAAAATGTCCTTATTAACATAGATTCCCAATTGTCTCTCACAGTGAATTTACTTTTAGGGCTCGGTGGGAAAAGATAAAGACGTTGCCATGACGGCCTTCTGTCTCATTGCGCTGCAAGAGGCCAGAGACATTTGTAACACCCCAGTGAGTTTGGTTGTATCTTCTGTCATGTTCTCCGGCTGTTCTTTTTGCGAATTGTTGTTGTACTTTTTTATGTTCAGCCTTTAGATCGTGCTATAGACCTGTCTGTGGCGTACTTGGAGCGCCGCCTTCCCTCTCTCACCAACCCTTATGCAGTCACCATTACGTCATATGCTCTGGCTAATGAGCAGAAGCTTAATAAAGAGATTCTGTACAGATTTGTTTCTCCAGGTTGGAACACTCTATGCATTATTTATGGTTCTTTTGTTATAATAACCCTTAATGAATCACTTTTGTAGACAGGACCCATTGGATTTCACCTCAGGGAAACGTGTACTCACTGGAGGCAACTGCTTATGCTCTTCTGGCTCTTATCAAAAGCAGAGTGAGTATTATTATTATTATTATTATTATATAAAAGTAATTTTAAAAGAAAACATCATAGCTTTAAAGGTCCTATATTACACAAAAAGGACTATTGTGAGCTTTAAACCATTTTAGAATGTTATCTCATCAAAAACGTGATGCAGAATTTTGTTTTGTTTCATTGACACATGTCTGACTAATGTTCATCTCCAAAGCTCAAATGCTCTGTTCCGTCTTGTGATGACATTAAAGGGATAGTGCGTTTTTTTGTTTTTTTTTATGTTAATCTGTATGGGTTTCCTTCTAAAAGTTACGTGTGTTGACCCCGGCTTACCTCTGACACTCTCGGCTGATCCCGGTTCGGCTCGCTTTCTGGAGCTCAGGTAATTAGGTCCGGTAGCTTCTTTGGAACATTAAATAAAGCTTGTTTTTCTTCTCAAAACAAAACATTTGTCCGAAACACGCACAAACGAACGCAAAAGCCGCACGAAACCAGCGAAGAGCCACATGGGGTGATTTAATCCTGGTCTAGTCCGTGTTTAGTCCAGGTCTAGACCTGGTCCAGCCCTGGTTTTATCCAGGTCCAGTCCAGGTTTAGACCTGGTCTAGACCTGGTTTAGTTCTGGTCTAGACCTGGTTTATTCCACTTTTAGTCCTGGTCTAGTCTCTTAGCCAATCAGGACGCAGAACACAAAGTTACACTATTAAAAAAAATATGTTACACTATGAGCTATGTCAAGCATCTTAAGAATATGTTACACTATAAAAATAAAAAAAAAGTTACACTATAAAAAAAAACAACAACCTTGGAACGGATCAGGCCTTTTCCATTGAAATAGCTACTCAACTTATGAAAAATTCACGTTACGAAACCACTTCTGGAACTAATTAATTTCGTAAGGTGAGGTACCACTGTATATATATATATATATATATATATATATATATATATATATATTTAGTTATTTGACAGGGACATTGCACAATAAATTTAGCGACAAAATTCAAGATTTACCTCAAGCTAATTTCATCTGTAGTCCCTGGGCATACACAAAGTGACAGCAAGTTAACAGTGTGCTGGTACTGCAGAAAATGGCTTATGTAATGTTTAAAGTCCAGCTAAAAACAAACCCAAACAACCCAGCAGCAGCAGCTCATCAGTTCTTCAAATACAAAACTTCAAATACAGACTGAAATATTTACACACTGTGCATTAGTGCTATCACTTTTGGCTATAGCCATGACTCTCTTTAAAGGAATATTAACGTTTTTACAATATTAACCTTATTTCGTTAATAAAACAACGTCATTTACACACCCACTGGATTTGTAGTTTAGCGATATCCGTAACGTGAGTGCTCGGGGCAGGCGATTGCAGTCACCAAATAACACAAACTTTAGCACTTTTCAGATGACAAAAGCTCAATATTAGTCTGCACTTTCTCTGGAGTCAAAAGTGGCCTGTAATCCGATATCCATCCATGTTTTCGCGTTTGGGTCCATTCTCAAAGCAACTAACCGCAGCTTCAATAACTCCGGATTGTGATGAGGAAGCCTGTGAAAACTCAACTTCGTCCAAACTGTCATTTTGTTTTTACAACCGGGAAAAATGCATGTTTTCTCAAGCAGAGATGTTTATGACTGTAACCGAGAGCTGAGAGCGTCGTGTTATCTGCAAATCAGCTGTGAATGCACGCATGCGCACTGTCCTCGTCATCCAATGAAAACATGGATGAATATGGGATTATAGGCCACTTTGGACTCCAGCGAAACTGTAGACTGACATTGAGCTTGTGTCATCTGAAAAGTGCTAAAGTTTGTGTTATTTGGTGACTGCAACACCGTGCCCCGAGCACTCACGTTACGGATATCGCTAAACTACAAAATCTCCGGAAATGCTCCAAATGACACCAAAGTACAATGGGTGAGTAAATGACGTTGTTTTATTAACGAAATTAGGTTCAGATTGTAAAAACGTTAATATTCCTTTAAGCCACTTCTTTGCTCTTGTTACTCTCGTGTAAGGGGAAATTTGTGTATCTGAAGGTACATTTGTCATGATATCTTTGGCTGTGACTGTTTGATTGCCATGAAAATTTGCCCGGACCTGTATTTTTACAGGTTTTTATACATACTGTATGTGAGTTTCATCTCAATTTGACCAATTTTGGCAATATCAGTAAGTCTTGCAAACACTGAACGCATTTCGGAAAAGATAAGAATAAGATTTTCATATGTTAACATTTTATTTTTTATTAATGCTATTGCATTTTAGGCCTTCTTATTTAAGTTATTCGAAATAAAAATAACTAGTAGGGATGCACCAATCCTATACCTGTATTGCATATCAGTGCTGATATTGAAAAATTTGCTGGATCGGATATTGTCGTCCAAATAATAAGATTATTTACTGGTCGTAGTTAGCCCAGAAAAACTGGGCTTGAAGTGTTTGAATTTATATTTGTACAATAGTTACTGTTGTTCTGTACTTAATAATACATTTGGAATGGTTCGGTCTTTTTTTATTTTAGTTTTAACAAAATAAATGCAGTTTACAATTTATTTGTCACTGCAGTTGTATTGGTTGATATCGGAAATCGCAGATACTTAAAGGGATAGTTTGTTTTTTGTTTTTTTGTTTTTTTATGTGAATCTGTATGGCGTCCCCTTCAGCAGTGATATATTTGCGTCAGAAAACAGTTGCACACGAAAAAGTCTAAATCGCTTGGTGCTATTTTCTATCGAGTGGTATCACTGCGCACCTATTATTATTATTAGCCTGTTCACTTGTAAGTGGTGATATTTACAGTGCGCAACTGTTTTGTGACGCAAATATATCACTTTTTGGACAAATATTAGCCTGGGAATTCCCAGGCCGCTTCCGTTCGTTTCGAACTGGAAGGCGGCCTGGAAACTCGTCCAAGCGAGAGTCCCAGATTTAGGGCCCCAATCAGAGAGCGGGGGAGGGGTGGAAAGACGGTGACGCGTACCACATGACAAACGGAAGCTTGTAGTTTGAACTGACAACTGACATGATTGGCTATGGACTTACGTATACGCTCAATGATAGACATTCATAACGCCCAATAAACGGCCGTTGGCAATCGCTAACCACACCTCCGCTACGGGATTTTTCGAAGCGAGTTTCCAGACCCATATCTCACTTGTGATATGGTCAGGTGTTAACCAGACTAGACAAATATTGTTTTGAGAAGAAAAACAAGCTTTATTAACTTGCCGGACCTACTTTCGTCAGAGCCAGAACCGGGGCAGAACTCGGCTCAGAGGACACTGTCAGGGGTAAGTCAGTGTGAATGCACGACACTGCTGAAGGGGACGCCGTACAGATTCAGATCAAAAAACCCAAACTATCCCTTTAAATCCAAAATATTGGAATTGGTAACAGAACTTAAAAAGGTGGCTCGGTGCATCCCTAGTAACTAGCTATTTGAAGATGTACATTTATTAACAAATTAAGTACTAAAGCCTAAAAATGTATGAGTTATTACTAAAAATAGTCATATTCATATTTAATCCTTTGTTGATAAAAGACAAATGTGACTTTTATATAGTTGTTCGAGGACGCTCAACCCATTGTGAGATGGTTGAGAAAACAACAGAAGATTGGTGGCGGATATGGATCAACACAGGTGCATATGTATATATTATATTTATAAAATGGTAATAATTAACTTTTTTAAATAATATAACTATTTAAAATGCTAAAACATGTCCTTAATCCCAGGCCACAGTAATGGTGTACCAGGCAATGTCTGAGTACTGGACTGTGGCCCAAGAACCAGACTATCGCCTGGATGTGGAGCTGAAGGTCCAGGGGCGCACTGCTCCTTATAGTTTCTACTTCTCCAGAGACAATCAACACACCACAAGGACATCTAAGGTCTTTGCACACAGTTTGAGCACCAGCATCATGTGAGATTGTGTCTGATCTTTGGAACGTGTTTGAACCCTGAAATAGAACTTTGACGTTAATGAAAATGTGAACCTGATAGCCGAAGGCACAGGAGAAGCAACTCTGACCGTAAAACACCTAAGCTTTAAACCATCTCCTTTTGTCCAAATGTTTGTCCTTAAATGTGTATTGTGTTACAGCTGCTCACACAGTATTACGCACCGCTTAAAGACCCTGTGAGTGACTGTAAAAATTTCAACCTCTCACTGACATTTGATCTGGGTAAATTCTTGTTTTTTTCTATTATTACAATACATTTTCAACAGATTATTACTAATCGCATGTGTTTTGTTTCAGACAAGGCTGATGAAAATGAAGGAGATATTTACAAGCTGACAATTCATTTTTTGTAAGTAAAAAAATATATGTATTTTACAGGATACATTGGGCCTCATTCATGAAATGTTCTTACAAACAAATTTGGCATTCACAAAAAAAAAAAAAGAGAAGCATTGGTCCGACAGCCCAGTGCTTCTCTTTTTTGTGGACTAGTGGAATGTCGGACTAATGGGATCTCTACTCGATGGTCCATTGTCGGACTACAGTGGTCCCTCGCTCTATCGCGGTTCACTGTTCATGGCCTCACTGTTTCGCGGATTTAAAAAAAATATATATATATTATTTTATTTTTATTTTTTTTTAATAGTGTAACTTTTTTTATAGTGTAACATTGTGTTCTGCGTCCTGATTGGCTAAGAGACTGTAGACCTTTGCCGATTGATAGATGGGGGACGCAGGGGGCCCGGGACTAGACCAGGACTAGACCGGGACCAGACCGGGACCAGACCGGGACTAGACCGGGACTAGACCAGGACTAAACCACCACGTGCCGCTCTTTTCTGGTTTCGTGCGGCTGGTTTGTGGCTCGGGCTGAGAGGACGCGGTCCGGGCGCAGCAGTTCGATCTCGTGCTCACAGCCCTGGTGTACACCCGGCCTCGCGTCGGTCATGCTGATCTGTCACCGATTTGACCACGATGAGGGGTGCACGTGTCGCGCACTTCTCCAAGGGGTTGGTGCGCGTCGCATCCCAGGACGTGGCAGTGCCGTTGGATGAGAGCGGTGCTTCCTGCGAATCCAGTGACTCATGTCTACGCGCTCCTCGCGCGTCTGGCGGGGCTTCCGGAGCCGTGTCTCCCCCCACGCTTCACTATTAATACATTTTGTTGAAATTCTATGAAAGTTTGAGTGTTTAAATGAGAGAAAAATGTGAGAAAAGGTTAATTCCAGTCTGAAAAAAGCGTATAATGTGTGTGGTGAGGCGTTTACAGCCTTAAAACATGTATAATAATTGTAAAATATAAAGTTGTCCTACTTATTTATTTGTTTATTTCAGGGACAGTGCATATTAATCAACAATTGCATGTAAATATGCCAGAGTTAGCCAAACGGCTAATTTTCATCTGTAGTCCCTTGACAGATGTTAAGTGTCATTTCTACATAACAAAAAATCACATTACAAAGTTAACTTCGCGGATTTCTCTTATTGCGGGTTATTTCTGGAACCTAACCCCCGCGATAAACAAGGGATTACTGTACTGGGCTGTCGGACTAATGACATGGAACATTTTTCCAACTGTAGCTTCTTCTTAGTTTGCACAAGTTTGTTGCAATGGCAAACAAGAATCCACTAGCAATTAGCCCCAAAAGAAAGTTTGTTTTTGAGGTCGCTGAAAGAAGAAGACAATGGGATAAGGAGTGAATCCAAACTAAGGTGATTCCTTCCAGCAAAGGAGTGCACTGAAGCAGAGGGTCTAAGACTGATGCGTTGGTAGCTAAATTACTTCTGGACAAGAAACTTCTGCTTATCATTTGAAAACGTACAGTATAGTGACAGCAGCAACAGCGATTCTGAACCGGCTGTAAAGAAGCAGCGTAAGCGTGAGGAAGAGTTGTTTCTTCTTAGGGAGCTGTGGAGGAGGGGGGTGGTTTCATGCAAGCGGAACATACGAAAAAGGGCAAACAGTCGCCGGATTTCTCGTTCCTTGGAAAATCCTCTATACATCCTTTAAGAACGCTTTGTGAATCTGGCACAGAGCTCTCTCAGCATCTTCTTAAAGGGATAGTGCGTTTTTTTTTTTTTATGTTAATCTGTATGGGTTTCCTTCTAAAAGTTACGTGTATTGACACTGGCTTACCGGGCTGACACTCTCCGCTCAGCCCTGTTCGGCTCACGTTCTGGAGCCCACATAAGTAGGTCCGGTAACTTCGCGGGGATATGAAATAAATTGTTTTTCTTTTCAAAACAAAACATTTGTCCGAAAGGTGATATATTTGCGTCCGAAACAGTTGTCAACGAAACATCCAGCAGCGCATTTCGCATTCGCGTATTGTCTCTCTCGACTCGTATCACTACGCCCATGTTAACTCATTAGCCTGTTCACTTGTAAACTTCGGCTTAGACATCCGCTATAGGTGAACAGTTGCCTGGTTTACACCTGACCATATCACAAGTGATATATGGTCTGGGAGCCACCTTCGAAATATCTCGTAGCGGAGGTGTGGTTTACGATCGCCAACAGCCGTTTATTGGGCGTTACGAATGTCTATCATTTGTCGTATACGTAGCCCATAGCCAATCATGTCAGTTGTCAGTTCAAACTACAAGCTTCCGTTTGTCACGTAGTACACGTCACCGTCTTGCCACCCCTCCCCGCTCTCTGATTGGCTCCCAGAATCGGCAGAGCTCGCTTGCCATAGTTGCCAGGCTGTCTTTCAGATCGAAACGAACGAAAGCAGCCTGGGACTTCCCAGGTTAGGTGAACAGGCTGATGGAGTTAACATGGGCGTAGTGATACGAATCGAGAGAGACAATACGCGATCGCTAACTACGCTGCTGGACGTTTCGGTGACAACTGTTTCGGACGCAAATATATCACCTTTCGGACAAATGTTTTTTTTAGAAGAAAAACAAGCTTTATTTTATATCCCCATGAAGTTACCTAACCTACTTGCTCCAGAACGCGAGCCGAACCGGCATCAGCTGAGACTCTCAGAGGTAAGCCGGTGTCAACACACGTAACTTTTAGAAGGAAACCCATACAGATTAACATAAAAAAAAGCACTATCCCTTTAAAGTGGAAGTTACAAAATTTTTTTAAGAAGGCCCACTGTTTTAAATATTTTTGGTTGCTTTGTTTTATAGCTTCAAGAACAAGGAAGAAGATGCGTCTATGTCGATCTTGGATATTACCTTACCCACTGGCTTTATGCCTGTACAAAAAGATTTAAATGATGTAAGATTTCCGTAGTTTTGCCCACTTTTTATTTAACTGTATTAATGTTTGTTAACAGCTCTCTGTGCCCTGTGTAATTGTAGTTGTCTGAAGGACATGCCCGCGTCATCTCCCACTGGGAATTCAACAAGGCTCTGACCGAGAAAGGCTCTATCATTCTCTACATGAACAAGGTCTTGGAACAGTGTTTACATGTACACCAAATATTTTATTTTTTTAATTATCTGATTTCTGGAGACATCAGATCATTGAAATGCCACATAAACAGTTACATCTTCTTATTTTATTTATTTGTAAAGGGACAGTTGTTGGCTCCGAGCTGACATATTAAGTAGCGCTCATGCTTCACAGCGAGAAGGTTCCGGGTTTGATCCCCAGGTCGCCAAAAACATGCACCATAAGTAAAATCCTCCAGCTGAGGTCCTGACCAAACTGAAGCGCAGTAATGTGCTGCCCACTGCTTCTAATAACAGGATGGGTTAAATGCAGAGAAGAATGTCTCCTGTGTGAGATCAATAAAGTCACTTCTTCTTCTTTTTGAAACTTATTGGTTTTTGAGCTCAGGTTTTAACATAATTTCATGGGATTTTAACTAAGAAGTGCAGATAAAAGGACACATATGTGAAATAAGATGTTAGTTTTTCCACTATCTATGGAGAACATACAAAAGTTTAGCTAAGAAGCTAGCTAGAGGTAGCTTTAGATCTAAGACGTTACAGCAAATGTGGCAAAAGACCTTCCAAAAGAAATAATCTGAGACCTTTCAGAGGAAACATTTTGAAGGAATTTACCAGTTCATCCCAGACTACCACAACAGAGCAGAGGAAGACTGAGGCTTAGAGGAGGCTGTTCTGTTCACCGGGCTTCCCCTGGCCCCTGGCTGTGATGCTACAGGACACAGAGGAGGGACACTTTTGTCCAGAGGACTATTCCTCTCCTCAAACTGTCCTGACACAGGATCTGCTGACCCTACTTAACCAGTTCTCCTGTTAAAGGTTGTGTGTAGGATTTTTTGTTTGTTTGTTTGTTTTTGTTTCAAATTGTCAATTATAGCATTACAGAGATGCAGCAGACTTGTAAATAAGATTGTAAATAAGATATAAATTTTAAAAAAAGAATGAAAGTCCATCAACTGTGGACGTGGTGGAGCCAGATAAACATCAGCCAATACATAACGAGGCTATCTGTCAGCTTGTCAATCAAACTTTCTACGTTTCTAGCATAACTGACTTGCAGTCGCGCTGGGATTACGTGGTTTACGAACGCCTCTCAGACGCTGTTTACTTACCCAGCGCAGTGGTTCTGAGCAGCTTTTTCAAACTGTAGCTTCCTCACAGCTGGCACAAAGTTTGTTGCAATGATAGACAAAAATCCACTACCAGTTAGACGCAAAAGAAAGTCCGTTTTTGACGTTGCTAAAAGAAGAAGACAAGGGGAAAAGGAGCTAAGCCAAATTAAGGTGATTCTTGGAGATTCCTTCCAGTGATGGCGGTAACTTCTGCTTATCATTTGAAAACGCACAGTATATTTACAGCAGCAACAGCGATTCTGAACGTGCACTGGCTGTAAATAAGCAGCGTAAGTGTGAGGAGGAGGTGTGTGTACTTAGGGAGCTGTGGAGGAGAGGGGGTGGCTTCACACATGTGCAACATATGAAAAAGGATTCGCTGGATTTTTTTGTTCCTCGGAAAATCCTCTATACAACCTCTAAATTGCACTGAGACCTTTGACTAAAACACAATGTCAACAGAAAAGCAGAGTATAATAAAGTCTCTCTCTCTGTGAATATGTAATAGTCAACATGACTAAATTCCATCTTCTGCCCTTCAAGATTGAAAGAGTTATTTTTAAACTCATTTTACTTTGTCTTCCACATACAACAGTTATTTTATTCATTGATTAACTGACACATATCTGGATGACCAGATTTCTTTTGTGCATTTAAACATACGTGCCCATTCTAGTTAGTCTAATCAGATTTGACTGACTGTGAACATATCCAGGGTACATTGTCAGTTTCTAATGGGACATTTGCTCTTTCACAGGTTGCTCACGATCGAGTCGAGGAGCTGCCCATTAGATTACATCAGACTCACAAAGTGGGCATTTTACAGCCTGCCTCTGTGTCTATATATGAATACTATGATGGTAAATATGGATGTTTCTTTACACACAGAAATGGTACAAAAGAGGTTGACATTGTAAATGTTTTACAGAAACAAAATGTGTAAAGTATTATCATCCACAAAGGAAAAATGGTCAGGTCTTTCGGCGCTGCAGAGGCGAAGAATGCCAGTGTGCTGAAGGTATCGAGATACTGAACTTGAAACAGCATTAGATAACATTAACATTGGCCATATCAGTGAATGTAATATGCCTTTTTACTGGATAAACTTAATTCACCTGACTACAAATGTATCTGTTTATCCTTTTGTATGCAGTAAACTGTAGCATGCAAAAGAAGAACAACTTCAGCAGCAAGGAGCGCATTGCCAAGGCTTGTGAAACTAAACCAACAGGCAGGATTGATTTTGGTAAGTAAATGTTATTCTGCTATTTACCTGAGAGGAGAAAATTACAAAAAAAATTTTTTTTTTTCTTTTTAGTGTACAATGTCACTCTGGAAAAAGCAGAGTACGATGTTTCTTCTGACACCTTCATCATGCGAATTCAGAATGTCTTCAAAGAGGGTTGGTTTTTCGATACTATTACCGAATTATAAATGTAGTTATCAGATTTACCTGATTCACAGTGTTTGTCTACATTATTACTTGCAGGATCAGGTGATAAGAGTGCTCAAGGTAACCTGCGCAGTTTCGTCAGTTTCCCCCATTGTAGAGAGAGTTTAAATCTAGAGGAAGGGAAAGGATACCTTATAATGGGAGCAGACGACGACACCATGCCCAATCCAAAGACTCAGTCGTAAGTATTTATTTATTTTTATTTATTTTTTCAGAGTAAACACTCAAAACGTTTCTTTAAAGTAAATAATAATGATTTACTTTAAAGAAACGTTTTAAGTTCAGTTTTACCAGCTGGATCAATAGTAAGTTTCTGTTTTTAACTGTATTGTAGATTTGACTATTTGCTTGGTGAAAGGACATGGATTGAGTACTGGCCCAGAGGAGAAGAGTGCCAAACGGATAAATACAGACCTACCTGTTTAGGCTTAGAACAACTTGCTGAAACGCTTGAAGACTATGTCTGTTTTTCTAAGTAAGATTAATGTCTGATGTTTTTTCTATAAGTAAATACATGTTTTCATCTTGTCTGAAATAACAGACAGTAAGCAAATATATACAATAAAATACATGTTTCTTTGTATTGTAACACAGTGATCAATATGAAAGGCAATAAATAAATAAAAAAGTTGCTTTCAGTCAGATCGCTCAATTGGTTTACTATGTCATTTATAAACTACAGCAAAACTACAGCATAGTCATGATTAAAATACCTAGGCCTACATTAAGATAAGATAAGACTTTATTGATCTCACACAGGAGAAATTTACTTGCCACAGTAGCTCCAGGACAGTTTGAAAAACAAGAAAGCAAAGTGCATGCAGGCAAGAATGGAATAAAGTAAGTAATAATAAAAATAAGTAATAAGAATAATAAATAATAATAATAATAATAATACAAACATTAGCATGGAGAGCATGGAAAAAGGATATTGCACATCTGGCCTATATAGTAGAATTATACAGTCTGATGGCGGTGGGGATGAAGGATCTGCGGTAGCGCTCCTTCTTGTGTTGTCCTTTTGGAGTCATAAATGACTCCAAAACGAGGCCGGATCTAGAAGTGGGCAGGGGCACCGAAAATGTTCTAGTGCCCACCCAATTGGTCAACTGTATTTGATGTAATTTCGACCTGCCAATTACGTTTTCTTGTTTTCTCCGCCAAAACTCCACGACGTCTGATTCGCCAGTAGGACAATTAGTAATAAATAGAGAGTCCGGTGAATCAGTCACCAGTCACATATCTCTACAGTAAAAGAAAAAAGATGCGAGCAAAGCGAAGGCCGAGCGCAGTTCCTGTTCGTGTTTCGGGCCCGAACAATGGCGCTTCAATCACGGAACATTTCAAATCATCACCAGCGCAGTCGTATCGGGGTATTTACTGCATAGATAATCGCTCCGAGAGTCCACGGTCCTGTGTGCAACACAAAGGCGATCGGGCATCCGCTGGAATGTTGGTCGGGCTCCCTCCGCCTCGCAGCGCGCTCCAAAATCAAAATTTATCAATTATAATGTCAGTTTTATCGAATCCGACTCAGATCGTGTTCTACGTGCGCGTATTCGCTTTAGCGTCTCATCCGCACACCGCCTCAGGCCTCGGTTCTTTCTCTGTCGCTTCGCCAGGGTTTGGAGCGGAGGACTAAAGGATCAGGACTAAACCAGGACTAAGCCAGGACTAAACCAGGACTAAACCAGATCTAAGCCAGGATTAAACCAGCTCTAAACCAGGTCTAAACCAGGTCTAAACCAGATCTAAGCCAGGACTAAACCAGGACTAAACCAGGTCTAAACCAGGTCTAAACCAGTTCTAAGCCAGGACTAAACCAGGACTAAACCAGGTCTAAACCAGGTCTAAACCAGTTCTAAGCCAGGACTAAACCGGGACTAAACCGGGACTAGATTTATCCATAATTTCGAGTGGATGAGGACCCAAACATGAAACGCAAAGCTGTAAATTATGGATAAATCTCGGATTACAGGCCACTTTTGACTCAAACGAAAGTGTAGACTAAGACATTGAGCTTCTATGATTTGAAAAGTGCTAAAGTTGTTATTTGGAGACCGCAAACATTTGCTCCGAGAACTCACGTTACGGATATCGCTAATCTAAAACATCTCCGGAAATGCTCCATATGACACCAAAGTGCTATGGGTGAGTAAAACAACTTGTTTTATTACCGAAATAAGGCTCAGATTGTAAAAAATGTTAATTCTCCTTTAAGAGATTTGTAGTGGATTCAGAGCACACACGGATTCGTGCTGATAAAGGCACAATGAGGAAGGTTTCTGCCAGACAAACACATCGGATTAAGAGAGCAGCTGCTAAAATGCCATTACAAAGCAGCAAACAGCTATTTGAAGCTGCTGGTGCCTCTGGAGTCTTGTTATGCAGTTCTGTGTAAACCTTCTATTCGGCCACCCTTAAACAAAGCTCATGAGCAGAAACGGCTCCAGTGGTCCCAGAAATACATGAAGACTCATTTTCAAAGAGTCTTGTTCACTGATGAGTGCCGTGCAGCCCTGGATGGTCCAGATGGATGGAGTGGGAGATGGTTGATGCACGGCCACCATGTCCCAACAAGACTTCAGCGTCAGCAAGGAGGTGGTGGAGTCATGTTTTGGGCTGGACTCATGGGGAGAGAACTGGTCGGCCCCTTTAGGCTCCCTAAAGGTGTAAAAATGACCTCTGTAAAGTATGTGGAGTTTCTGACTGACCACTTTCTTCCTTTGTACAAAAAGAAGAACCATGTTTTCCGTAGCAAAATCATTTTCATGCATGACAATGCTCCATCTCATGCTGCAAGGAATACCTCTGCATCAGTGGCTGCTGTGAGCATAAAAGAAGAGAAACTCATGGTGTGGCCCCATCCTCCCCTGACCTCAACCCTATTGAGAACTGAAAGATCGATGAGGGCAGGAGGCGGCTCACATCCAAACAGCAGCTCTGGGAGGCTATTCTGACATACTGCAAAGAAATTCAAGCAGAAACTCTCCACAAACTCACAAGTTCAATGGATGCAGAATTGTGAAGCTCCTATATCTCCAAATATAGGGGTCTTATGTTAAAATGTAACTTGACCTGTGAAGATGTTTTGATTGAAATAGCTTTTAATTTCAGTAACATGCCAATGCTTCTCATTGAAAAATAAACAAATAACCATTTTCAGTTCTTTACAACAATAACATGGTTTGTGAAGAAGAAAAAAATGTATCCATGATAAAAGGAGAAATTCAATTTGTCAACTGGACAAAGTTTATTTGGTCGAATAAACTTTGACCAAAATAAACTTTGTCCAGCTGACAAATTGAATTTCTCCGTTTATCAATAACATGATTTGAAACTCTGTTGTGCAGAATAATTTGGAACAGTGCCTTTTAAGTTTTTATTTTTGAAAAAAATACTGTTATCATTGGCAGGTTTGTTCAGAAACATTAAAATTGCAATTATAAAGGTTGATGATTTGAAAATTATGTTGACTGTCATTTACATTAGCAATTTGCCAAAATCAGAGAAAAATATCATTTGCATAATAATATGGAACACAGTGTAGAAGCAAGTCAATGCATCTATTCTAAATAACAAATGTATTCGGCAAGAACTTCAAAAAGGTCTACTTGAATATGTTAAATTTAATGATAATGATAGCGTATCTACATAAATGGATTGGATGACCTTCAAAAGTTCAAAACTCCATGCACAGCTTCCAGGTGCTGGTAACAGCAGGAACATAGAATAATTTCCGCAAAAAAAGAAGTTTACCGCACACTCGCTTGACTTTACTCTTATTCCTTTATTAGGTTAGAGCGAACAATGTGTTAGGCTTCTACAGCGTCATCATGTTCAGGCTCGGAAGTCCTTTATCTGAGCCTCTGGACCTTTGAACAGCAGTGGTTTAATTTTATTTTCTGTGGAAATGTGTTTATTTTTCAATGGAACGCTTCAAATCTCTCCCCCCGTGCAAAAACACGGAAATGGATCAGCTGAGAGCTGAGAGCCGACAGCGGAGAGTTTGGCCACGCCCCCACCCTCTACTATAGGCTAGCTCTTTTCTCCTTATTTGCATTCAAGCAACAACGCCCATTATGGAGTGTTCAGAGAGAGAAAAATTACTCTTTCTCATCTTATCTCTGTTTCTCATGCAATGAGTGTTGATTTTGAAGGATTCATTTACAGTATTAGGGAACCATTAAGGAGCCATATAAAAGCATCAAGAAGTACCATGTCATGGGATCTTTAAGGCACTAAGCAGCTTAATGATATAACGTACATTTGGTAACACAGAATTACTACATCTTTTAGCTGTAATAAAGCATGGAAAAATAGTCAATTTATGATGAACATAGTTTTATAATTCAGGCTTAGTAAGTACAATTAATACTTTAATTCTTTACTTTAATTAATCCAATTCAGGGTAAGAAAAAAAACTTAATTAAGACCTTGACTTAGGCAAGTGCTAATTAAGGTGTAATTAAGTGTAACTCTAAGATTTTTACCCGTTAATTACTGAAATTGAAGATACCCATTCAAAAATACATTGTTTTCCAAGCCTTTTCACTTCCATCATGAAATCAAAGTATTCTTTTGGACTTAGATATAGTCACATAAAAGGGGGATCTTCCCCATGCAGAGGCAGCCATTTTGAATACGAGAGCCGCAGAAGGACATTTGGGCTCCACCTTCGCCTTCGGCAAGGCTCGTGGTTTTGGGTAAACAACACAAGCATGCTGCCGGATCAGACGTCGTAATGGATCTAACACGTGTTTTGGACTAAAATGTTTTACTGGATTTTATTTGCTGGATCCTTACGGACAAATTGAGAGCAAGTTTATGGTGAAATACAGAGTTTGACCTGTGCAAAGCATTCTAAGGTAAGCTAACCTCGTTTTGTGCTTTTCCGTATAAAAGCCCCATGTGCTCGGGGAGTGATTGTTGTGCAGGGAAATGAATTGCATAGTCAAAAAGAGGAGACTGTAAGGTTTCATTTGATGTGTAGAGTGTCATGGTACATGATCATCCTGTTCATTGGATGACCTTGTTGTATTCAGACATTTAAGTGGAATGTACAAACACTTTGACTTCTGAGAAGAATTGGATGTATAAGAATGAATATTCTCCCCCCGGTGGAGAAATACCGTTCTGTTTGAGTTGGGTCTTTTTCACACCAGGAAAGTCCGATAGTTCACTTGCTTTGGTCCGGACCAATTTTTTTTATATATTTTTTTTATTTTGGTGCGGTTCGCTTTCACACTGTACTTTTTTTGTAAGTGGACCAACATCTATAAACAAAACCACGTGTGCTGAGGTCGCTCAGCCATTGGACAGAAATGAGCCGTGTCAAAACGCCGTGTCCAAACACGGAAGGAGGTGAATCATGGTGTTACGAGCTGTTTTCTATCTAGCCTTAGCGATATGGTTTGCTCAGTTCGCACAAATGTTTGAGCAGCATCGTGAGGTTTACACTATTTTACAATCAATTTCCAAACGACGAAGACACAGGGCAAGACGACTACGGAGGACAGCGCTCATGTGCACGCATCAAGTTGTGACTCTTGCTCTTCACGTAAAACGTAAGTAAGCCTTGTAAATTTTGTTTCATTTCGTCAGCCTCGGATTCCCATAATGCTCGACATACGACGGGAGCTCGTTAAGTACAGAAAGCCAACTTGTGTCGGATCGAGTCCGGTCTGCATTCTCACCTCAAACGAACCGCATCAGGATTCGAATGGAACCGTGCCGAGACCGAGCTTTTTAGGTGGTCTCGGTTCGCTTGTTTGCTCCGGATCGAGATGTTTTGGTTTTTATTCACACCAGCCCAAAAGGTCCGAATAAAAGGAGCAAACGAACTCTGGTTCGCTGTAAATGAACCAAACAAACTTTGTCCAGTTGACAAATTGAACTTCTCCTTTTATCATACTCAGAGCTACCTTTAACACCATATTGTTCTAGGCTTTAACAGTTCAGTCACTTGCCAGATTGTTTAAACCCCTGTAAATACATCATGTCATTTGGCCCCTTGCAAATATCTGTAAGTATAGTAACGTTAGAAGACAGGGGTGGGCAATTATTTTTTCAGACAGAAAATATTGTCGGGCCAAAACACTTAACTCAATTCTGTATAATATTAATTGTATTTCTTCATAAAAAGCTGCGGGAGGGCTCAAGGAAAAATCTTTTTTGAGGGGTGGGTGCACTTTGCAAAGCGCGCCCTCCTTTTATTAAGTCGCGCATTCGTATAAGTAGAGCGTGCTCTCAGTTTACTAAATCGCGCGCTCGTTTAAATATAACGTGCACTCGTTTACCTAAATCGTGCACCCTGGTTTACTAAATCGTGCGCTTGCTGTATGAAGTCGTGCCCTCGTCGATCTAAGACGTGCTCTTGTTTAAATTTGCTCAAAATGTGTACACGAGATGTATAAAATGTGTTCTCGTTTTGAAATCGTGGCCACGCTTTAGTAAATTGTGCTCAGGAGGTATAAAATGTGGGCACAACTCAATTTTAGTGAGCACACAGTTTTAGTAAGACGACTCCACGATTTAGGTAAATGAGCGCATGCTCTATTTACACAGATGCGCAATTTAATAAAATGAGGAAGCAATTTCACAAAACGAGGACACGCTTTGCAAAGTGAATGCAAAAAAGATTTTCTGTGAGACTTTACGGGCTCCGTAAAAACCAGTAAATAGCATTGTTTGATGCACTGGTAAGAGTGTATGTTACAACTAAGCAATGAAAAAGTGAGGTTGCCTTACATCATTAAAAAATACCTCTAAAATAAAAGCAATGCTTTGGTCCATGCATGAGGTAAAATTTTTAAAACAATGTTTATTTTGTAATTCCAAATGAGTTAAACGGGCCGGTCAAAGTCAACCAAAGGGCCGGTATGTGGCCCGGGAGCTGGACAATGCCCATGTCTGTTATAAGATGTTATCTAATTCTTTGTACTCATTTGGGGCACTTTAAGATGTTTTATCTTGAAATTCAATACATAAATATTATATTATATTATTATTATAAATATAAGGTGCTAATAGAGGTAGCATGTCTATGGTTTTTTTCCATTTATTTGCTTGTTTTATACATTTTTGTGAGGTCCAGCTAACTTTAAGCTATATTATGCACTGTTTTATGTATCTCTGCAATTATTCTCTGAGATATTGACAACTGGAGTCAATAATAAGGATTGAAAGATGTATGGAAGTGACCAGGGGCTGTTGTGCTGTCCCCCATAGGAGGTGAAAAGAGAGTCCTACAGCGTTCAATTAGCCGAGGTGATCATTGAAGGTCACAAGCTGCTAAGATCCTCACAGTGCTGATTTTCACTATTGATATCTGGCTCAAGTTCATTAAGTGAATGACAGGTTTTCATGTTTTTTAACATGTAACACCTGTGGCAAATATTTATCATAGTTTATAAAAGTTTGTGGGAAAAAAAGTTGAAAAGAAAAGTGCAGAGTGTGTGTCGTGTACGTGCACCTCAAATGCAAGAGCTCCCATTGATTGATCCACAAAGACTAGACAGACAACTTGTTAAAACACAGCTCAGAACAGCCAAGGGTTAGCACAGAAATGTCTATATATGGCCCTAATGTGATTTGTCACAGTAAATAAATAAAATTAATGCAAATTAAATTGTTTGGATTCCGACAAAGTACCTTGTCCCCGATGAGCTCTGCAAAAGCAGAATTAATATGCTAGTAGTATGATCTTTGCTGTTTGCGGATGATGTTGTCCTGATGGCTTCATCAAACCGGGACCTCCAATGTGCACTGGGGCGGTTTGCAGCCGAGTGTGAAGCGGCTGGGATGAGGATCAGCTCCTCCAAATCCGAGGCCATGGTTCTCGACCGGAAAAAGGTGGTTTGCCCTCTCTGGGTGGGAGGAGAGTCCTTGCCTCAAGTGGAGGAGTTCAAGTATCTCGGGGTCTTGTTCACGAGTGAGGGGAGGATGGAGCGTGAGATTGACAGGCGGATCGGTGCAGCGTCGGCAGTGATGCGGTCGTTGTACCGGACCGTTGTGGTGAAGAGGGAGCTGAGCCAAAAGGCGAAGCTCTCAATTTACCGGTCAATCTACGTTCCTACCCTCACCTATGGCCATGAGCTTTGGGTAATGACCGAAAGGACGAGATCGCGGATACAAGCGGCCGAAATGAGTTTCCTCCGCAGAGTGGCTGGGCGCACCCTTAGAGATAGGGTGAGGAGCTTGGTCACACGGGAGGGGCTCGGAGTAGAGCCGCTGCTTCTCCACGTGGAGAGGAGCCAGCTGAGGTGGCTCGGGCATCTGTTCCGGATGCCTCCTGGTCGCCTCCCTCAGGAGGTGTTCCGGGCATGTCCCACCGGGAGGAGGCCCCAGTGAAGACCCAGGACACACTGGAGGGACTATGTCTCCCGGCTGGCCTGGGAACGCCTTGGGGTCCCCCCGGAGGAGCTGGAGGAAGTGTCCGGGGTGAAGGAAGTCTGGGAGTCCCTGCTTAGACTGTTGCCCCCGCGACCCGGCCCCGGATAAGCGGAAGAAAATGGATGGATGGATAGTATGATGAAAGGTTTTTTAATGCATTTTGTACCTGAGATGGAAGATGGAAAGTAGCTTGTAGCTAAATCTGGCACAGAGCATCTTTTCTCTCTGAGATCAATGTTTTCTGTGCACTATTCTTGTTCTAAATTTTTTTTTAAAGGGCCCGTTTAGCTTAGAGCAGATGTCCTGACGCAGGACTATAAACTAGCCTTAAAGAGGGTTCGGAAGGGTCTGAGAGAGATTGCAAGATTACTCAAATATGAATGGACTACATATAAAACCTCTTCAGGTTTTATATGGTCAGGTCTTTAATAAGGGAATAAGGTTCTAACACTCCAAAAAGTCAATTTAGCACAATACTCCCTCTTTAAACATACAAGGCAAAGTAATAAAATCTTCAAGAACAAAAGCAGGTAGCAAACCTGCTTTTGTTCCGGCGGCGCGTGAAGACGCAGCGGCCCCTCGTCCGGCCGATAGCGTAGTGTTTTCACCGTCTTTGTCTAGTCTATCTTGTTCATCTTCAGTGTTTTCTAACAAGTACAGTAGGCAGTTCTTGCTGGACATAGGCAGAACTGGCCAGCACAACTCCCTGGACACTGTACTAGAGGAGAAGCTGGCGCGCTTCGGAGTACTTCGACACCGGCCTGCTGCTAATGCTGCTAACGCTGCTACACCGGACTCGCCTGCCGCCCCCCGCCCGGAGAGGAGACGCCGCAAGCGGTGTGAGAGGAGGCAGAAGCGAGGCCGGCGCGGCGGTATCAGAGCTAGGCTAACGGCTAGCCCGCACCGGCCGGCCATTCCATCCATTCTCCTCGCCAACGTGCAGTCTCTGGACAATAAAATGGACTACATCAGACTGAGGGCTGCCCAGCGCGACGTGAGGGAGTGCTGTGTTTTTGTTTTTACGGAAACATGGCTCCATGACAACATCCCGGACTCAGCGGTGCGCCTGGACGAGCTAACATGCTACCGCTCGGACCGAGCTAGCGGTGTCCCCGGAGTTAAATCCCGCGGAGGGGGTTTAATAATTTTTCTTCGGGACACTTATTGTCGGGACGCTGTGGTGGTATGTAGACACTGTTCACCCCTAGTGGAGTTTATGATTCTGAAGTGCCGGCCTTTTTATCTCCCGCGTGAAATCACGGCAATATTGCTAGTGGTTGTTTACGTCCCCCCATCACCGAACAGCGCTGATAGGAGGGAGGCACTGTATGAGTTGTATAACTCTATTAGCGAGCAACAGACTGCTCACCCGGACGGATTTTTTATCCTTGCCGGGGATTTCAATCATGCAGACCTCAAAACTGTCATGCCACAAATGCATCAGCATGTTGATTTCCCAACCAGGGGAAACAACATTTTGGACATGGTTTACACTACACACAAGGGAGCATACAAGGCTTACCCCCTCCCCCACATAGGCCTCTCTGACCACATCTCTGTTGTGCTCAGACCGGCATACAGACCCCGTGTAAGGGTCTCTAGGCCGGCTCTGAAGCAGATCCAGGTGTGGCCAGAGGGGGCCTCGTCTGCACTACAGCACTGCCTCGGTACAACAGACTGGGCAGTGTTCAAACAGGCCGCCACATACAACAATCACACTGACATTGAGGAGTACGCAGACACTGTGACCTCCTACATCACCAAATGCATTGGTGATGTCACACACACAAAAACCATCACCACCAGGGCTAACCAGAAGCCATGGCTGACAGGGGAGGTTCACAGGCTGTTGAGAGCCAGGAACGCTGCCTTCAGAGCTGGGGATGTCCCCCATCTGAGGGCAGCAAGAGCCAACCTGTCCCGTGGAATCAGGAAAGCCAAACACAAATACACACAGAAAATAACCGGACACTTTAGAGATAGCAGGGACACACGGAGTCTGTGGCAGGGCATCCAGAACATCACGGATTACAAACCCTTGCCACAGACCTGTGACAATAATATCACCCTGCTCAATGACCTCAACAGCTTCTTTGCACGGTTTGAGGCAGGAAATGACACCCGGCCCCAAAACTCCACCACCTCCCCACGACCAGCCCCTGTGTGTGTCTGCAGCCAGCGTGAAGAGGACACTCTCCAGGATCAACACCCGCAAGGCTGCAGGCCCGGACAACATTCCTGGTCGTGTGTTGAAAGACTGTGCAGAGGAGCTCAAGGATGTCTTCACAGACATCTTTAATGCTTCTCTGAGCCAGGCTGTCGTTCCCTCCTGCTTCAAAACCACTACCATCGTTCCCGTGCCAAAGAAGCCCACTCCGGCCACTTTTAATGACTATCGCCCTGTTGCACTGACCCCCATCATCATGAAGTGCTTTGAACGGCTAGTCATGGCACACATCAAATCCATCCTCCCCCCACCCTAGACCCATACCAGTTTGCATACCGGGCCAACCGCTCTACCGAGGATGCAATCTGTTCTGCACTTCACCCGGCTCTCACCCACCTAGACAATAAAGACTCATATGTGAGAATGCTGTTCATAGATTTCAGTTCAGCATTCAACACTATAATCCCACAGCAGCTCATTATCAAACTAGACCACCTGGGGCTTCAGACCTCACTGTGTAATTGGCTGCTGGACTTCCTCAGTGAGAGGCCACAGGCAGTGCGGGTCGGCAGAAACACCTCAGGCTGCATTAGACTGAGCACAGGAGCCCCAAGGGCTGTGTGCTCAGTCCGATGCTCTTCACTCTGCTGACCCACGACTGCTCACCAGCGTTCAGCACCAATCACATAGTGAAGTTTGCGGACGATACGACTGTGGTGGGTCTCATCTCTAATAACGATGAGACAAACTACAGGAGTGAGGTGAGCCTTCTGACCCAGTGGTGCAGCAATAACAATCTCCTTCTTAATGTTGAAAAGACCAAGGAGATTGTTGTTGACTTCCGGAGAGGCCCCACCCAGCACCCCCACTGTCCATCAATGGTGCTGCTGTAGAGAGGGTGAGCAGCACCAAATTCCTGGGGGTGCACATCAGTGAGGACCTCTCCTGGACAGTGAATACTGTATCACTGGCAAAGAGGGCTCAGAAGCGCCTCTATTTCCTCCGCAAACTGAGGAGAGCTGGAGCCCCTCCACCCATTATGACCACCTTCTACCGAGGCACCATTGAGAGCGTCCTGACCAGCTGCATCACTGTGTGGTACGGGAGCTGCACTGAACAGAACAGGAAAGCTCTGCAGCGCATAGTGAATGCAGCTGGGAGGATCGCTGGTGTCTCTCTCCCCTCCCTCCTAGATATTTTTAACACCCGGCTCACCCGCAGAGCGTCCAGCATTGTGGGTGACCCGAGCCACCCCGCACATAGCCTGTTCAGCCTCCTGCCCTCGGGGAGAAGGTACCGGAGTCTCCGGGCCCACTCCACCAGGCTTTCAAACAGCTTCATCCACCAGGCTGTCAGGAGGCTGAACTCACACCCGAACTCCCACCTTACCCATCTTCTACCCACCCCCACCCCCATATTGGCATAACCTGTATTCCATAAAAAGACCTATCACTCTAGACACTTTAAAAAAAAAAAAAAAAAAAAAAAAAAAAAAAAACTGCTGCTAAGGACTACTGTTGCACTGTTGCACATTTACATTTATTACTGGATTTTACTCCTGTTGCACTGTTGTTTACTACTGTTATTGCACACTTACATTTACTACTGGAATTTTTAGTACTGTTGTTTACTCCTGTTATTGAATTTTACCCCCGTTGCACTGTTGTTTACTACTGTTATTGCACATTGACTACTGGAATTTTAGTACTGTTGTTTACTCCTGTTACTGCACTAGAATTACTACTGTTGCACATTTATTTTTATTTTATCTTAACTCCTATGCACATTCTACTGCACATGACCAAGTCACTGCTGTATCTTCCATTGCACATTTTTGATGCACACTGCACACTTTGGAAATCTGTATATAGTATAGTTTATTTATTATGTTGCACTGTTTTAAGATTTTAGACCGTAGACTTTAGTTTTAACTTAGATCTCTGTCTTAGATAGTTTTTTGTTGTGTTTTGTCTTCATATTGTATTTTGTACACTGTCTTTTTGCACTACCTGGCCAGAGAGAAACAAAATTTCGATTCACTGTATGTTGAACACATATGGCAGAATTGACAATAAAGCTGACTTTGAACTTGAACTTTTTGAAACCCTTGACTAGAAAAAATACACAGTTCACCTTTAAAATGCATGTGAGATGATAAAGTACTTTCCACCAGTCGTAAACATGGAACCCTCCATAGCAGCAACTTGTTGGTTAATGCTCTGAATGAGATTGACTTAAGCTAGCGACAGGCTGACCCCAATCCCTTCCCACTGTCTCTGGGTCACTGTTCTGCCCGGTGCCGTCTATAGTGGCTCTGCCTAACTAGCACTAGCATAGAGCAGAAATCCTGTGTATTATTAGCTGCTGTATTAGCCCTTTCCCATGGGCTCGAGGATTAGGTGTCCTATTAATACCCCCGCTCAAGCCACGCTCTTCTCCGACGCCGTGTGGGCCGTCCATGGTCTCGTATAAGTGAGAGTGTTAAGAGCAACGATCCTGAACTAGCTACAGGCTACTAATGCCCTTTAACGTTGGCCTAGCAAAATCCAATTAAAAGACATGACAAAAGAAGGAAATGAGGAAATATTGGGCATTTTAAAAAATTTATATATACATTTTATTACAATAATTGGTCCAATCACCTGGCAATAAAAAATATTATAATTATTATTATTATCATCATCATCATCATCATCATCATAATCACTATTATAATTATTATTATCATCATCATCATCATCATCATTATCACTATTATAATTATCATCATCTTCATCATCACTATTATAATTATTATTATCATCATCATCATCGCTATTATAATTATTATTATCATCATCATCATCACTATTATAATTATCATCATCATTATAATTACTATTATCATCATCATCATCATAATCACTATTATAATTATTATCATCATCATCATCATCATCATCATTATCACTATTATAATTATTATTATTATCATCATCATCATCATCATAATCACTATTATAATTATCATCATCTTCATCATCGCTATTATAATTATTATTATCATCATCATTATCACTATTATAATTATCATCATCTTCATCATCGCTATTATAATTATTATTATCATCATCATTATCACTATTATAATTATCATCATCATTATAATTACTATTATCATCATCATCATCATCACTATTATAATTATTATTATTATCATCATCATCATCATCATCACTATTATAATTATTATCATCATCATCATCATCATCACTATTATAATTATTATCATCATCATCATCATTATCACTATTATAATTATCATCATCTTCATCATCACTATTATAATTATTATTATCATCATCATCATCACTATTATAATTATCATCATCATTATAATTACTATTATCATCATCATCATCATTATCACTATTATTATTATTATTATCATCATCATCATCATCATCATCATCATCACTATTATAATTATTATTATTATCATCATCATCATCATCATCATCACTATTATAATTATTATCATCATCATCATCATCATCACTATTATAATTATTATCATCATCATCATCATCATCACTATTATAATTATTATCATCATTCTTCTTCTTCTTCTTCTTCTTCTTCTTATTATTATTATTATTATTATTATTATTTTATTATTACTTATTTAGATCTGAGAAGTTATTATTTTTGCCAATTAAAATAATAAATACAGACTAAATTAAATCTTGTCATGAGAGTTCAGCCAGACAATTCTTTGACAAGATCAACATAACAAAAATAGCTTCCACTTAGCTGAGCCTGTTGAGTGTTTATAAAACTCACTGTTTGTTGTGCCAGTAGGTTGCCTGCATAACCTTTTAGTGGTCTGTCAGTTAGCTGTAAGGTTTTTTTGTTTAATATGTTTGCAATGGATTAATATTTGTGATTAAATTAAAGGGACAGTGTGTAAGATTTTTACCTGTTAATTACTGAAATTGAAGATACCCATTCAAAAATACATTGTTTTCCAAGCCTTTTCACTTCCATCATGAAATCAAAGTATTCTTTTGGACTTAGATATAGTCACATAAAAGGGGGATCTTCCCCATATAGAGGCAGCCATTTTGAATACGAGAGCCGCAGAAGGACATTTGGGCTCATCCTTCGCCTCGGCTCCTGCTAATAGCTGCTCATCCACGCTGCATATGGGAGAGAAGGAGAGAAGGAGAGAAGGAGAGAAGGGGAAGGGGAGGGGGGAAGGGGGGAGCCTCGTGTAAAGAAGCATGCTGCCGGATCACACATCGTAATGGATATAACACGTATTTTGGACTAAATTGTTTTACTGGATTTTATTCGCCGGATCCTTATGGACAGATTGAGACCAAGTTTATGATGAAATACAGAGTTTGACCTGTGCAAAGCCTTCAAAGGTAAGCTAAGTAAGCTAAGTTTTGTGCTTTTCTGTATAAAAGCCCCATGTGCTCGGGGAGTGATTGTTTTGCAGGGAAATGAATTGCATAGTCAAAAAGAGGAGACTGTAAGGTTTCATTTGATGTGTAGATTGTCATGAATCATGATCGGGATTGTGTGTTTTCATGCGAAAAGAAAAAAAAAAGTGAACGGGGGACCGCGTTTTATGTATACAGCGGTGCGCGGTTCGTGCGCGGGCACGCGCGATGTCGGCGGTACGTCGCGCCCGGGTGACCCTCGAGGTCTGCCATAGCCAAAAGAGGAAGTGGAATAGCTAGTAACCACCTATGCGCCACGAATCCTACACACTGTCCCTTTAACTCAATGTTTATGTATTGTCTGGAGAAGGAGGTAGATAACATAATGAGTCTTTTTTCTGCTCCGTTTCATTAATTTCTTGTATGTTTAAGGTTATGACATTGTTGATGTCTAATTTTATATTTTATGGATGAAATAAATAAAAATGTGAATTAGTGTCTACAGAGATGTCACTGCTTTGTCAAGAAAATTCCACATTATAGCATTAAAATTCGCTCCGAAGTTATTCCTCACTTACCTTATGCCTTCAGAGCATCCTAATTACTCACCGCAATGAGTTTATAAGCATTTCGCACAACGTCCAGAGACCAGAGCGGGGTTTTGCCATCACGACAACTAGCATGCTAACACGCACTTCCTACTTCTTGCATGGTGAAATGCTTTATAATTAAATGCAGACAACAGAAGAACTTATTTTTGACCTCAAGAGCAGCTTATACAGTATATCCGTACTGGGGCAAGACACATTTTTGCTCAAATACATGGGGAAAACTGGGTACAGGCCCTTTAAACTTATTTTGCATTTATCCCATTAGCCTCCGCGTGTTTGTTGTTACTAAAAGTACTTTGCAGATTATTGACATGACCTATAAGCTAAGTAACTATTCCATATCTCTGCTAAATCCTGTTATAAACACGCACATGCCAACGATTATGAGGCTTAAAGTGGCTGATCTGAAAAGGCCGGTTATTTTTTATTATTTTTAGCGTAGTTCACTGGAGAGCAAAACACGTTTACACAACCATGGAGCGAGATAAGGCTTAGAGGTGTGGGCGGGTAATAAGTTGTGACATAACACGGCAGCTTGGACAAAGTTAAGTACTTTCAAAATAAAAGTAAAGATATAAATATTGGTGAAAGTCATAGTTTGATTGACTTAAGGAAAGGATATATTTGCATAACTTGATTCTTTTTGCTGATTTATTGGAAATATTTGCAAAAACTCTATGTATGGTTGTATAGTTGACAGAAAATGTCATGGGTTCATAAAAATACAGTCAAAATTGCGGAAATTGTGGATAAAGAAATTATTTGCTAAGTCTTCGCTACAATGTATTGCTGCCAACTTCATTTATGAGAATATACAGCCGAATTTAGTCTTAGAGGGCCCATATTACTCTATTTTCTGATCTATGTTATAAAGTTTCATTTTGCGCTGTCAAAAATATCGTGCGATTAACACTTCAATGCAAAACAATTTTAAAGGTCCCATGACATGGTACTTCTTGATGCTTTTATATGGCTCCTTAATGGTTCCCTAATACTGTAAATGAATCCTTCTTCAAAATCAACACTCAGTGCATGAGAAAGAGAGATAAGATGAGAAACTCTGGAACACTCCATTATGGGCGTTGTTGCTTGAATGCAAATGAGGAGGACAGAGATGGCCTATAGTAGCGGGTGGGGGTGTGGCCAAACTCTCCACTCTTTCCTTTTCAGCTGTGCCCTGTGCGCTCTGACCCACTTCCGTGTTTTTGCGCGGAGGGAGAGATGAGAAGCGTTCCATTGAAAAATAAACACATTTCCACAGAAAATTAAATTAAACCACTGCTGTTTCAGATATCCACAGGCTCAGATAAAGGACTTCCGAGCCTAGAAACACTCGCAAGTTCCTCCAGGCAAATAAAAAAACGCATTTCGCATTGCGTAGCTCCTCCGCAGTCCAAACTCTCTGGGCGTGATTTACAGAGACGCTGAGTAGAGACAGACGGGGGTGGAACTGCATTTGCATTGCTTTTTTCGAGCTGACGTCAATAAGTTTCCTTGTTCAAAATCGCCCGTTTGAGCTCTGATTCCTTCTAACGCAGAAAAGGATCGCAAATGCTCAGTTTAGACATTTCGCAACTTTTAACCATGGGGGGGCCCTAAACAGGGTAGGGGAGCTCACATTAACATTCAAAAACCTCAGAAAGTGAAAATTTCATGCCATGGGACCTTTAACGCCATTATTTTTTTTATCACGAGATTAACACCCTTTGTGACCTAGTGAACTAGTTTTTTTCATAAGCTGCTAGTAACGTTAGAAAAACTACAGGATCCGTCTGTAAACAGGAAGGAAAAAAGTCCCAGCTGGAGGAGGCGGTCCAAAGCACGGCACGGCCGCCCGGGCACACTAACAACTTCAACACACGAGGAAAACACAAAACAAAGTTGGCTCCAAAACATACGATGAATCCGCGTCCACCCCTGACAAGGACTGCGGACAGCGACAGAAGTCCCGCAGCCTCCTGGCCGCCCCCATTCCCCCACGCCACCACTACATCCACAAACCCACGGAGGAGCGCCGCCGCAGGACCCACATCATCCCACCACTCAATAGACACCCCACGCCGCTGGTGACATGCAAACAAACCGCGCCTTGCGATGATGCCACTGGCCGCAGCCCGGCCTCGCAGGTGCGAACGTGGGCCACAGAACCCCAGGTAACCACACCGAGCACACCATGGCCCAAAAGTCCCAAACCATAGTACAGCCGGTGTTGGAACAAACACAGTGGCATTAATTGGAGATCACTGGACATCCCTCAAGAATGAGAATTTATTTATACCACTTATTTGTCCTTGAAGGGAAACTTGTCCTCTGCATTTGACTCATCCTTTATTCAGGAGCAGTGGGCAGCACATGACTG
Organism: Paratrypauchen microcephalus; assembly: GCA_036785185.1. Lineage (NCBI taxonomy): Eukaryota > Metazoa > Chordata > Actinopteri > Gobiiformes > Gobiidae > Paratrypauchen > Paratrypauchen microcephalus. Next base: position 2,434,553 of record JAVJIX010000143.1, read on the forward strand.
TGCTGGGACCCATCTCCATGATCTTGTTGCTTGGTCAGGACCTCAGTCGGAGGATTTTACCTATGGAGCATGTTTTGGGTTGATGGGGGAAACCGGAGTGCCCGAAGGAAACCCACCCAGACACGGGGAGAACATGCAAACTCCACACAGAAAGGTCCCAGGCGACCCGGGAATCAAACCTGGAACCTTCTTGCTGTGAGGTGTGAGTGCTAGCCACTCAGCCACCATGCAGCCAAAACTACCTCAGGGTCACATTATTTCACCCACAGTGGGAACTTCAGTCACTTTTACTCTTATGAAGACAGGAGAGAAGCACTTCACTCACACTGATGCAGAAGCACTTCACTCACAATGATGCAGAAGCACTTCACTCACACTGATGCAGAACACTTCACTCACACTGATGCAGAAGCACTTCACTCACACTGATGCAGAACACTTCACTCACACTGATGCAGAACACTTCACTCACAATGATGCAGAACACTTCACTCACAATGATGCAGAAGCACTTCACTCACACTGATGCAGAACACTTCACTCACATTGATGCAGAAGCACTTCACTCACACTGATGCAGAACACTTCATTCACAATGATGCAGAAGCACTTCACTCACACTGATGCAGAACACTTCACTCACAATGATGCAGAACACTTCACTCACAATGATGCAGAAGCACTTCACACACACTGAAGCAGAACACTTCACTCACACTGATGCAGAAGCACTTCACTCACAATGATGCAGAAGCACTTCACTCACAATGATGCAGAACACTTCACTCACACTGATGCAGAAGCACTTCACTCACACTGATGCAGAAGCACTTCACTCACAATGATGCAGAACACTTCACTCACAATGATGCAGAAGCACTTCACTCACACTGATGCAGAACACTTCACTCACAATGATGCAGAAGCACTTCACTCACAATGATGCAGAACACTTCACTCACAATGATGCAGAAGCACTTCACTCACACTGATGCAGAAGCACTTCACTCACACACTTCATGAAAGTGGAACAGGAGAGTGGAACATCAAACACAAAGTGTCTCACTGACAATTGTTATGGTTTGCAATAAAAAACACATTTGCACAAAGAAAGGATACCCACTTTTCTATTTTGATAAGAGTATTAAAATGACTCAAGGGGCAAAAATGACAAAACTATGACATTCATGAGATTTATCACAATTAAATATTTTTAATTGATTGACAGCACTAGTTTCATCATCAAAAACATACTTGGAGTTGTGTTTTGTTTCATTCACACGTTTAACACACAAACCCTGCATACGGAAAACACTTGTTCCACCTTGTGGTGTCAAGTGGTGATATAGTGAGTGCTACACTGTTTTTAAACTCCACGCACCTTCACTAGAATCATTTGTATCATTTAAGCTCTGAAAATGCTCATGTCTACTAAACTAAAGGTAAAAGATATCTGTTAACTTGAAAACTACTGTGGCAATAGAGTGGTGGGAGAAAGTGAATATAACTAAAAATAAACCAACAACTGGAAAAATAAATGTGCAACTTAACATAAGGTGAGGTCAGTGAATGAGGCAAGAAGTTCCATTTTTAAATAACTGCATTTGTTCAATCAATCAAACTTTATTTCTATAGCACCTTCCAACAACCAAAGCAAACATTAAAAACAAGATAAAAAACAATAAACATCATACAAATAGGTCAACAAAGCACATTACACCATTAAAATAAAGAAAGTGTCACAGGGCCACTAAGTGTTAAAGCCATTCTAAATAAGTAGGTTTTAAGTTTGGCTTTGAACAGAGACAGGTCAGTGATGGAGCGTAAGAGTTTTGGACCGGCCACTGCAAAAGAACGATCACCCCACTGTTTGCTCCGGGACTGGGCGACCTCCAGCAGATGTTGCCCAGCAGATCGTAGAGTTCTGCCGGGTTGGTGAGGGGTCAAAAGCTCACACAAGTAGGAAAGCGCAAGACCATTGACTGCATTAAAAACAAACATCAAATTTTTAAAATTAATTCTGAACTGGACAGGGAGCCAGTGCAAGGAGTCCTACAGGACAGGGGTGATTTGGTCGTGTTTCCGAGTGTTAGTGAGCAGATGACCTGCAGCATTTTGCACGAGCTCCAAACGGTGAAGACCAGCTTGATTAATCCCCACATAGAGTGCATTGCAGTAGTCTATGCGGGAAATAACAAAGGTATGGATAGCTTTCTCCAGGTCACCATGGCTTAAAGGTCCCATGGCATGAAACGTTAATGTGAGCTCCCCTACCCTGTTTAGCCCCCCCCCCCCCCCCATCCCCATGGTTAAAAGTTGCGAAATGTCTAAACTGAGCATTTGCGATCCTTTTCTGCGTTACGGGCGAGTTTGAACAAGGCACCTTATTGACGTCAGATCGAAAAAAGAAATGCAAATGCAGTTTCACCCCCGTCTGTCTGTACTCAGCGTCTCTGTAAATCACGCCCAGAGAGTTTGGACCGCGAAAGCGCTAGGCAATGCGAAATGCGTTTTTTTATTTGCCTGGAGGCACGTCCGAGTGTTTCTAGGCTCGGAAGTCCTTTATCTGAGCCTCTGGACCTTTGAACAGCAGTGGTTTAATTTTATTTTATGTGGAAATGTGTTTATTTTTCAATGGAACTCTTCAACTCTCTCCCCCCGTGCAAAAACAAGGAAATGGATCAGAGAGCGCTCAGAGCGAGAGCGGAGCGTTTAGCCACGCCCCCACCTTCTACTATTGGCCAGCTTTTTTCCTCCTCATTTGCATTCAAGCAACAACGCCCATTATAGAGTGTGCTGAGTGAGAAAAATTACTCTTTCTCAGCTTATCTCTGTTTCTCATGCACTGAGTGTTGATTTTGAAGAAGGATTCATTTACAGTATTAGGGAACCATTAAGGAGCCATATAAAAGCATCAAGAAGTACCATGTCATGGGATCTTTAAGAAGGGTTTAACATTTGCCAGGAGGTGGAGCTGAAAGAAGCTTGCTCTGACCACAGAATCTATTTGTTTATCAAATTTTAGACAGTTGTGTTGGAAAATACAGTAGATAAAGTGAGAAATAACTCTGGACCACTGCAAACTGTTTTCCACTTTTCTGAGACTGTAAAAATCAGGTACAGCGCTTTAATCTTATCCATTCACCACATTCAAAAAGTCTTCCGTTAACAGATGTGTGTTCGTTCAACCACATCATGCCAGCTGGAACATTCACCAACAGAACTGAGCCGTATCGACGCAATCCGTGCTATTATGTTATTACACAGATCCATTGCATTTTCCATAAAACAATATTCCTGCTGGCTTTGTATCCCGTTCCCTTTAGCATTTCAAATTACACAAGGTGAAAATGAAGTCTCCTGCTCCCACCTCAATAGGATGTATGACTATGCAATGTATTGATTCCCAATAGGTCGTCAATCTCTCCTATATGCAATTACATTATAACCAATGGCATGTGCTATAAAGAACTCGAAAAATCAATCAAGATTCTCACTTCGGCTGTTGTCCAATACATCCTGCTGTCGATATGGGTAAATGTAATTCCATCTATGGGCTAGCGTCACAATATGAACATTTCAATATCAATTCTGATACCACAATGATGATAAAAACATTAAAATACATGTAAACTAATACAATTTTGTGCTACTGAAATCATATTTTCTTTATATTCCCATGTAGTCTTGTATCTGTGTACAGTGGTCCCTCGTTTATCGCGGTAGTTACGTTCTAAAAATAACCCGCAATAGGCGAAATCCACGAAGTAGTCAGCTTTATATTTTACAATTATTCGACATGTTTTAAGGCTGCAAACCCCTCACCACACACATTCTACACTTTTCTCATACTGGCATGAACATTTTCTCACATTTCTCTCAAACTTTTGTAGATTTTCAACAAAAAACTCACGCGTGTATTTCACAGTTCCGCTGACCGGGCCTCTTCATCCTGGCGCCGCTCCGACCTCAGTGCAGGTGTCTTTTTCCAAGTGAAGAACGTGGTTATGGGGAGTTGTCGGCGCTCTTTTTTCTTTTGGGCAAGAAGATTCTTATAAACAGACATGCCACCTTTGATTATATTTGAGAATGTTTCGTCGACATTGTGGGTTTTGTCGGGGAGAAAACTTGCAAACATACAGCACTTCCTAAACAGGGTAGGGGAGCTCACATTAATGTTCAAAAACCTCAGAAAGTGAAAATTTCATGCCATGGGACCTTTAAAGCACTGGATCCCTGATATGTTTTACCAAGTCAAATTTACTGTGGTAAATATTTACTAAATTATTAGGAAATGGGGTTAACACCTAGTCATGCACGAACAAAAAAATACTGTCAAATACCGTGACACCGATATAATTTTGAAAGATACCGTGATATAAACCTCAATCCTGCACAAGACACTTCTACAGTAGGTTCCCCATCTGTTATGCAAGTATTGTGCTTAGAGAAAGACAACTTCGTGAACAGGATTACTGAAACAAGCACGAACAAAGCAAAATACAACTGCAGGTATGTTTTTCATGATAACATTATAGGCAGCGGCTCAAAAAACAAAGTCAATTTCGCTTGACATGTCCCCTTTAAGTCCGTGTCCTTACCGTAAAGATTTCCTCTCACTTGATATAGTGTATGTGTTTTTAGTGCTGTATGGATTGTGTTTGGGAAGTGGTTCTTTGACCTATTGATCGGGGACTATTGTTTTAGTAGAGACCGGTGCGTCATAGGCTCTGCTCCCGGACTTTTATGAAATCAGACAACAGAAGACAACAGAATGAAAAGAGCAGCCTCGCCGTATCGTGTGTCCTTGGGGGAAGCATGAGCAACGTACAAAAGCAAAGTCTGTGTTTTATTTGTTATAGCCTAAAGGGAAAACACATTATGGAAAGAGTAAAGGTGGTGTTTTGGTTATGAAGAAAGTATTAAAAGAAGGGGTATTATGCTTACAGTGTTGTTTTCTAGTTGGGTGTACATACTTATTATTATTTATCTTAATTTTGATGCCTGCTCTTTTTCCAACTGTTTCTTAAACTTGCGTTGTGACACTGCAATTTCCCCATTGTGGGACAAATAAAGGATTATTTTATCTTATCTTATGATTTATTTTGTGTGTATTTGTTTGTTTATTGCATTCATAAAGTATAAAAAACATTAACAGTGTCATAACATGAACACCTTTCACAGCATTGCACCATTCCCTAACCTTGGCTCTGAATCTTTTTGTTTACAAGGCCGTTCCTTTTACAGTAAACAGTGGCTTGTTCTTGTCTCAAACTTTGAATATTTACAGGTAATACACTGCACTTTGCTTTTATACATTACTTTTATACATTACTGAAGAGGAAATCAACGATATCATACATTTTCAACGCATTTAGTTTTACAAATAATCGCTTCTATCGCTGGTAAATTGGATTCAAATGCAACACGAAGAATCTGCAATCGTAAGTCTCAGTTCAGTTAAACAGAAAGGACACTTCCTTTAAAGGGATAGTGCGTTTTGTGTGTGTGTGTGTGTTAATCTGTATGGGTTCCCCTCTAATACATCCAGCAGCATAGATTTCGTTCACGTATTGTCTCTCTCGATTCGTATCACTGCGCTCACGTTAGCTGTATTAGCCTGTTAACCTTTAGCGGAAGTGTACGGCATATGCGGTCCGCCGTAAGGGCAAGTTTACAAGTGAACAGGCTAATACAGCTAATATGCGCGCAGTGATACGAATCGGGAGACACAATACGCGAACACAATCTACGCTGCTGGATGTTTCGTGAACAACTGTTTGGGACGCAAATATATCACCTTTCGGACAAATGTTTTGTTTTGAGAAGAGGTAAGCCGGTGTCAACACACGTAACTTTTAGAAGGAAACCCATACAGATTAACATAAAAAAAAACCCGCACTATCCCTTTAACACTGGCTTACCGCTGATCGCGTTGTCTCAGCCAGGTTCTGCTCCGGTTCTGGAGCTCGGGAACGTAGGTCCGGTAAGTTCGCGGGGACATTTAATAAAGCTTGTTTTTCTTCTCAAAATAACATTTGTCCAAAAAGTGATATATTTGTGTCACAAACAGTTGTCCGCTAATTTGCATTTGCATATTTTCTCCCCATTTGTATCACTGTGTGCATATTAGCTGTATTAGCTTGTTCACTTTAAGCAGATGTTTACGGCGGATGCAGTACGGCGACATCCGCCGTAAGCGAATGTTTACAAGTGAACAGGCTAATAGAGCTAACGTCGGCGCATTGATACGAATCTAGAGAAGATATGCGAATGCGAATTAGCGGACAACTGTTTGTGACGCAAATATATCACTTTTTGGACAAATACCTGGACAAACAGGTAATCCCTAAAACAACAAAATACAGACGGGACGTCTGTATTTTGTTGTTTTAGGGATTACCTGTTTGTCCTGTTTTTTATGTAGTTATATTTTGCTTTATTTTTTGGTTTAATCTTTGGTTATCTTCTAATTTTTTGCTGAATGTTTTGAGTAATCTTTATTCAAGTAATAAATTGCTTCGACCCATTCCCGTTTTCACTGCCACTGGTACACGCCCACTGCTCTGTACTTCATTCTTCATTCTTTTTTCTTAATTCGGATTCACGCGTAGGATTCGGCAACATTGCGTAACTGTTTTGGCACAAATTTAAAAAAAAAAAAAACATCCATTGGAGGCCCTGACAACTTCACATTTCTTTATCGTGATGATGCTGCTTTTATTCAGTCATTTTAGATGAATATTGTGATTTAAAATGTGTAAATTATAACACAATGATCCACGGCCGTCATAGTTTATAACTATAACTCCATCTTAGATCAACATGTAATGGTTTGCAGTCAACAAAATGTAAAATAATGGTCTATATATGTTATAGTTTATCACCAAATAATCAAAAGACTAAAAGGCTTAAAGGATATATTAATGTTTTTTTACAATCTGAACCTTATTTCTGTAATAAAACAAGTTGTTTTACTCACCCATAGCACTTTGGGGTCATTTGGAGCAGTTTCGTAGATGTTGTGGTTTAGCGATATCCGTTAACATGAGTGGTTGGGGCAGGCGATTGCAGTCACCAAATAACACAAACTTTATCACTTTTCAAATTACAGAAGATCGATGTCTTAGTCTACACTTTCGTTTGAGTCAAAAGTGGCCTCTAATCCAAGATTTAGCCATAATTTTGAGTAGATGAGGAGGCCAGTGCGCATGCGCTCATTCACAGCTTATTTCGCTCTCAGCTCTCGGGACCCAAACATGAAAGGCAAAGCTGTAAGACGTTTGGACTATCGTGTTTGCTGTACCCACTTCAGTCAGGACGATTTTTTACCAGCAAAGGAAAAGAAAGAAGGCCAGTGGACTCAGCGCACGATTCTGAGAAGTAATGCGATACCGATGGGTGTTCTCTGGTGCGCTGCTCTTAAAACTGTCTCCGCTTCATTCTTTCTAATACCTCCTCATCCCTCAGGCACAAACGATAGGCACGGCCATCATACTCAAATAAGTCCTCTTCAGCCCCAAAGTCCGAATCTTCTGCCATGTGTCACTCGCAACAGAAAAATTATGAGCGTCTTCTTATCTGCAAATCAGCTGTGAATGAGCGCATGCGCACTGTCCTCCTCATCTACTCGAAACTATGGCTAAATCTCAGATTAAAGGCCACTTTTGACTCAAACGAAAGTGTAGACTAAGACATTGATCTTCTGTAATTTGAAAAGTAATAAAGTTTGTGTTATTTGGTGACTGCAATCGCCTGCCCCAAGCACTCACGTTAACGGATATCACCACACCACAACATCTACGAAACTGCTCCAAATGACACCAAAGTACAATGGGTGAGTAAAACAACTTGTTTTATTACCGAAACAAGGTTCAGATTGTAAAAAACGTTAATATTCCTTTAAAGGTGCACCGCGCAACTTTTTTTGTATACCGCCACATAGTTTGTTGTGTTTTTATTGAGTAGCCATCACCCGGAAGTAGTTGGACTACAGCGCCACATAGCATAGCGGAGCCGGCCAGGTCACTTGGATTGGACGACAGACCTCCCGCCGAGTAACGGGATCGGATTTGGAGAAATCCAATCTGATCCTACCATGTGCACGCACTTAATGTTAAAACGGCTTGCCATAGTAATCTGCTCGTCTACCTTGTGATAGGTTTAATCTCTACTGTGGAACATTCTAGACAAAGCAGCAACATTTCCATGGAGACAAGCAGGTAGCAAACCCTCTACCAGACAAGTTGCACAGTTAAAATAGTTTTTCTTCCTTTGTCAATACAGCACGGACAACCCAGAGAGCTCTAGCCTCGTCTTTTCTACCACCCTGACCATCCATTCTCTGAACAACCTTGAGTCTCCATCTTTACCTTATCTGTTCTGGCCACACACCTGCAGCAAGGTTACCTCCTCCCTGAGAGACGGTGAGCACCTGACACCCTCCTCTTCTCTTATTCAACCCTCAGGGCTCACTCACATTATACTCCTACATCTAATATAAGAGGAACTGCAGAGAATGTGGTTATATTCTGGTCAAATGTGCATGAAAAGATGAGAATTAGAACAAAATGATGCTGACGATGATATCCTAAAATAGCTTGTCTCCAATGAGAAGGGATCACCTTGCCAAGAAGCTGATGTCATCAACATTCCCTGGGGCTGTGAAGCTAACTGGAGGCATTGCCCTGTCTGAAGATTTGTTACTCAAGTTAGACTTTAAGCATGGAGTGTGGGGTCTCTTGGCCAGAGAAAAGAACTGGTTTGAGAGGGGAGTTAAAGAGGCTATTCTTGTCAAGAAAGAGAATCCTTCCTTGAACAGAAATGGAGGTCTCAGACATCATTCGTCTCCCATCTATAACTCTATCCTCAAACCTAAATCAAAACAAACAGAAAAAAAAGGGCAGCAGGTCAGGTCCAGAGGTGTGAAAACACCATTATGGCCCTGAATGGTTCTGCTAACAAGACCCACACTCCACGCCCACTGCAGATCCAACAGGCCCACCTAACTAACACAAACTGAGAACAAGTAGGTGTGGTAGTTTCAGAGTAATTTCATTGTACAATAGTTAGCTCCTCCCTTGACAAATTGAATTTCTTCTTTTGCCATGGATTTTCCCTGGACTGATTGCCTGGAAGAATCCATGACTCATCGCTGTACCAGCGGCGAGTCTGGTAATGCTTGGTCCAGAATGCGCTGCAGTTGCGCGTAGACAGACAGCTAAGTGAACCAATCAGAGAACAGTTAACGGACAGCGACGTGAACCAATCAAACAAAAGAAAAGAAAGAAAAGAAAGGCCTCTAGAGCTGTCAGCTGCTGTGGTTTAGGTCATTTAAGACCAATTTTACAGCTGAATGGAAGGGACGTTCAGTTCTCCGATGCGCCATCTTGATTCAAAACTGAGGAGGAACTTCCGCTGCCTAAGAGTGACGTTGCGGGCAAAGGCGGGTGCACTGACGTCACCATCTTTGAACGAATCAGAATCGCAGAGTCCGTTGTTAACCGGGGGAGCGAGGGTGAAGCGAGTGTGTCCAAATGGTATCTCGCTGTATAGCAAATACAGAGAGATATCATTTGGCTGGCCAGGTAACTGGACTGAGGGATTCTACACACACTTCACAGATGTACTTTGGTGCTTGGCCATGGAGAGACTTTTACACAAGCAGAGCTGCTTTTAAAGGAGAATTAATGTTTTTTTTTTACAATCTGAGCCTTATTTCGGTAATAAAACAAGTTGTTTTGGTGTCATTTGGAGCATTCCCGGAGATGTTTTAGTTTAGCGATATCCGTAAAGTGAGTTCTCGAGGCATATGTTTGCGGTCTCCAAATAACACAATTTTTAGCACTTTTCAAATCATAGAAGCTCGATGTCTTAGTCTACACTTTCGTTTGAGTCAAAAGTGGCCTGTAATCCGAGATTTATCTATAATTTACAGCTTTACGTTTCATGTTTGGGTCCCGAGAGCTGAGAGCGAAATAAGCTGTGACTCCGCACATGCGCACTGGCCTCCTCATCTACTCGAAACTATGGATAAATGTATTATTTATATGTATTTATTTTTATTTTTATTTCTTTCTTATTTATTTATTTATTTATTTTGGTTGCAGAATATTTGTTCTAAACTGAATAAAGAAAGTTGCGAAAAAAAAAGAAAAAAAAAGTGCAAAGTATAACATGATTATGCTTTGCTTACTTTAACGTGATTCAGGGGAGTCAAGCATCTGAAGAACGTGAAGAACGGTCGTAGCGGGAACGATCACGGGCGATAAAATTACAGTCCCGAACTCGCGAGCCAACGTTTTTTCCAGTTCACGCTCACCTTTTTGTTGAATATCAAACAAAAATGCCAAAAAATGTGTTGCGGAAATCCATGTTTGTATTTTTTTCTTGCCCTTCCACACGAGATGATCACGTTTTTAATCACAGTGCCCGTGCGGCAGAGGTCAAGCTGGAGGACGGTGAGATACGAGCGGTTTCACGAATGAACTGATTTGCATTTTAATAACTTTGCAAAGCTATCCGCCGCTATAATACCGTCCTCATATCATGTTCTATTGGCCTGAGTGAGTCCCATATTAAACACATACACTCTTTATGGCGTCTGCGCAAACGTGTCATTCTGTGCAGTTTATGGGAGAACAGATGGCAGGTGGGTTTAACAGAGCCGTACAGGAGCGAGGTCTTGGTTGAAGGCTTTTTCTCTGTCGAAATGACCGGTAGATGTGATTACGGAACGTGGACGGTGGGATTGTCTCGCTCATCTGAATGTCAGCCATTAAACGGCCCCGTATTACGTTGATTTCTGATCCGTGTTATGATGTTTCCTCATCACAAACACACCTGGAGTTGTGTTTTGTTTCATTCACACACGTCTAACACAAAAACGCTGCATATTTAGGCCGAGTTCTTCTCTCAAATGGAAAAAAAAATACTCATGTGGTAATACAGGAAGTGCTCCACTGTGTTTAGAAACTCAATACACCTTCACAAGGATCATTAGGATCATTTCAGTCATAGAAATGCACATCTCTACTGAACTAAAGGGGAATGCTAAATGTTAACTTGAAATCTACTGCTTCATCACAAGGACAGACTGATAGTAAATGATTACTGAAACGTGAGAAGGAAACAAAACACAACTCCAGGTCTGTTTTTGAAGAGGTAACAACATTATAACATGATTTACAGCTCAATTTTGTTTAATATATGACCTTCAATCAGTGCTGGTGCAGCCTCTGCAGCTCAGTGAGTGAATTCTGGACGTTCTGAGCTTCACACGAGGAAAAGCCTGTACTGAGAATGACACAAATTTGTGTGTCTAGCTGCACGTTAAGGCACTGTTGTTGTTTTGGGTTTTTTTTAACCTATAAACTACATACACTTCTTACACATTATATTCCCATAACCTGGGAAATCCCAGGCTGTCTTTCGTTTGTTCCGATCTGAAAGACAGCGTGGCGACTATGGCAAGCGAGCTCTTCCGATTCTGGGAGCCAATCAGAGGGGTGGAAAGATGGTGGTGGTGTAGTTTGAACTGACAACTGACATGATTGGCTATGGGCTATGTATACGCCAAATGATAGACATTCGTAACGCCCAATAAACGGCCGTTGGCGATCGTAAACCACACCTCCGCTACGAGATATTTACTAGGTGGCTCCCAGACCATATATCACTTGTGATATGGTCTGGTGTAAACCAGGCAAATACTCCCATGCATTTCAGAACATGTAGACTATACAGCTCTGAAAAAAAAATAAGACACTTCTGCAAAATGACCAGTTTTTCTGATTTTACTCCTTATAGGTATGTCAGGGTTCTCAAGTCTCACGCATTGAGAGTGTGACACATGCAATTCGACGTGTTCACACGCTCACACGCCACACATGGCATTTCTCACGCTGATTTTTTTTTTTTTTTGTGCCCAGAAAATTGGTCTGTGTGGCTCAGTTTATGCAGGCACCGCGCGTTTTCAGCGAAAAAAACTCCCCCCCTCCTCCCCGTCCCGCTCCCGGAAAAAAATCCAGCCAATCAAAAAATACATTGTTCTGTTGTTGGGCAGACTGTAGAGTGTAGTTTCAGCTGCTATGCGCACACTGCCCTGTCAGTGATAAGGACAGTGACTGAACACGAGGAAACGGTGATGATAAAACAAACTGAGAAACATCAGTTTATATATAACTCTCATTAGTTGCTTTGTAGTTTAAGTTTGCTCTTTAGACAAACATTTACAGCAGGGCTCTCAAGTCTCACACATTGAGAGAGACAATTCGACGTGTTCACACGCTCACACGGCATTTCTCACGCAGTCTCACGCACGAACCCGCTCAAAACTTGAGAGCCCTGGGTATGTGTTTGGGCAAAAGGAACATTTTTGTTTGAGTCTATAAATTACTGACAACATTTCCCCCAAATACAAATAAAAATATTATCGTTTAGAGCAAACCCGGGCATTTCAAGGCCCGGGGGCCAAATACGGCCTGCGAGCCGACTCTGACTGGCCTGCGAAAGGTTGCTTGGAATTAAGAAAATAAAACCTACTTTCAAAATTGTACATAATGTATTTATACTGATGATCATCTGTCGGACGTGCTTCACATCTCCACCTCAAACATGAACCTGACTTTGATGCACTTGTTAAAGCTCAACAGAGGCGAGATTTCTCTCACTGAAGAATAAAAACACTAAACATGTTAACTTTGACTTTTTCTACACAGTTTGACAGTTGGACAAAAAAATTTTGTGACATATTTTGTATTATATTATTTGGCAAACAAAGACATTGTGGTGTCTTAATACAAAGTTAAGAAAGTTAAACTCAGAAAACATTGTGGGGTTAATGTGACTGAAAAAGAGTTACAAATGTTTCACGTTTACCATTGTTTTGAATTATTTTACTGAATAAAACCTCACTCTCTCATTCCTTAATAATAACACAGAACTTACCAGCTTCTGTAAACAATGCCATTTACTGATTTCAGCGTAGAAATAAAATTAATAACCAGAGTAGACTTCAAACTTTTGGCCCTCCACAATATTTTCTGCTTCTCATTTGGCCCCTGGGGGAAAATAATTGCCCATCCCTGGTTTAGAGCATTTATTTGCAGAAAATGAGAAATGGTCAAAATAACAAAAAAGATACGTGTTTACAGACCTCAAACAATGCAAAGAAACAAGATCAAATTCATTTTAAAACAACATAATACTAATGTTTATACTTAAGAAGAGTTCAGAAATCAATATTTGGTGCAATAACCCTTATTTTTAATCACAGCTTTCATGCGTCTTGGCATGCTCTCCACAAGTCTTTCACATTGTTCTTGGGTGACTTTATTCCACTCCTGGTGCAAGAACTGAAGTAGCTCAGCTTTGTGTTTGTGTTGGAATTCAACAGACGCTGGAATGGAACGGCTGTAATACATGTAGAGATGCTGATTTCAGAAAAAAAATGCAGTGGTCTCTTATTTTTTTTCCAGAGCTGTAGACAAACTAATGGAAGTGAAGCTGCCGATCTGCATCACTGAGTCAATGCCATCATTTTGATGGCAAAAGGAGAAATTTAATTTGGCAACTAGACAAAAGTTTATTTGGTCGAATACGTCTCGCAGCTCATCCAAGCTGTTTCTTCAGTTCTGGTCAGATGCTGGTTGACACTGCCTATATCTGCCTGAAGGGGCTAACTATAATGAAAGTTAGGTGGGCCTATTAAATATGCAGTGGCAGTTATGTGTTTTTATTGCTTGAAAAACATGCATTCTCATTGTGAGCAGGATCACCTCTGCACAGATGTGACTTGTAACTCAGCCTGGTGACATACTGTGGAAAAATCCTGACAAAAAAAGCTCTATGGAGACAAGCAGCAGGCAAACCATCTACCAGAAAAGTTCAATAGTGCTCCTTTTCAGTAACTAATTTCTCTGAAGGACAGTGTGGAAATTTAAACAGCAGCTCCAGCTGTGTCAGACGAGGACAACGTGGAAAAAAATGAAAGTGAAAATGTGATAGAAATAGTGTTCTGAGGAGCCCAGCGTCTGAAGTGGCTCTTGAGGGGAGCAGTGTCTGAACATGAATAATAAACAAGAAGAAAAGAAGCAAGCACGTGTACCAAACTTCAAAAACACATCCGCTCTCAGAAGTTCATTTTAGTGCTGGGTTGGTCGTTGATGTATCAGGTTACATCATCTAAACCAGAACTAAACCAGGTCTAAAACCCTGACAGAGGACTGAGACAGGTCGAACGACTTTGAAATGTCAAATTCTGTGTTTTTTCACAGGCAAAACAACAGCCTCTCCATTAGGGTTATAACTTTTTTACAACCTCTATACCCTATATCATATTTTGATGAACTTTTGCTAGTAATGAAAGGAATTGAAAAAAGTCCCCCCGGACTCAGAATGAAGTTTTCGTAAAGCCTACCAACAACCAGAATAATACCGTTAGAAGGTTAATATCTGTTCAATCATAAAATAACCAAAGGCAATTTTCTCTTTAATAACACAGGAACAAAACACATAATCAGGGTAAAGGTAATATAAAATAGGCCACTAAAAGTCAAAAAATGATGATTGTACCAGAATTCTGGGATGGATTTAGGCCTACAACATATCATCCTACAACCGGCTGGTTAGCTCAGCTGGTAAGTCACTGACATTCCCCCGGGGGGACCTGGGTCCCGGCAATGAGCAAGCCTTTGTGGGTCATTGGGCAAGACCCTTCACGGTACAGATGGCTGCTCACTGCTCCTGAAAAGGATGGGTCAAATGCAGAAGTCAAATTTCTCCCGTCTGTCACTCTGCGTCATTGTGTGTGAGACCAAATAAAGACTTAATCTTAATCTATCACTAGTTGAACAAAACAGATTTCCCCAACTCTACAGTCTACATGTCTTATACAGTGAAAGTGAAAGTGAAACTCCAGGATTCTGGGAAAGCTGTAGGCTACAATATGGTCGTTTTCACACCAGGAAAGTCCGATAGTTCACTTGCTTTGGTCCGGACCAAATTTTTTATTTTTTATTTTTGGTGCGGTTCGCTTTCACACTGCAGTTTTTCCCCAAGCGAACTAACATCTATAAACAAAAGCACGTGTGCTGAGGTCGCTCAGCCATTGGACAGAATGAGCCCTGTCGGTGTCCAAACGCGGAAGGAGGAGAATAACGGTGTTACGTGCTGTTTTCAATCTAGCCTTAGCGATATGGTTTGCTCAGTTTATACAGTTTGCACAGATGTTTGAGCAGCATCGTGAGGTTTACACTATTTTACAATCAATTTCCAAACGACGAAGACACAGGGCAAGACGACTACAGAGGACAGCGCTCATGTGCGCATCAAGTTCTGACTCTTGCTCTTCACGCAAAACGTAAGTAAACCTCGTAAGTTTCGTTTTGTTTCGTTTAGTTTAGTTTCGTAAGCCTCGGTTTCCCATAATGCTCGACATACGACGGGAGCTCGTTAAGTACAAAAAGCCAACTTGTGTCGGATCGAGTCCGGTCTGCATTCTCACCTCAAACGAACCGCACCAGGATTCGTATGGAACCGGACCGAGACCGAGCTTTTTAGGTGGTCTCGGTCCGCTTGTTTGCTCCGGATCGAGACTTTTGGTTTTTATTCACACCAGCCCAAAAGGTCCGAATAAAAGGAGCAAACGAACTCTGGTTCGTTTTAAACGAACCAAACAAGGCAGATGTGAAAACGACCTAAATCACGACTAAACAAGACAGATTTCTCCAAATTTACATGGCTTATGAAGTGAAAGCAAGAATAGAAACTGAAACTCCAGTAGATTATGATGGCAGTACAACTTATCATTGATCCATTTTCAGTCAATTATTACGGAAATTACGCAGTCTCACGCACCACCCCGCTCAAAACTTGAGAGCCCTGACATTTCATATCATTGGCTGTAATGTGTGTTTAAGACTTTTTTGTTTCGGGGGGACTTTTTTAAAAGAGTGTTGAAAATGGAGTTTGGTTTCTTCAATTATACCAAAAAGTTCATCCAATCATGATGCAGGACTTTGATTTTGGAAAAAACGTTCAAAAAGTTATAACCCTAATCTCCATGGAGACAAGAAGGTTCCAGACCCTCTTTATCTCCATGGAGACAATAAGGTTCCTCCACCAGAAAAATGACAACAGAGTGGTTAGCAATTGCACCTCACAGCAATGAGGTAATGCTTTGTCTGGGTAGTACTTAGAATGGGGCCCGCTGGATGTTGGTCGCCTGTGCCTTTCTGTGTGGAGTTTGCATGTTCTCCCCTTGTCTGGGCGGGTTTCCTCCGGGCACTCCAGTTTCCCCCGTCAACACAAAACCATGCTCTATAGGTAAAAATCCTCCAGCTGAGGTCCTGACCAAAGCCTAGCAACAAGATCATGGAGATGGGTCCCCAGGTGCCTGAAAGATGTGCTGCCCACTGATCCTGAAAAAAGGATGGGTGAAATGCAGAGGACAAATTTCCCTACAGGGATAATAAAGGATAATTAATAAAAATACTAATAATAATAAAAAATTTTTTAAAAAGTATCATGTGCCACAGTCATGCACCAGTGGTAAAAGCTGTTGTTGTGATCTTCACCCACAGTGTCTAACATGAATGTGGCATTTGTGGCATTGGTGGTGCATGATGATGATCAGACTTCGGTCAGTACACCCAAGGGCAGGGGGGCAATTACGTTTTCCATGGGGCCACGTGAGAAACAGAAAATACTGTGGAAATGCTTAACTCAATTCTGCATAATATTTATTGTATTTCTTTATAAAAAGCAGTCATTCGCAATCACTGCGTGCACATGGTAGGATCGGATTGGATTTCTCCAAATCCGATCCCATTACTCGGCAGGTGGTCTGTCCTAAAATCCAAGTGCACATGAAAGTCGTGTAATCGGATAACCGGCTGGTTAGCTCAACTGGTAAGTCATGGACTTTCCCCCTGGGGGTTGTAGGTTCAAACCTCCCCCCAGGCAATGAGCTAACCAGTGTGGGTCCTTGGGCAAGACCCTTCACGGTACTGCCCCCCGGGCGCCGAAAAAGATGGCTGCTCACTGCTCCTGAAAAGGATGGGTCAAATGCAGAAGTCAAATTTCTCCCGTGTGTCACTGTGTGTCATTGTGTGTGAGACCAATAAAGGCTTAAGCCTAAGCCTAATGGTCAGCGACCTGGCCGGCTCCGCTACGCTATGTGGCGCTGAAGTCCAACTTCTTCCGGGTGATGGCTACTCAATAAATACACAACAAACTATGTGGCGGTATACAAAGATGGCGCTCGAGGAGTTTGACGGAGCAGCATTGGTGTACGTGTTGTGCATTCTTTCTTCGCAGCCATGATTTCTTCTGACTTTTCCGGCAGCAATCGCTACTTATGACGGCGCCGGCGCCTCCTGCCAATTCCGGGTGAAATCCATGGCGAAAATTCCCACACATGCGCTTGTGCATGATCCGATATTGTGCACAAGGCGGCACCAAGCGGATTACTATCGGCCTAAGCCAGGGGTTCCAATCGGATTCGGGAAACCAATCCTTATACGATCCTTAGCCTGTGCACATGAATTCGATACGATCCCAATCCGTTTGCCATCGGATTACACTCGTCCATGTGCACGCAGTGATTGTTTTGACACGCCGGTAAGAGTGTATGGTTATGACTAAGCAATGAAAAAAAGTGAGGTTGCCTTACAAAAAATGTAATTTCACCAGCAAGGACCACGCCAACAACACAATGCGACGAAGATATTTATTAATGAATGAACGATGGATGAATGAGGTATTGACGTTTGGGTTGAGACTCAGGGTTGGAGGCTCCATCTTATCAATGGGCCCAGCCGGAACGGGACCCCTTTATAGATGTCTTAAAGCTGAAAGACAAACGAGATACGGGGTGGGAGGTTGGGGTCGAGTTAGCCGAGACAAACTTGTGTTACTCGTTGCCAAATGTAACAAACATAATAATAATCAATACTCATTCACCTGCGCTGTCTGCAAATGCCAAAAGGAATTCTGTTGTTTTGTGTCCTATTAAAACAAATGGGGTAGAAAGTTCATTTAATATCAGTACCAGATGTTCTGAACACGTCACTCCTGTAGGCTAATGCATTGTTATTATTTTAACATTTGTGGAAGTGAACTAGAGAGCTATTATTTTCACATTTGTATGGTTGAACATAGACATTAGATAAGGGACAAATACATCCATCCATCATCCCTTTTCTTCCGCTTATCTGGGGCCGGGTCGTGGGGGCAACAGTCCCAGACTTCCTTCACCCCGGACACTTCCTTCAGCTCCTCCGGGTGACCCCAAGGTGTTCCCAGGCCAGCTGAGAGACAGTCCTCAGGGCTGCAGAGAACGTTCATGTTTTTAAGAGTGGGCTCAAGACTCACCTGTTTAGCTTGGCCTTTGATTGAATTTGTTTGTCTGTTTATTTGTTCTTTTTTTTTTTTTTTTTTATTGTTGGTGGCACGGTGGCTGAGAGGCTACCACTCATGCTTCACAGCAAGAAGGTTCGAGTCACCTGGGCCTTTCTGTGTGGGTGGGTAGGTTTCCTCTGGGCACATCGGTTTCCCCCACCAACCCAAAACATGCTCCAGGTAAAATCCTCCAGCTGAGGTCCTGACCAAACCTAAGCAACAAAATCATGGGCATGGCCCCCGGTCAAATGCAGAAAACGATTTCTCCTGTGAGAGATCAATAAAAAGTCAATCTTCTAGTCCAGGGGTCGGAAACCCGCAGCTAGTGGGGTTCTGGAGAGAGTGGGGATTAAACAGGTAGGACAGCTTATAGATGTCTCAGGCAGGTTTGACATAGAGGTTTATGAGGGCTAGGGTTGGGTTTAGGAGAGCCGAAGTTCTCAGGAAGGCAAGTGTGATCCAGTCCTCTGTCCTGGCGAAATGGGGTGACCTATTTGAGACAGGCCCCCCTGACCCGGGGGAGGTAAATGGGGAAGAAGAAGACGAGTGTTCTTTGGATTTTGATATTGTATGGGGGGAGAGGATGTCGAGGCTGGCAGAGACAAAAACGTACACCTTCTACCGGCTGTTGGTGGCCGGGGTCGCTCGGCGCCCTTCTGCAGAACACAGATGGTCACAGACATTTCCCACACATGGCACTACCTCCATCTGGGCCCACATATATAATTGGTACACCCCGCCCCAAGTCAGTAATTTTGACTTTAAATTGAGACACAGGATAATTTACACCTGCACCAGGTTGCACGCAATACACCCTGACAGGTACGGCTGTGACTGTCCGGTGTGCGGTGAGGCGCCTGAAGAGCTCCTCCATCTGGCCGCCCGGTGTCCTGTCATGTGGCGGTTCTGGACCCAGCTGCTGGACCTTCTCGCTCGGAGGCTGGCGTTGAGGCTCCCACTGCCGGCGGCCCATGGAATCGATGACCCCGAGCTCTGGTTCTGCCTCTTCAGAGCACTGGCCCCTCTTCACAGCGCTCCTTCGCACCCACGTTCACCATCTCCACTCCGCAAGAGAAACTGAGTTTTGCAACACCTTCACCCCAGACAATACTCTTTTTTCCGTCTCCCGAACCGGTTCCCCTCAGTTGGTCCCCCCCTGGACCCTGTCGTCTGGACCTTCTCTGGACACTGCATTGCCCTTGCTCTCCCCCAGACCCGGATTTCACTTTTGTGTGTGTGTATGGGGGGAGGGGGGTGGGGGGCAAATATAAAAATCAACAAATTAAATCAAATCAAGTCCAATCAACAAATGAAATATCTCAAAAGTCACTGTTTATGTTTTCAGTTTGTCAGTTTGTTCTGTTATTTTTCCATTTGTTTTTATCATTGTTATATAATGTATACAAATTTTTTTTTATTACAAAAACAAAACCTCCTCCGTCAAAACAACCTCCTCATTTTCCAGTTCTATTATTAACTTGTTTTTTCACCGTCTAAAATTGTGACATCATATACTATGTTCTATTACAAAAAATAGCTACAAAATGTGCTTTCTCTGTTGATAATTTGCAGTGACATCTAGCTGGGGGTGTTGTGCATGTATGTGTATGGCAGAATGTTCATTGGTTACCATGGTGACACGATGCCTACGTCAGTAAATATGGCCGAGAAAGCAAACATCATCTAAAAAATAAAGAAAAAACACAAAATGGGTTTAAACAACACATTATCAGGAGCCTGTGGGGTTCATTTTTTTAAAATGTTTTTTATTGCATTTTTTTAAACATAATAACCTACTGAGAGCCGCCCATTCATTTGTGTCCTTTATAGTGGACATTGAGCGAACCGGTATGAACTATGATTTAAAAAAAATAATAATAATAAAAATAAATTATTAATAATAATAATAATAATAATAATAATAATAATAATAATAATAATAATAATAATAATAATAATAATAAATACATAAATAAAATAAATGATGTATATTTAAATAAAACATACTTAAATACATACATAAATAAATACATGAATAAATACTTCAATAAATAGTTAAATAAATAAATAATATATATGTAAAAATAAAAATAATTAAATACATAAATAAATAGATACTTACATAAATAGATAAATAAATAAATAAATAAATAAGAAATAAATAAAAATTGAGGCGACTGTAGAAGTTTGTCAGAAATGTTGGGTATCCAAATAAAAAACAAAGTTTTTGTTAGGTCGTTAACTTCACATGGATTTAACACCAAAATGTCCCCGATGTACATGACAGAGGACATGTTACAACATTATGAATAAAAATAAAATTAACAAAATGTAAATGCTAAGGTGTTCATTTACCTCCAAATAGAAAATTAAAATAATAAGAAGAAGAATTTAGACTTTTTTTCTTCGGGTCCCAGGAGGATAATAAAAAATGAACCCTTACAGACACACAAACACACATCAGCCACACAACCCAGACATACACAAGGAGAGAGACTTTTCCAGATCTTTTTCATCTGTGATAAAGAACGTTAACACAAAAAACACCTAAAAATGTCGATACATTTGCGTGTATTCTCGAGCAGAATTTGCAGAGTCAAAATCAGAATCAGAAAGGTTTTATTGCCATATGTTTGAACATGTTCACAACATTAGGAAATTGCTTCGGTACTTGGAGCGGAATAAAATAGAATAAAATAAAGAAGAAAACTTAAATTAACACATTTACAAGAATACAAGGATATAACAGTGCAGGTGCAGGTAATGATGGCCGCCGGAAGTTGACGTCTGTTGCTATAGGTCACCCTGACGACGATTCCTCCACCTTTCTTTAATACAAACGCTGGAGCATCGCTGGAGCATCACCGGAGCATCACCGGAGTGCCTGTCCGCTACACCGACGGAAACCAGCCCGGCAACCAGCCCACCGCCGCCACCGGACCCTCCTCCACCTCCGCCGCTTCCCCACCCTCCCTCCGCTATGAAAATAAGAGATCGTTTTGTTCCAGCCTCTGTGACGCACAACTGTAATGGACAAGGACGAGAGAGAGGGAGGAGGGAGGAGAGAAAGAAAGAAGGAAAGGAGAAGGAGAGAGATGAAGAGAGAGGGAGGGATGGATGGAAAGAGGGAAAAGAGAAGGAGGAGGGGGAGATAAAGAGAGAAGGAGGGAGGAGAGGGAGAAGATGAGAGAGAGATGATGAAAGAGGAGAGATGAAAAATGGAGAAGTAGAGCGAGGGAGGGAGGGAAAGGAGGAAGAGAGAGAGAGAGATGAAGAAAGAGAGGGAGAAAATGAGAGGGAGAGAGCGAGGGAGAGGAGGGAGAGATATGATGAAAGAGAACGGAAGAGAGAGGGAGGGGAGAGATGAAAAGAGAGAGGAGAAGGAGAGGGAGGGAGAGGAGAAGGACAAGAGAGAAAGAGGGAAAGAAGGAGGAGGGAGAGCAGGAGGAAGGAGGGAGAGAGGAGAGAGAAAGAGAGAGAGGAGAAAGAAAAAATTGAGAGAGCAACAGGAAGACAATAATAGGAGCGCAGAGAGAGAGAGAGAGAGAGAGAGAGCAATAGAACCACAATAATAGGAGGAAATGGAGGAAAAAAGAGAGAGAAACCAACAGACAGTAATAGGAAAAGAGAGGGAGAGAGAGAGAGAGATCAACAGACAGACAATAATAGGAAAACAGAGAGAGAGAGAGGAAAAAAGGAAGAGAGATCAACAGACAGTAATAGGAAAAGAGAAAGAGAGATCAACAGACAGACAATAATAGGAAAAGAGAAAGAGAGATCAACAGACAGACAATAATAGGAAAAGAGAAAGAGAGAGAGAGAGACCAACAGACAGTAACAGGAAAAAAAGAGAGAGAGAGATCAACAGACAGACAATAACAGGAAAGAGAGAGAGCAATAGACCCACAATAATAGGAGGAAATGGAGAGAGAGAAGTAGAGAGGAGAGAGATCAACAGACAGTAACAGGAAAAGAGAGAGAGGGAGAGAGAGATCAACAGACAATAACAGGAAAAGAGAGAGAGGGAGAGAGATCAACAGACAGTAACAGGAAAAAGAGAGAGAGAGATCAACAGACAATAACAGGAAAAGAGAGAGAGAGAGAAAAAGAGAGAGAGAAATCAACAGACAGACAATAACGAGAGAGAGAGAGAGATTAACAGACAATAACAGGAAAAGAGAGAAAGAGAGAAAAAGAGAGAGAGAAATCAACAGACAGACAATAACGAGAGAGAGAGAAAGAGAAGGGTGAAGGGGTCTAGAGAGAGAGAGAGAGAAACAGATAATAGGAGGAGAGAGAAAGAGAAGGGTGAAGGGGTCTAGAGAGAGAGAGAGAGAAACAGATAATAGGAGGAGAGAGAAAGAGGGAGGGTTTGTGTTCTTATGTCACCGTGACAACACATGGAGCACAGTGGGACAAAACACGTAACCTCCATCACCTCCGGACACCGGCCCATCTGCCGCTGCTGCTTTTAGAAACATCAGGCAAACGTGCAGAACAATCAGAAAAAAAGAATATCATAATAATAGTTTAAAAAAATTATAAATAAATAAAAAATAAAAACTGCTGTGGAGTGTTTTTAGTTTAGTCCAGGTTTGGTCTTATTCATAAAAGGTGTAGTGTCTTGCCCAAGGACACAATGACAGCAACGGACAATCACGCGAGTTGAAATCTGTGCGAAATTATGAAAATTAACACATTTAAATTTCAATTGTGGCCGTACGTTATCAATATCAGTAAAATAAGTTGCAACGCCCTCATTGTGCGGACTGATTTCAGATCCATTCGATTTCGATTATGGAAAAATCCAACTATTTACTTCGAATTTTGTCTGAGGATAGAAGCATTTTCAAAAACAAACGCACAACGACGCACGCGCACACACATGCATGAACGCACACACACACACAAACACACACAAACACACGCACACAAACACACACACAAACATACACAAACACACACACGCACAAACACACACACAAACACATGCACAAACACACACAAACACACATACGCACACACACACAAACACACAAAGACATACACAAACACATGCACAAACATACACACACACACGCACAAACACACACACAAACACATGCACAAACACACACAAACACACATACGCACAAACACACACACACAAAGACATACACAAACACATGCACAAACATACACACACACACGCACAAACACACACACAAACACATGCACAAACACACACAAACACACATACGCACACACACACACACACACACAAAGACATACACAAACACACGCACAAACATACACACACAAACACACACACAAACACATGCACAAACACACGCACAAACACACATACACACACGCACAAACACACACAAACACGCGCACACATACACACACAAAGACATACACACACGCACAAACACACACAAACACACACACACGCGCACGCATACACACACAAAGACATACACAAACACACACACACATACACACACACGCACAAACACACACACAAACACATGCACAAACACACGCACAAACACACATACACACATGCACAAACACACACATACACACACGCACAAACACATGCACAAACACACACACATCGGGGGACACTATGTAACAGTTGATTACATAACAGCTCCACTCCAGTGACACGATATGGGACTAAACCAGGACTAAAAGAGGACTAAACCAGGACTAAACCAGGACTTAAAAGAGGACTAAACCAGGACTAAACAAGGACTGAAAGAGGACTAAACCAGGACTAAATCAGGACTAAACAAGGACTAAAAGAGGACTAAACCAGGACTAAAAGAGGACTAAACTAGGACTAGACCAGGACTAAACCAGGACTAAAAGAGGACTAAACCAGGACTAGACCAGGACTAAACGAGGACTAAACCAGGACTAAACCAGGACTAAAAGATGGCTAAACCAGGACTAAAAGAGGGCTAAACCAGGACTAAAAGAGGACTAAACCAGGACTAAAAGAGGACTAAACCAGGACTAAAAGAGGACTAAACCAGGACTAAACAAGGAATAAACCAGGGCTAAAAGGGGGCTAAAAGAGGACTAGACCAGAACTACACCAGAACTAAACCAGGACTAAACCAGGACTAGACCAGGGCTAAAAGGGGACTAAAAGAGGACTAGACCAGAACTATACCAGGACTAGACCAGGACTAAAAGACGACTAAAAGAGGACTAAACCAGGACTAGATCAGGACTGGACCAGGGCTACTAAACAGGTACTAAACCAGGGCCACTAAACTAGGACTAAATGAGGACGGAATCAGAACTAAACCAAGGCTAAATCAGAACTAAATCAGGACCAAGCCAGAACTAAAGTAGAACTAAACCAGGACTACTAAACCACAACTACGAAATCAGGAGAAAACCATGACTAAACCAGGACTAAACCACCACCACTATATCAAGGCTAAACGACGACTAAACCAGGATTAAACCAGAACTAAACCAGGATTAAACCAGAACCAATCCAGGTCTAGCATCACGTCCTCTGTTCCTGCACTGCATTAAAACACATAGACTTTCCATATATGGTCGTTTCCCTGTCGCCGGAAGCGCACGTAGCTGCCTTATAGCATGTGCACTGTGTGTGTGTGTGTGTGTGTGCAGAATCCCCTCGTGACGTCAGCACGCTCTTTGTGTTTTGGTCTTGTCGTCAGCCCACGCGCACATCCTGAGGGAGGAAGGGGTGGGGTGGGGGGGGTGGGGGGGGTGCTGAACGAGCTGAACGAGTTTGAGATTAGTGGAGTAGTGGTGCCACCTGCTGGACACAAGAGGAATTTAATAAAAATAATTACATAAAAAATAATTAGAATAAAAAATATTACATAAACACAAACGCAAAGAAATGCATTTTTTAAAAAATCTTTTATTATCTAAGTTACATATTTTAAAACCACAATAACATTCGCAAAGTACTCAGAAGACACATTGGGGGATGTGGGCATGGGAACAAACACTACTGGGTACAAGGGCTAGTGCACATTCCCCCTGCATCGTGTCCAGGTTCTGCACAATTTAAAGAGTCACTGTGGAACTTTTTAGCCAAAAAATATGCTGAAATGAAAGCATTTGTAATCTGTAAAGATTGTTTCTGTTTGATTACTATACTTTTTTTTACATGCTTCTCTTCATCTTATTTATCTATTTTAATTTTTTGCATGCTCTTGGCATCCAGGGTGGGGAGCAAAGTAAGAATCTTCATCATCTACATCTCATCTTTTCTTGAGATGTTTTTAACATACTGTATTTATTTATTTATAATGAAAATGTAAAGTGTAGCGTTTATGTATGTGGGTATGTGTAACTATTGTATGTATGTGGGTATTTATGTGGTTTGGCTGCTAACTTGGCCAGGTCTCTCTTGAAAATGAGATTTTGAATCTCAATGGGACTTCCTGGTTAAATAAAGGTAATAATAATAATAATAATAATAATAATAATAATAATAATAAAGAATTTCATTGTATGGGGAAATGTGTTTCTTTTCTGTGTATATGACAATAAAAGCTTTGAATCTTGAGAGTCCAAAACCTGGCCAAGGGACAAAGGACATATAGCAAAAAAACCTAATATAAAACCATATTTTATATAATAAAAATAGTAATTTATTTATCTTTTTTTTTGTAAGTTTGTCTTTGTGTAAAGTGCAGCATAAATAAAATAAAATGACAAACGTGTTTTTGTTTTTCTTATTTCTGCCTGGGACACAAATTCTTTGATAGTTGGAGAATCACCCAATAAAGCATTACTCAAGCATTTGTGAAAGAAACAAAACACAACGCCAGGTTAGTTTTTCAGGAGGTAACAGTTTTATAACATGACTAAAAGCTCACAGGAGTCCATTTTGTGTCATAACTTAACTGGAGTACAATTATGCATACTTAACATCTCCGTTAACACAACATTTTGAAAGATTTAAGATCATTTTACGTTTTTGGAACTATCATGAACAATTAAATCAACCACTTGACTCAAAAGTAAGATCTACAACAGATTTATTGTTTATATTTTACAGAAACCCAAGTCACAGTACTGGTAAGACAAAGTGTTTCCTGTAGTTCTTCTTCATTTAGTCTGAAAAAAAAAAGGGAGTAGGGAGTATTATCTGTTACATAAGGGTGAGTTAAAAAGTCTGCTTTAAAGTGCATATCACAGATTTTGGACTTAATTAGGTGGGATAATAAATGATAGTTTTACACAAATCAAGAAGCAAATTGTGAAGAAAAGCTGAAAATTACAGGAAGTAGAGGAACAGGAAGTTCGAAACACTGATGACGTCACACTGGGGAGAAATCTATCCAGTCCAATTTACACAAGAGTTTTTAAAACATTCATTCAAAACAAACAAAATGAAGGCGTTTTCTGATATTTGTATGCATCAGATAATTTCTGTGTAGATTTGAGTTTCGATAGGTACCGTATTTTCCGGATTATAAGTCATTCCGGAGTATAAGTCGCATTTTTTGGGGAAATTTATTTGATAAAATCCAACACCAAGAACAGACATATCATCTTGAAAGGCAATTTAAAATAAAAATAGAATAGAGAACAACAGGCTGAATAAGTGTACGGTATGCTAACGTTACATGACGCATAAAC
Organism: Paratrypauchen microcephalus; assembly: GCA_036785185.1. Taxonomy (NCBI): domain Eukaryota; kingdom Metazoa; phylum Chordata; class Actinopteri; order Gobiiformes; family Gobiidae; genus Paratrypauchen; species Paratrypauchen microcephalus. The sequence goes on from JAVJIX010000143.1 coordinate 2,461,586, forward strand.
AACGAACTGAGAACGTGCCTGGTATGTTAACGTAACATATTAAGAGTTATTCAGATAACTATAGCATAAAGAACATGCTAACAAGTTTACCAAACCATCAGTGTCACTCCAAATCACTAAATCCAATGAAATCTTCAATCCACAGGCCTAGAGCGCCCTCTTGTGGTTTAGTGTGAAAATAACATGTGAAATGATATAATAATGTGTTAATAATTTCACACATAAGTCGCTCCAGAGTATAAGTCGCACACCCGGCCAAACTATGAAAAAAACTGACTTATAATCCGAAAAATACGGTAAATGTTATGGAATTTCCAAGTGTGATGTCACGATTTCCAACCAGGAAGTCAAATTTTAAATCTAAAATATGGCAAAATTGGGAAAAAATCTTAAATATAGCCTATTGATCTCCACTGTGTTTTAGTCAAACGAGTAGTCTAACCTGTCATAGGCACTTTAAATGGTCATCGCTACGGCAACGATAGCTTTTCCTTATCATTAGGAAAGCCGTGGATACGTTTTTGCAGTTTATAATCTCACCTTGACGAGAGTGGCGCCCACACCGTAGAGCGCAGAGAGGAGGAAACACAACAAAAACACACAGGCCATGTACCAGCTCTCCACCCCAGGGTCCTGCTCCAGGTCCGTGTGCAGGAGGTAGTCCAGGAAGTTACAGTCCTCCACGTTTTCTGCTCAAACACAGCAATATAAACTTAAGGCTTAAACAAACCTTATTGATCCACAAGGGAAATGACTCGCACATCACAATATACAGTGGTACCTCACCTTACGAAATTAATTCGTTCCAGAAGTGGTTTCGTAACGTGAAAAATTTGTAAGTTGAGTAGCTATTTCAATGGAAAAAGCCTGATTCGTTCCAAGGCCCCGATCCAAGTTTTTTTTTTTTTTATAGTGTAACTTTTTTTTATAGTGTAACAATGTGTTCTGCATCCTGATTGGTTTCTCAGACTGGATTTAAACTTTTCTCACGTTTGTCTCTCGTTTAAACACTCAAACTTTCATAGATTTTCAACAAAACGTATCAATATTGAAGTGTGGGGGGAAGCGGGAGGGGGGAGAAAACTGCGCGGACACGTGTGCGCAGCATGACCCGGCGCAGAGCTGACAGCAGGACTAGACCAAGATCTAAACCTGGACTGGACCAGGACTAAACCAGGACTAAACCTGGACTAGAGCAGGTGGATTAAAGCGCTGCGTGCGGGTCTATTTCCTGGTTTCTCACGAGTCACAGCTGAGGCGAGCAGCGAGGAGGGGACCGCAGGCAGTCTGAGCGCATGTGAGCGCGGCTCCTCCTGGTTTAGTCCAGGTTTAGTTCTGGTTTAGTCCAGACCACCGCGGCTCCTCTAGACCTGGTCAGGTCCTGGTCAGGTCTAGAGGAGGACCTTGCTCTCGCTCACATGCGCTCAGACTGCCTGCGGTCTCCTCGCTGCTCGCCTCAGCTGTGACTCGTGAGAAACCAGGAAATAGACCTGCACGCGGCGCTTTAATCCACCTGGTCTAGTCCTGGTTTAGTCCTGGTTTAGTCCTAGTTTAGTCCTGGTTTAGTCCAGGTTTAGTCCTGGTCGAGTCCAGGTTTAGATCTTGGTCTAGACCTGCTGTCAGCCCCGCGCCGGGTCATGCTGCCCACACGTGTCAGAGCGCACTCTTCTCCCCCCTCCCGCTTCCCCCCACACTTCAATATTGATACGTTTTGTTGAAAATCTATGAAAGTTTGAGTGTTTAAACAGAGACAAATGTGAGAAAAGTTTAAATCCAGTCTGAGAAAAGCGTATAATGTGTGACTGAGCGCGCATTATTTGAATTTTTGAGATTTCGCGTTTCGTAACTTGAAATTTTATTCGTATCTAGAGACAAAAATTTACGGTGAAGGCGTTTCGTAACTTGAAATTTTCGTTTGTTGGGTCATTCGTAAGGTGAGGTACCACTGTATCACAAAAACAACGAGTAAAATGTAGAAATAAAAGATAGTACAAAGATAATATGATGATCTGTTACATAAGGGTGAGTTGTTGTACAGTTGTAGGGAGTATTATCTGTTATGCACGTCAACTGTACTAAAGAAAAAAAACTAAAATAAAAATGTTAAAATTTGATTGACAGTGTACATGACCCGGTATCGTTAAAAAACAAATAAATAAATAAATAAAAACGTAAGGAGGGGGCAGAGGGGGTAGGAGCAGACAGATTTTCTTTAGCTCTCATGTCTCAAATGCAGGATTATTAGGGAATAGGGAATTTTATAACTCATTAGATCTCCTAAAAGTTGATTTTGCACGTCTGTCCAGTTAAAGAGGGAGTATTTTAACTTCTATGGGGTATTAACCGCTAACGCACAGGCTTGGGGAGTAAGGGAATACAAGGATAGAAGGATAAGTAGAAGGATACAAAAAATAACTGTATTCCGCTACAGTTACAAGGAAAGAAGACGTACTCAGATGACAGGTACATTTAGTGAAAATGGGGATTATTTAGCAGGATTACAATTTGAAAGCATTTTATGTTATTTAAGGGAAATCAGAACAAACTGTTGTACACTATGGCAGTACTATGGAACAAACCTGCAACTGACATGGCTTTGACCGAGAAGAACGCATTTAGTGGGTGGAAATTTCAACATTATTTTATTTTTTAAAAAGACAAGGGGATTTTTTTCTTAATAAACTGAACTATCTGGTCAACACTTGTGCACTTTCACTGTAGGACTATAAGCTACTGTTCAAATTAGCTTTCCTAAGGACTAAAAGATGGCTAAACTAGGACTAGACCAGGACTAAACCAGGACTAGACCAGGACTAAAAGAGGACTAAACCAGGACTAAACCTTGATTAAACCTTGACTAAAAGAGGACTAAACCATGACTAAACAAGGAATAAACCAGGACTAAAAGAAGACTAAACCAGGACTAAACCTTGATTAAACCAGGACTAGACCAGGACTAAAAGAGGCCTAAACCAGGACTAAACTTTGATTAAACCTTGACTAAAAGAGGACTAAACCAGGACTAAACAAGGAATAAACCAGGACTAAAAGAGGACTAAACCAGGACTAAACCTTGATTAAACCTTGACTAAAAGAGGACTAAACCAGGACTAAACAAGGAATAAACCAGGACTAAAAGAGGACTAAACCAGGACTAAATCAGGACTAGACCAGGACTAAACCAGGATTAAAAGAGGACTAAACCAGGACTAAATAAGGAATAAACCAGGATTAAAAGAGGACTAAACCAGGACTAAACAAGGAATAAACCAGGACTAAAAGAGGACTAAACCAGGACTAAACAAGGAATAAACCAGGGCTAAAAGGGGACTAAAAGAGGACTAGACCAGAACTACACCAGAACTAAACCAGGACTAAAAGAGGGCTAAACCAGGACTAAACAAGGAATAAACCAAGGCTAAAAGGGGACTAAAAGAGGACTAGACCAGAACTACACCAGAACTAAACCAGGACTAAAAGAGGGCTAAACCAGGACTAAATCAGGACTAGACCAGGACTAAACCAGGACTAAAAGAAGACTAAACCAGGACTAAACCTTGATTAAACCTTGACTAAAAGAGGACTAAACCAGGACTAAATAAGGAATAAACCAGGATTAAAAGAGGACTAAACCAGGACTAAACAAGGAATAAACCAGGACTAAAAGAGGACTAAACCAGGACTAAACAAGGAATAAACCAGGACTAAAAGAGGACTAAACCAGGACTAAACAAGGAATAAACCAGGACTAAAAGAGGACTAAACCAGGACTAAACAAGGAATAAACCAAGGCTAAAAGGGGACTAAAAGAGGACTAGACCAGAACTACACCAGAACTAAACCAGGACTAAAAGAGGGCTAAACCAGGACTAAATCAGGACTAGACCAGGACTAAACCAGGACTAAAAGAAGACTAAACCAGGACTAAACCTTGATTAAACCTTGACTAAAAGAGGACTAAACCAGGACTAAACAAGGAATAAACCAGGATTAAAAGAGGACTAAACCAGGACTAAACAAGGAATAAACCAGGACTAAAAGAGGACTAAACCAGGACTAAACAAGGAATAAACCAGGACTAAAAGAGGACTAAACCAGGACTAAACAAGGAATAAACCAGGGCTAAAAGGGGACTAAAAGAGGACTAGACCAGAACTACACCAGAACTAAACCAGGACTAAAAGAGGACTAAACCAGGACTAAATCAGGACTAAATCAGGACTAGACCAGGACTAAACCAGGACTAAAGAAAAAGAGGACTTGTGCACTTTCACTGCAGGACTATAAGCTACGGTTCAAATGAGCTTTCCTTAATTTCTTTTATAATGCACAAAATGTTTCTGTTTTCTTGTTGTTATATATCGGATATTTGGTGTTAAAGTCATCCAAAAGTAATTGAAAGTAATCAAGTTAAATTACTTTCATATTATGGTTCTTGGATTACGTTACTGAATACATATTTTAAGGGGAAACTAGTAACTGTACCAGAATGCATTTCTAAAGTAACCCTCCCAACCCTGCTAACACATAACATATTTAGATCACCATGTTACCTTTTTGTAGTATATTGATAATAATACTGTATTGCTACCCTGATGTTCTGCAGTGACCTATGGTGCTATTCGTGTGCTGAAGTTACCGGATGTGTTCTGGTTTTGCGCTGTCTAAAAGTGGCAATAAAAACAAGCGCATTGTGTTAAGTTGATCTCCGCGAGTAATTACTGTTATGGTTATATTAACAGTTAGGCTACAACCCAAATATATTACACTTTTACTGTTTTAAAATGTTATATTTGCTGAAAACAATGTATTATTAACATGTTTCATAAATTTTACTTGGATCAAAAGAGCACATGTTATACAATTGTCTCGCCTTCTGCTAATTAAATTCCAGCACATTGCCTCTTGTAACGCTGTAGTGTATTGTTTTATTGTTTTGAATCATGTTATTTATGGAGAATTATCGTGAGGGACCAGAGACGGTGTAAAGAAGTGGACTAAGGGAGTGTGACGTCACCCATAGCGTTCGACTCCAGTCAAACGAAGCTCACGGTGCCAGCGATTATAGGGGCCAATTTGGAGCCGAGTTCCATATTAGGAACAGGAATTTATTTATGGACAAAATAGCAAAATATGAACATCAGGATCATGTAGGGTGAACATTTTACGAACATTTTAAGACCAAATGACGAGGCTCACTGCAGACGGAGCCGGAAGTGCCCCCATGGACACTTCCTATTTGGAAAACAGTGGCTAGCGGGTTAGCTATGTCCATTTATATACAGCTCTGGGAAAAAATAAGAGACCACTGCATTTTTTTTTCTGAAATCAGCATCTCTACATGTATTACAGCCATTCCATTCCAGCGTCTGTTGAATTCCAACACAAACACAAAGCTGAGCTACTTCAGTTCTTGCACCAGGAGTGGAATAAAGTCATCCAAGAACACCCAAGGTCTGAACCAAGACTAAAGCAGGTCTAAACTAGGACTAAACCAGGTCTGAACCAAGACTAAAGCAGGGATGAACCAGGACTAAACCAGGTTAAAAATGGGAGTAAACCAGGTCTAAACTAGGACCAAAGAACAATGTGAAAGACCTGTGGAGAGCATGCCAAGACGCATGAAAGCTGTGATTAAAAATAAGGATTATTGCACCAAATATTGATTTCTGAACTCTTCTTAAGTGTAAACATTAGTGTTATGTTGTTTTAAAATGAATTTGATCTTGTTTCTTTGCATTGTTTGAGCTCTGAAAACATGTATCTTTTTTGTTATCTTGACAATTTTGTCATTTTCTGCAAATAAAAGCTCTAAACGATAATATTTTTATTTGGAATTTGAGGGAAATGTTGTCAGTAGTTTATAGACTCAAACAAAAATGTTCCTTTTGCCCAAACACATATGTATAAAGAGTAAAATCAGAAAAACTGATCATTTTGCAGTGGTCTCAGTGAGCTGTACACAGTCTGTGTGGGAGCATGGAAAACAGAGGCTTGTGAGCGGAGCGTTGGACAAATTTTACAGCTAAACATAAGGAGGGTCCAAATAGGGCCCAAGAGAGATCGCTAAATGACTGAAACATGCATGGACAACAGCTAAACCCTCTTCAGGCAGGTTTTTGATGAGAGAACGTTACAACATGGTAGAAAGCTAAAAAAAAATCCGTTCTGCATAATTCCCCCCTTTAAACGTGCATAAAATAAGCCCTGTATCACCTTTCTGCATGACGTGAACGTCTATGGTCGCAGTGGCATGAGTGACTCTGCAGGTGTGGCGGGCCCCTGGCAGCACGTCTGTGGGGGTCAAACGGAGCCGACTTTGGATGCTGAATTTTCTGTCCGGGCCCTGGAGAACCTCGCTGGTGTTGTAGTCCTGGAGCTGAGTGGAGTTATCCAGAAACCAGGAGATGTTTACGTGCGCCGGACTGAAGCCGCTCACCAGGCAAACGAGTTCATCCTCACCACGTAGCAACACAGCGGAAGGCCTGGTGGGAATAACTGATGCTACGGGATAAGAACATGGAAAACCGTTAAAAATTAAAGTATTAAAGATCCTATATGACACAAAATGGATTCTTGTGAGCTTTAAGCATTGTTATATGTTGTTACCTCCTCAAAAACACCCAGAGTTGTGTTTTGTTTCACTCACACATGTAATCCTGGTTTATTTCAACCTTGTGACGTCATAAAGCTACCTTTTAACTTTTGTTCAGTAGAGATAGGTAATTCCAGGTCTGAAATTATCCAAATGATTCTCGTGAAGGTGTATGGGGAGAACTTCCTGTATTGTGTTTTTTGTTTGAGAGGAGAACCCAGCCTAAATACGCAGGGTTTGTGTTTTAAAAATGTGTGAACGCCAGGTGTGTTTGTGATGAGGAAACAACATTATAACATAGAGTAGATCCGAAAATAGTGTAATATAAGCCCATTAAAGATCCCATGACATGGTACTTCTTGATGCTTTTATATGGCTCCTTAATGGTTCCCTAATACTGTAAATGAATCCTTCAAAATCAACACTCAGTGCATGAGAAACAGAGATAAGATGAGAAAGAGTAATTTTTCTCACTCTGAACACTCCATAATGGGCGTTGTTGCTTGAATGCAAATGAGGAGAAAAGAGCTGGCCAATAGTAGAGGGTGGGGGCGTGGCCAAACGCTCCGCTCTCCGCTGTCAGCCCGCAGCTGATCCATTTCCTTGTTTTTGCACGGGGGAGAGATTTGAAGCGTTCCATTGAAAAATAAACACATTTCCACAGAAAATAAAATTAAACCACTGCTGTTCAAAGGTCCAGAGGCTCAGATAAAGGACTTCCGAGCCTAGAAACACTCGGACGTGCCTCCAGGCAAATAAAAAAACGCATTTCGCATTGCCTAGCGCATTCGCAGTCCAAACTCTCTGGGCGTGATTTACAGAGACGCTGAGTACAGACAGACGGGGGTGGAACTGCATTTGCATTTCTTTTTTCGATCTGACGTCAATAAGGTGCCTTGTTCAAACTCGCCCGTTTGAGCTCCGATTTTTTGTAACGCAGAAAAGGATCGCAAATGCTCAGTTTAGACATTTCGCAACTTTTAACCATGGGGGGGGCTAAACAGGGTAGGGGAGCTCACATTAACGTTCAAAAACCTCAGAAAGTGAAAATTTCATGCCATGGGACCTTTAAGTGAATTGTAAATGTAATCCAGCTGTGACATAATTGACTCACAACGGCGCCCAGCTAGCTCAATCGTATCGTCATTGTTTCCCCTCCTAAGTCGAACTAAAGTAAATCAATACTCAAAGATGGACATCAAGTTTTGAGTGGACATCCATGGAGAATACTTTTTGCCTCAAAGCGAATGCTAATTTTGACACATTAAATATAAAAGACAGGGTATTTTACTGCTAATACATAACATTTTGAGATCACCATGTAACATTTTTATTGTTTTGACAATGCTAGATTTGCTGTATACAACACATTAAGACATCGACGAGGGAACTACGTTATTATGGTGTTACTTTTGTCTCATTAATATTCACACATGCACAGAGGGTGATCTACAAATAGTCATTGGTTTGTACATGTGTTTTGATACCTACAAATACAAATTTAATATGTGTAACTTGTATTTTTGTTCTTTACAAATAGATGGGTATTTGGACATATATATTTTTTCATTGCAAATTTTAAAAAATGCATTTGTAAAACTGAAAATTCTGTTTGTAAAATGTGATTTGCATTTGTGGATCACCAATTACACAAATTCGCAGATTTCCTCTATGACGTGTTTTTGAGACTCTTTTTGAGAAATCCACAAACGCAGACAGATGCACAAAGCCAACCGATTCACATTCACAGGCATCCACTAGAGGGCAGTGTTGTTATAGGTGTTAAAGGGATAGTGTGTTGTTGTTTTTTTTAATGTTAATCTGTATGGGTTTCCTTCTAAAAGTTACATGTGTTGACACTGGCTTACCTCTGACACTCAGCTGATCCCGGTTCGGCACGCTTTCTGGAGCTCAGGTAATTAGGTCCGGTAACTTCTCTAAAACATTAAATAAAGCTTGTTATTCTTCTCAAAACAAAACATTTGTCCGAAAGGTGATATAGTTGCATCCCAAACAGTTGTCAACGAAACATCCAGCAGCGAACTAAGCGATTGCGTATTGTGTCTGACGACTTGTATCACAGCTGTATTAGCCTGTTCACCTTTAGCGGAAGTGTACCGCAGATCCGGTCCGCCGCAAGGGGAAGTTTACAAGTGATCAGGCTAATACAGCTGTTATGCGCGCTGTGATACAAGTCGTCAGACACAATACGCAATCGCTTAGTTCGCTGCTGGATGTTTCGTTGACGCAACTATATATCACCTTTCGGACAAATGCTTTGTTTTGAGAAGAAAAACAAGCTTTATTTAATGTTCCAAAGAAGCTACCGGACCTCCCTACCTGGGCTCCAGAAAGCGAGCGGAACTGGGATCAGCTGAGAGTGTCAGAGGTAAGCCGGTGTCAACACACGTAACTTTTAGAAGGAAACCCATACAGATTAACATAAAAAAAAAACGCACTATTCCTTTAAGTTAGCAAGAGACTATGAGGTATGCTAACACACATGATCATTTCACATCACAACACATCATAATTAATAATCAATAAGGATGTATCATTAATGAATTGTCTACTAGGCTAATTCCTTATTGATTTTTAAATATGAAGTGTTGTTACAAAATGATTACATGTGTGCATCTGTCTGTGTTCTCAAAAAGAGTCTCAAAAATACGTGTTAGAATAACCCTAAATGTGTTTTCATTGCTTCATGTGTTTTGGTCAACTTAAATTACAATATTATGTCTCAAGGTTATGGGACCCAGGAAAGGAAGTCAGAAAGAAGTCGCATTGTAACCTGCAACATTAAAGTGATAGTGCGTTTTGTTTTTTTTATGTGAATCTGTATGGCGTCCCCTTCAGCAGAGTCGTCCATTAACACTGACTGACCGCTGACCGTGTCCTCTGAGCCGAGTTCTGCTCCGGTTCTGTAGCCCACAAAAGTAGTTCCGGTAAGTTAGCAGGGACATTTAGTAAAGCTTGTTTTTCTTCTCAAAACAATATTTGTCCAAAAAGTGATATAAAAATTCAGCAGTCTAATTCGCATGGTGCTATTTTCTCTCGATTCTCTCTCGATGTTTACAAGTGAACAGGCTAATAATACTAATAGGCGCGCAGTGATACGAATCGAGAGAAAATAGCACCATGAGAATTAGACTGCTAAATTTTTCGCGGACAACTGTTTGTGATGCAAATATATCACATTTTGGACAAATATTGTTTTGAGAAGAAAAACAAGCTTTATTAAATGTCCCCGCTAACTTACCGGAACTACTTTTGTGAGCTACAGAACTGGAGCAGAACTCGGCTCAGAGGACACGGTCAGCGGTAAGTCAGTGTTAATGGACGACTCTGTTGAAGGGGACGCCATACAGATTTACATTTAAAAAAAACAAAACAAAAAAACCCACTATCACTTTAAAGGGATATGCCACCCCCAGGTCAAACTTGGGCATCTCCCCACAGTCCAGAGACTAAAATAAGTGGTGGAAAGCGTTTTCCTGCTCACCCAGCCATTGTCCGAGTCTGTCGCCACTGACCGCCACGGTATCTGGTGCTCCTCCGCCTTAGACTGGAGTCTAACGTCGCCAGAGAAAGATTTCGGCCAAAAGGAATTAATTTGCTCGATGCGTTTCCCAATTACTTTCTGTGTAGTGCACATTCATATCGAGTGCAAATAAATGTGCAAATCAACACGGAGAGCTTGACTTGGTCATTTTGGGTGGGAACTATTTTCCAGTGCGGAAGAATAAAGCCGAATCACGCGCCACGCTGTGCAACAGGGGAACTCCCTTCCCGGTGCGTAACTGGGATTCCCCTGTCAGCGTGCTGCGTGATACGGCTGTATTCTTCCGCACTGGAAAATAGTTCCCACCCAAAATGACCAAGGCAAGCTCTCCGTGTTGATTTGCACATTTATTTGCACTCGATATGAATGCGCACTACACAGAAAGTAAATGGGAAAAGCATTGAGCAAATTAATTCCTTTTGGCCGAAATCTTTCTCTGGCAACGTTAAGGCGGAGTAGCTGCAGATACCGCGGCGGTCAGTGGCGACAGACTCGGACAATGGCTGGGTGAGCAGGAAAACGCTTTCCACCACTTATTTTAGTCTCTGGACTGTGGGGAGATGCCCAAATTTGACCTGGGGTGGCATATCCCTTTAAATGTAAAGGTTTTGAGTTTCTGGGAAAGAAGTCACATTGTTTTATCATGTGAAATTTACATATTTGTGTCCACCCATCTGTGAATCAATAAAAGAGGTAAGAAGGAACAGCCCAGGGGAGAGATGCGTCTGAACATTCTGCTCAGTGACCGTCTCCCCTTGCAAGTAAAATTTAAACACGTGTTTTGCTGTGGTTTTGAGTTTGTTTGAGTTTTCAGAGAAGGTGATTTTTCTGACAATACGTCATAGAGGAAATCTGTGAATTTGTGTAATCGGTGAACCACAAATGCAAACAGAATTTTCAGTTTTACAAATGTATTTTGTTGCAAATGAAAAAACAGGTCTCTCAAGTCTCACGCATTGAGAGTGTGACACACGCAATTCGACGTGTTCACACGCTCACACGCCACACATGGCATTTCTCACGCAGATTTTTTTTTTTTTTGTGCCCAGAAAATCGGTCTGTGTGGCTCAATTTATGCAGGCACCGCGCGTTTTCAGCGAAAAAAAACTCTCCCCCTCCTCCCCGTCCCGCTCCCCGGAAAAAAATCAGCCAATCAGTAAATAGATTGTTCTGTTGTTGGGCAGACTGTAGAGTGTAGATTCAGCTGGTAAGCGCACACTGCGGTGATGATAAGACAAACTGAGAACCATCAGGTAATAACTTAATTTATATAACTCTCATTAGTTGCTTTGTAGTTTAAGTTTGCTCTTTAGACAAACATTAACAGCAAGGCTCTCAAGTCTCCCGCATTGAGAGAGACAATTCGACGCGTTCACACGCCACATCTCACGCCATTTCTCACGCAAATCAAGCCCCCCCGCTCCTCGGAAATTACGCAGTCTCACGCATGACCCCGCTCAAAACTTGAGAGCCCTGGAAAAAATATATATTTATAAATACACATCTATTTATAAAGACCAAAATACAAGTAACAAATATTACATTTGAATTTGTGGATATCAAAACAAATGTAAAAAAACTAATGACTATTTTTATTAATTTGACAAAAGTAACCCCATACATTATAACATAGTAGAACTGACTGTATATATAGATGGACATAGCTAACACGCTAGCCGCAGCATTCCAAATAGGAAGTTTACATTCAGGCTCTTCAGGCACCTTCTCACTGATATCCATTGACACTGGAATATTGTGGCCCCTCACTCTGTACCTGCTGCTGTGAGCCTTATCATTTTGGTCTTAAAATGTTCGTATCAACCCGTTCTACATGATCCTACTGTTGGTTTCTGCCATTTTGTCCGTTAAAAAAATCATAACATAATCATATTCATAATATAGACCCTGGCTCCAAATTTGCCCTTATAACCGCTAGCATCATGAGCTTCATTTGACTGGAGCTGAATGCTATGGGTGACGTCACACTCACTTAGTCCACTTCTTTATACAGTTTGTCTAAGGGCCCGTCCACACAACGTTTTTTGGTGGAAAGTTTTTATTCGTTTTGGCCTTTCGTCCACACGGCGCTGGTGTTTTTGGTGGGCGGAAACTGTGTTTTTTGAAAACGGGTTCCACAGTGGAGAAATCTGAGAACGCCGGGGTCGCGTTGTCGTGTGGATGAGCAAAACGCAGCTTTTAGAAAACGATGACGTCGCGATGTTTGCGGAAGGGAAAGGACTTTATGTGCATGAGCTCTTTGTAGTATTGCGTTTCCGGTGGCTCTGGCTGTTTCCTGTTTACAGCGCCACATATCGGTGTGGCATATGTATTACATCGTTTTCACTCAGCGCTCTGTTTTCGTCTGGACGCGAATATTTACTGATCCGACATGTGTGTGGATGCAAATTTTTTTCAACCCGCAAAAAAAAAAAAAATCCTGGAGAGCTGTTGTGTGGACGTAGCCTTAGTTAAATATGGGGATGGTCCAAGTTAAGACCTGGTTCAGTCCTTTTTTGAACCTGGTTTTACCCAGTTTAGACCCAGTTTAAGCATTTAGTAATGTTTAAGACCTTGTTCAGATCTGGTTTAGTCCAGTTTTAGACTTAGTGTAGTTCTGATGAACCATTTTACAGTAAGATGTGTTTCTATCTATTTAGCAACTCACCACGTAACTGAATAAAAGTTAAATGCCATACTGCAAAACATTCCAATATATATTCCAGCAAAAACAAACCAATTTAATGAATGTGTGTTATGGCATACCAAAAACATGTGTTATGGTCGCGGTGAACGGTGCCGGTGAAGATTCATGCCTCACAACACAAGAGTAGGTGGAAACGTCATCTAAAGTGTTGGAAATATCCAGGCGACTACTAGTAGAATATGTGACGCCATCTTTGTCTTGCCAAACTGGTGCGTTGGTTTGAATGGAAGATGGAATCCTGATACTGTTCTTCTCCCAGAAAATGCGGACTTCTGGGGGGTAGAATCCAGAGACAAAACAGTGCAGAAACACAGGATCCAAAAGGGAAAGCTCATGGGGGTTGGGGTAGGTCAGTGTTACAGTTGGTGGAAGTTGCACTAGATTAAAAAAAAATAAAATGTGGTTAGTTAAAAGTGAATTCTGAAGAGAATTACAAAATGTCTGCATCCGTTAAGGGAACTCTAAGTAAGTTTCCTTGACTATTCCACAGTATGATATTATCTATGGAGAGTTAACCCCGCTTCCAGTAAAAATGCATGTTTGGCAGCCTCGCTTCTGCCAGTCTGCCCCAGAGCAGCTGTGGCTACAATAGGAGCTTACCACCAAGTGTGGCGTGAATGAATAATGAACTGTAAAGCACATTGGGTGTCTTGAAAGGTGCTATATAAATGCAATAATTTATTAATTACTTAATGTTTATGAAGGTATTTTTCTTAGTAAAGCAATAACAAGGCTAGAAGATGAGATATAAGTTAATCAACATCATGAACTAGGGGTTCATCCATTTCATTTATTGTGAAGTGTAATATTTTGGAGAGTACCTCTGCTCTTCTTTGTGTGTTCCTTGAAGATGAAGTTGGAGCACAGACGCTTTGCCTCACAGGTCACTAGTTTGTGGGTGTGCCAGTCCTGTGCTGACAAACTCAGATGGCTCTGTAGGGTCTGAGTGCCATTACTGTGAAGCACTGGGGCCTTGGTATGAACACCTCCAGACTCAATCTGCTCATCTACTTTCCAAGTCACTGTGAAACTGTCCAGTGAGGGCCCAACCAGAAGGCAAGAGATGTTGAACCTGGGAGCAGCGCTCTGAAGGTCTTCCAGTGGAGGCCCCTGGACATATATTCCAACAGTCTGAGATGCCAGCGGAGTGACTGAAAGAAAAAAGAAAAAGTAAATACACTTTTCTAGACACATAAGTCCAACTTGGATTACTGACATTACCTGCACATACACTGATGCTCTCCTTGAGCATTTTCTTCAGAGACTTGTCAGACACTTGACAGCTAAAGACCTGTCCAGTTTTCCACTCTGTTTGAGACACTTGCAGCTGACTGCTCACCACCACATGTCCCTCTGCATTCAGACTGATGGAGACATTTGATCCACTGGAGATTCTCTGAGACCCAGAGAGCCATTCAATGTGCGGGTCAAATCCCCATGCTGTGCACGAGAGCGTCTGCTCTCCCGACTCGTCACTGGGGGCCAAAAGAAGCTTGACTGAAGGCTCCACTGGAAAGACACACAGCCACATTCCTCTCATTATCAGTAGTAGTAAAGGCACACACACTGTGGTCACGAACACAAGAGGACTCTTACCAAAGATGCTTTCTGTGGCATTGGAGGTGACGCTGCTGGAGAAGCCATGGCTCACTTTGCAGCTGAAACGTTTGTCTTTACTCCAGTGGTCTTTAGGGACAGAAAATTTTCTGCTGATGGAATGGAGGCCAGAGCTCTTTCGGAGTTGGACAAAGTCCTTAGAGGAAATATCAACCCCATTGGACTGAAAAGTCACATAGAGGTCAGTGGAGGAAACGCTGGTGATGTCACACTCCAGCACAGCACTGTCGCCCTTCAACACATCTGGCAGAGACCTCCTGATGGACACCACTGGAGGAGCGCCTGGAGGAGCTGCAAAAGAACCATGTCCAACATGAGTTAGAGTTGTCTTGTGTTGACTGAATCCCTGCTGCAGTCCTCTCACCTGTCACATGGCCAGTCTTCTTTGTGGTGGGGAGGCACACATGCTCTGCTTTGCAGGACACATCCATCAGTGTTTTCCATTGACTTGGGGGAAGTGTGAGCTCACTGATGATATGACTGGAGTTCATGTACTGCCTCACTGAGCGACTCTGTGCACGAGTATTACCCATCCACCAGGAGACTGTGGCCTCAAACACAGTGCACACTGAGCAGGAGGCTGTCACGTCAGAGTGAGAGGTCATCACGGTCTGGAACGAAGGGAGCTCCACCAGAATCACAGGAGGGGCCTTCAAATGTGCTGCCGCTGAAGGAGAATATGGAGAGTAAGTTACCAGGTTGGTCATATTTTCATGTTTTTGTCTTGTTTATGGATTCTTGTGAAAAGCTAAGAAAATGTTGCGGTATAAATGAGGGTCTTAAAGAACAAATATGCACTATTTGTATTGTTATTGGCCTTTAAACAAATGAGGACACTTCAGCAAGAAACTGATAAATTTTTCTGTGAAAAACATCACAGAAGATATTATGAAGAGGGTTCCAAGGCCTCCAAAATTGTAGCATAGAGGTTGTGCAAACAGCAGTCAGATGCCAGTATTTTTAAAAAATAAAAGATCCAACAACAAAACTGATGTTTGTCAAATCCCTGTCGTCTAGGTAGAATCCATAACAAAATATTCGATCAAAAAAACTTGTGTCCAGTTGACAGAACTGAATTTCTCCTTTGTTAACAAAACTAATGGTACAAAGAGCATTTGAAACATATTACCAGACCTTATATGATCAACTTAATGCATTTAACAATTATGCGGTGGATAGTTTCTTGGGTCAGCTGGATTTACCCTCACTTGATAAATTACAGAATGAAAAATTGACTAAACCTATAACTGTTGAATAGATAAGACTATTTACTCCTTGAAAGCAAACAAATCCTAACCTGGGAAATCCCAGGCTGCTTTGCACCATTGTTGCGATCTGAAAGACAGCCTGGCAACGAGGCTAAGCGAGGGATCCTGAGCAGGTGAGCCAATCAGAGAGCGGCGAGGGGTGGAAAGACGGTGAGGCGTACTACGCGACAAACGGAAGCGGGTCCACCTTCTCTCATATTTATCTTACACAAACGGCAGTAATCGTTCGGTGCCATTGTTTAATCGTATTTTTGTTTTGACTTCTGTTTTCGCGGGGATTGGGGAAATAGCGGCGTTTCCTTCTCTTCTCCCTGGTCATCGCTCTAACTACGTCATCGAGTACAACTGACATGATTGGCTATGGGCTACGTATACGCCAAATGATATACATTCGTAACGCCCAATAAACGGCCGTTGGCAATCGTAAACCACACCTCTGCTACGAGATATTCAGTAGGTGACTCCCAGACCATATCTCACTTGTGATATGGTCGGGTGTAAACCAGGAAAAACAAATCCCTGGGTCCTGACGGGATCTCAGGGGAATGGTACAAATCAATGAGAGAGCAACTGCTTCCATGCTATGCTAAGTAGATACTAGTGGAGCAATCGGTTCTTTAATATATTTTCTCAGACACATTCTTCATCCTCACCACTAGATGGCAGTACACTAATGGTTTGGCATGTTTACCTGCACATACACTGACGCTCTCCTTGAGTGTTTTCTTCAGAGACTTGTCAGACACTTGACAGCTAAAGACCTGTCCAGTTTTCCACTCTGCTTGAGACACTTGCAGCTGACTGCTCACCACCACATGTCCCTCTGCATTCAGACTGATGGAGACATTTGATCCACTGGAGATTCTCTGAGACCCAGAGAGCCATTCAATGTGTGGGTCAAATCCCCATGCTGTGCACGAGAGCGTCTGCTCTCCAGACTCGTCACTGGGGGCCAAAAGAAGCTTGACTGAAGGCTCCACTGGAAAGACACACAGCCACATTCCTCTCATTATCAGTAGTAGTAAAGGCACACACGCTGGTCACGAACACAAGAGGACTCTTACCAAAGATGCTTTCTGTGGCACTGGAGGTGACGCTGCTGGAGAAGCCATGGCTCACTTTGCAGCTGAAACGTTTGTCTTTACTCCAGTGGTCTTTAGGGACAGAAAATCTTCTGCTGATGGAATGGAGGCCAGAGCTCTTTCGGAGTTGGACAAAGTCCTTAGAGGAAATATCAACCCCATTGGACTGAAAAGTCACATAGAGGTCAGTGGATGAAACGCTGGTGATGTCACACTCCAGAACAGCACTGTCGCCCTTCAACACATCTGGCAGAGACCTCCTGATGGACACCACTGGAGGAGTGCCTGGAGGAGCTGCAAAAGAACCATGTCCAACATGAGTTAGAGTTGTCTTGTGTTGACTGAATCCCTGCTGCAGTCCTCTCACCTGTCACATGGCCAGTCTTCTTTGTGGTGGGGAGGCACACATGCTCTGCTTTGCAGGACACATCCCTCAGTGTTTTCCATTGACTTGGGGGAAGTGTGAGCTCACTGATGATATGACTGGAGTTCATGTACTGCCTCACTGAGTGACTCTGTGCACGAGTATTACCCATCCACCAGGAGACTGTGGCCTCAAACACAGTGCACACTGAGCAGGAGGCTGTCACGTCAGAGTGAGAGGTCATCACGGTCTGGAACGAAGGGAGCTCCACCAGAATCACAGGAGGGGCCTTCAAATGTGCTGCCACTGAGGGAGAATATGGAGAGTAAGTTACCAGGTTGGTCATATTTTCATGTTTTTGTCTTGTTTATGGATTCTTGTGAAAAGCTAAGAAAATGTTGCAGTATAAATGAGACTCTTAAAGAACAAATATGCACTATTTGTATTGTTATTGGCCTTTAAACAAATGAGGACACTTCAGCAAGAAAATTATACATTTTTCTGTGAAAAACATCACAGAAGATATTATGAAGAGGGTTCCAAGGCCTCCAAAATTGTAGCATAGAGGTTGTGCAAACAGCAGTCAGATGCCAGTATTTTTTTTAAATAAAAGATCCAAAAACAAAACTGATGTTTGTCAAATCCCTGTCGTCTAGGTAGAATCCATAACAAAATATTCGATCAAAAAAACTTGTGTCCAGTTGACAGAACTGAATTTCTCCTTTGTTAACAAAACTAATGGTACAAAGAGCATTTGAAACATATTACCAGACCTTATATGATCAACTTAATGCATTTAACAATTATGCGGTGGATAGTTTCTTGGGTCAGCTGGATTTATCCTCACTTGATAAATTACAGAATGAAAAATTGACTAAACCTATAACTGTTGAATAGATAAGACTATTTACTCCTTGAAAGCAAACAAATCCTAACCTGGGAAATCCCAGGCTGCTTTGCACCATCGTTGCGATCTGAAAGACAGCCTGGCAACGAGGCTAAGCGAGGGATCCTGAGCAGGTGAGCCAATCAGAGAGCGGCGAGGGATGGAAAGACGGTGAGGCGCACTACGCGAAAAAACGGAAGCGGGTCCACCTTCTCTCATATTTATCTTACACAAACGGCAGTAATCATTCGGTGCCATTGTTTAATCGTATTTTTGTTTTGACTTCTGTTTTCGCGGGGATTGGGGAAATAGCGGCGTTTCCTTCTCTTCTCCCTGGTCATCGCTCTAACTACGTCATCGAGTACAACTGACATGATTGGCTATGGGCTACGTATACGCCAAATGATAGACATTCGTAACGCCCAATAAACGGCCGTTGGCAATCGTAAACCACACCTCTGCTACGAGATATTCAGTAGGTGACTCCCAGACCATATCTCACTTGTGATATGGTCGGGTGTAAACCAGGAAAAACAAATCCCTGGGTCCTGACGGGATCTCAGGGGAATGGTACAAATCAATGAGAGAGCAACTGCTTCCATGCTATGCTAAGTAGATACTAGTGGAGCAATCGGTTCTTTAATATATTTTCTCAGACACATTCTTCATCCTCACCACTAGATGGCAGTACACTAATGGTTTGGCATGTTTACCTGCACATACACTGATGCTCTCCTTGAGTGTTTTCTTCAGAGACTTGTCAGACACTTGACAGCTAAAGACCTGTCCAGTTTTCCACTCTGCTTGAGACACTTGCAGCTGACTGCTCACCACCACATGTCCCTCTGCATTCAGACTGATGGAGACATTTGATCCACTGGAGATTCTCTGAGACCCAGAGAGCCATTCAATGTGCGGGTCAAATCCCCATGCTGTGCACGAGAGCGTCTGCTCTCCCGACTCGTCACTGGGGGCCAAAAGAAGCTTGACTGAAGGCTCCACTGGAAAGACACACAGCCACATTCCTCTCATTATCAGTAGTAGTAAAGGCACACACGCTGGTCACGAACACAAGAGGACTCTTACCAAAGATGCTTTCTGTGGCATTGGAGGTGACGCTGCTGGAGAAGCCATGGCTCACTTTGCAGCTGAAACGTTTGTCTTTACTCCAGTGGTCTTTAGGGACAGAAAATCTTCTGCTGATGGAATGGAGGCCAGAGCTCTTTCGGAGTTGGACGAAGTCCTTAGAGGAAATATCAACCCCATTGGACTGAAAAGTCACATAGAGGTCATTGGAGGAAACGCTGGTGATGTCACACTCCAGCACAGCACTGTCGCCCTTCAACACATCTGGCAGAGACCTCCTGATGGACACCACTGGAGAAGTGCCTGGAGGAGCTGCAAAAGAACCATGTCCAACATGAGTTAGAGTTGTCTTGTGTTGACTGAATCCCTGCTGCAGTCCTCTCACCTGTCACATGGCCAGTCTTCTTTGTGGTGGGGAGGCACACATGCTCTGCTTTGCAGGACACATCCCTCAGTGTTTTCCATTGACTTGGGGGAAGTGTGAGCTCACTGATGATATGACTGGAGTTCATGTACTGCCTCACTGAGTGACTCTGTGCACGAGTATTACCCATCCACCAGGAGACTGTGGCCTCAAACACAGTGCACACTGAGCAGGAGGCTGTCACGTCAGAGTGAGAGGTCATCACGGTCTGGAACGAAGGGAGCTCCACCAGAATCACAGGAGGGGCCTTCAAATGTGCTGCCACTGAGGGAGAATATGGAGAGTAAGTTACCAGGCTGGTCATATTTTCATGTTTTTGTCTTGTTTATGGATTCTTGTGAAAAGCTAAGAAAATGTTGCGGTATAAATGAGAGTCTTAAAGAACAAATATGCACTATTTGTATTGTTATTGGAATTTAAACAAATGAGGACACTTCAGCAAGAAACTGATACATTTTTCTGTGAAAAACATCACAGAAGATATTATGAAGAGGGTTCCAAGGCCTCCAAAATTGTAGCATAGAGGTTGTGCAAACAGCAGTCAGATGCCAGTATTTTTTAAAATAAAAGATCCAACAACAAAACTGATGTTTGTCAAATCCCTGTCGTCTAGGTAAAATCCACAACAAAATATTCGATCAAAAAACTTGTGTGCAGTTGACAGAACTGAATTTCTCCTTTGTTAACAAAACTAATGGTACAAAGAGCATTTGAAACATATGACCAGACCTTATATGATCAACTTAATGCATTTAACAATTATGCGGTGGATAATTTCTTGAGTCAGCTGGATTTATCCTCACTTGATAAATTGCAGAATGAAAAACAAACTAAACGTATAACTGTTGAATAGATAAGACTATTTACTCCTTGAAAGCAAACAAATCCTAACCTGGGAAATCCCAGGCTGCTTTGCACCATCGTTGCGATCTGAAAGACAGCCTGGCAACGAGGCTAAGCGAGGGATCCTGAGCAGGTGAGCCAATCAGAGAGCGGCGAGGGATGGAAAGACGGTGAGGCGTACTACGCGACAAACGGAAGCGGGTCCACCTTCTCTCATATTTATCTTACACAAACGGCAGTAATCGTTCGGTGCCATTGTTTAATCGTATTTTTGTTCTGACTCCTGTTTTCGCGGGGATTGAGGAAATAGCGGCATTTCCTTCTCTTCTCCCCGGTCGTCGCTCTAACTACGTCATCGAGTACAACTGACATGATTGGCTATGGGCTACGTATACGCCAAATGATAGACATTTGTAACGCCCGATAAACGGCCGTTGGCAAACGTAAACCACAACTCTGCTACGAGATATTCAGTAGGTGACTCCCAGACCATATCTCACTTGTGATATGGTCGGGTGTAAACCAGGAAAAACAAATCCCTGGGTCCTGACGGGATCTCAGGGGAATGGTACAAATCAATGAGAGAGCAACTGCTTCCATGCTATGCTAAGTAGATACTAGTGGAGCAATCGGTTCTTTAATATATTTTCTCAGACACATTCTTCATCCTCACCACTAGATGGCAGTACACTAATGGTTTGGCATGTTTACCTGCACATACACTGATGCTCTCCTTGAGTGTTTTCTTCAGAGACTTGTCAGACACTTGACAGCTAAAGACCTGTCCAGTTTTCCACTCTGCTTGAGACACTTGCAGCTGACTGCTCACCACCACATGTCCCTCTGCATTCAGACTGATGGAGACATTTGATCCACTGGAGAGTCTCTGAGACCCAGAGAGCCATTCAATGTGCGGGTCAAATCCCCATGCTGTGCACGAGAGCGTCTGCTCTCCCAACTCGTCACTGGGGGCCAAAAGAAGCTTGACTGAAGGCTCCACTGGAAAGACACACAGCCACATTCCTCTCATTATCAGTAGTAGTAAAGGCACACACGCTGTGGTCACGAACACAAGAGGACTCTTACCAAAGATGCTTTCTGTGGCATTGGAGGTGACGCTGCTGGAGAAGCCATGGCTCACTTTGCAGCTGAAACGTTTGTCTTTACTCCAGTGGTCTTTAGGGACAGAAAATCTTCTGCTGATGGAATGGAGGCCAGAGCTCTTTCGGAGTTGGACAAAGTCCTTAGAGGAAATATCAACCCCATTGGACTGAAAAGTCACATAGAGGTCAGTGGAGGAAACGCTGGTGATGTCACACTCCAGCACAGCACTGTCGCCCTTCAACACATCTGGCAGAGACCTCCTGATGGACACCACTGGAGGAGTGCCTGGAGGAGCTGCAAAAGAACCATGTCCAACATGAGTTAGAGTTGTCTTGTGTTGACTGAATCCCTGCTGCAGTCCTCTCACCTGTCACATGGCCAGTCTTCTTTGTGGTGGGGAGGCACACATGCTCTGCTTTGCAGGACACATCCCTCAGTGTTTTCCATTGACTTGGGGGAAGTGTGAGCTCACTGATGATATGACTGGAGTTCATGTACTGCCTCACTGAGCGACTCTGTGCACGAGTATTACCCATCCACCAGGAGACTGTGGCCTCAAACACAGTGCACACTGAGCAGGAGGCTGTCACGTCAGAGTGAGAGGTCATCACGGTCTGGAACGAAGGGAGCTCCACCAGAATCACAGGAGGGGCCTTCAAATGTGCTGCCACTGAGGGAGAATATGGAGAGTAAGTTACCAGGTTGGTCATATTTTCATGTTTTTGTCTTGTTTATGGATTCTTGTGAAAAGCTAAGAAAATGTTGCAGTATAAATGAGACTCTTAAAGAACAAATATGCACTATTTGTATTGTTATTGGCCTTTAAACAAATGAGGACACTTCAGCAAGAAAATGATACATTTTTCTGTGAAAAACATCACAGAAGATATTATGAAGAGGGTTCCAAGGCCTCCAAAATTCTAGCATAGAGGTTGTGCAAACAGCAGTCAGATGCCAGTATTTTTTAAAATAAAAGATCCAAAAACAAAACTGATGTTTGTCAAATCCCTGTCGTCTAGGTAGAATCCACAACAAAATATTCGATCAAAAAACTTGTGTCCAGTTGACAGAACTGAATTTCTCCTTTGTTAACAAAACTAATGGTACAAAGAGCATTTGAAACATATTACCAGACCTTATATGATCAACTTAATGCATTTAATAATTATGCGGTGGATAGTTTCTCGAGTCGGCTGGATTTATCCTCACTTGATAAATTACAGAATGAAAAACAGACTAAACGTATAACTGTTGAATAGATAAGACTATTTACTCCTTGAACGCAAACAAATTCCTGGGTCCTGACGGGATCTCAGGGGAATGGTACAAATCAATGAGAGAGCAACTGCTTCCATGCTATGCTAAGTAGATACTAGTGGAGCAATCGGTTCTTTAATATATTTTCTCAGACACATTCTTCATAAATGCTCTAAACGATAATATTTTTATTTGGAATTTGGGGGAAATGTTGTCAGTAGTTTATAGACTCAAACAAAAATGTCCCTTTTGCCCAAACACATACCTATAAGTAGTAAAATCAGAAAAACTGATAATTTTGCAGTGATCTCTTTTTTTTTTCTAGAGCTGTATATGGAATTACGTAGCAAAGAACAAAAGTTAAGTATTTCAATTGTTGTTGTTTTTTTTTTTATATTTTATATTCAAATCCTCACATTATCCACCCTTTGATTTGTTGACAGCTGCAAACTTTGGCCTTCCCTCAATGAGCTTCATGATGAAGTCTCCTGAAATGGTTTTCACTCACTCACTTGTCAGGGTCAGGAAGTGCCAGAAGTGCAAACCAGGGTTCAAAACAAGACTGTTTTTTGTTTTGTTTTGTTTTGTTGCTACATTCATGCAAATAATCATGGAAATAAAAATGAAAAAAAAGAACACGTGTTTTTTGTCTGGTTGTGTATCTGTGTCATGGTGTGAATACTTAAAAGATTTCTCCAACACTGGGTTTCTAAATACCAATTTTCTTCACTTACTTTTACAGATATTGATGGAGTGGCTGTAAGTATTTTTCTCGTGCACTGCCACACAAGTGAAGCTGGAACCCTTCTCCCACTGGGTCATGTTCGGCTCGATCTGGCTGCTCAGGGTGAATCTCGAGCCCCCGTGGGTGCTTTTGAGCTTACTCTCGATGGGTGCTGAGTCCAGAAAGGGCTGGTTGTCTCTGGTCCAGCTCACTTTAAGAGTGTCCGGGTAGAAGCCGCTCAGCACGCACGTCAGTTTGACTTGGTCCAAATCTCCCTCCCATGTCGGGTACAGTGTGATGTTTGGAGATAAGACCAGTCGCCCTAAATAAGGACAGATGTTCCAATATTACTCAATACATACACTGTTAATGAGTAGTAAAAACGTAATGTGGCTTTAAATAGTCTTTCAATGTTTTTTTCTATACGTTTACCACTTCCAACATTATATATACACACAGAAGCCATCAAATATATGAAGCAAGATGTATGGAATTAGGCAGCAAAGAAAGAAACGTTAAATAACTCTCAAATTAGTAAATAAATAAAAGAAAGAAATCCTCAAATTAGCCACCTTTTGCTTTCTCGAAAATTTTTTAGGTTTTTTTTTTTCTTTGCTGCATAATTTCATATAACTTACTACATGCACCTGATGACTGTGCAAAGTGGTTAAAAAAACAAAACAAAAAACAACTTTTGACTGGTGCTGTTAAACACTTCTCGTCAAAAGTTTGGACACACCTTCTCATTTGTTTTTGTTTTTTTCTTACTGCTTTCTACATTTGCATATACAGAAGACATCATATATATGAAGAACGATATATACAATTATTTAGCAAAGAAAAAAAGTTTCAATGCAAATTGTGGAAAATTAAATTCTAATCAAAATTCTTTTTTACTATATCCTCCTGAGGCCCGACCCATTCATGTGTGTCCTTTATAGTGGACACTGAGTTAACCATGTCTGTCTTTTAAGTGTTTAGAGATGTGTTTGTGGCTGCAGTACGATTAAAAAATAAATAAATAATTAAATAAATAAATATAATAATAAATAAGTAAATAAAAAGTAAATCAAATAAAAAGGAAAAAAATAAAGTAAAATAAATAAATAAAATAAAATAAAAAATAAAATGAAGTAAAAAATAAAAAAAAGTAAATAAAATAATAAATAAATAAATACAAATTAGAAATTAAAAAGGGGTCTAAAAATTTTTTTGAGGCGACTGTAGAAGCTTGTCAGAAATGTTGGTCATCAAAAAAAAAATGTTTTTGTGAGGTTGTTAATTTAACGTAACACACGTCCCTCAGTCGTCCAGGTAGAATCCATGATAAATGATAGAATCCAGTTAGGTTGTTAACTTCACATGGATTTAACACTATTACAGTCCATTACAGAGGACATGTTGCAACATCAATAAAATAAAATTAAAATGAACAAAATGCAAATGCTAAATCACAAACAAAAACAAAAAACACTTTTTTTCTTCGGGTCCCAGGAGGATATAATTCCATGCATCTTACTTCATATATTTGATGTCTTCTGTACCTATGTATATCAAATGTAGAAAGACGTAAACACATATATATATATATATATATATTTTTTTTTTTTTATTATTATTATTTTTTTAATGGAATGAGTCCATACTTTTGACTTGTACTGTATCTTACTTACAAACTAACAGATACTTCTTTTTTTTTTTTTTTAATTTTTCAAACAAAAAATTATAGGTGTGAGTTTGAATTTTAGGGAAAAATTGTGTTGCTTTTTCAAACAAAGCTTCTTCTTTTTTTTCACATTCATTTTAGAGTTTTTGAATTTTATTTTTTGTACCAATTATGAAGAAACATTTCAGATAATTTATTCACTGAGCCTAGTTTAAATACATTTGAATCTGGATAATAATAGGGATTAAGTTTACACATATAAAGTCTTTGCATATCAAAAACCTATAAAGAAGACCAACCAAAACTGGGACTAGAAAGTGGGCATCCAAATCAAACATACCTTTTGTGTCGAGATACTCCCAGCTCTACCTGTAAACCTCGCTGCAGCCAGCAGATGGCAGCCTTCCACTGTATCTCACTATAGTTTCACATCTGGTGGAGGGAGGAGAGCTGCAGATGCTTTTTTTTGTGTGTGCAAATGTTTCTGAGCAGGACAGAGGCATGAGGGCAAACCGAAAGCAGCGGCTGTGAGCATCGAAGCGCCCAGCTCCGAAAAAGGGACAGAATAGAGAAGTGAAATGGCCCGCAGAGCTACAAGGCGTAACAGGCGACAGGTGCACAAGACAGTTTTTACAGTAACACAATATTTACATTTCCCCAAGGACACAGAGGTTCATTTAACTGTAAGTTTTGGTACTGAATTAGACAGAAAGAGACAGCTCTAAACCGCTGCATTTGAGTATTTTCAGTGTTCACACCCAGGTGCAACGAAGAATAAAATGTGGGTAAGTAGAAAAAGTAAGTAGTAAAAAAATAATAATGAACAATAATAATAATACATTTAGTTTTACTTACAGTTTATTTAAGAAAGTCACAAATGGAGTATGATACAAGAGTACGTGCACATAAAAGATGACAGGGGACAGACGCGTGAGAATCGTATGTTTGTTTGCTTTTGTACATTTTCCAGAAAGTCTTTTTGGATTCATTTGACCTAAAAGACAAAAACAAAATAGAATTGAATTACAATTAATGTTACATATAAACTTAATTAAACCTTGAGAGTTCAGTTCATTTTGTATACGCCACGCTATTCTTATAAATGGACGTATATAAAATTATAATTATCACTAAAGCTTGGAAAATCTCTCACTTGAAATGACTTATGCCTAGCTTGAACCTATTGTATAAAGATAAAGTTGCAAGAATTGAAAATGTGAGTTTCAGTTTGAGTACTTTGGACTAGAATTACGAAGAATTATCTATTTAGAGTTTCAATGTATTTTAGACTTCATATTATTAACAATTGCAGTATAAATTCTCTCTGAAGTAGATGAAGTAGTAGTAGTATTTATACTTTTACACACCAGGCTAAGAATGTATGCCTGATCTACCAATGAATAGTCTTTGTATTCTAATAGTTTTAATTAGTTGCTCCGATACCGATAGTGGTTTAAGAAAAAGCTCCAATACCGCACATTTTTCAGGTATCGTTAGCGGCGAGTACTGAGACCAAATCAGATGTGTTACCTCTTCGATACCTTCATTTAGCCTTTGGTGTGGACGCAACAGCGCTAACTCGGACTTTGTTTATTTTGCATAACTGGATGAGTGTCTTTTTAGAGGCACTTTTGTTTTTATCCATGCACTGCGGTAGAAAATAACGCTTTTTATATTTAACGCTTAACACCTTTTCTTCTTCTTCTAGATTTCCTTTTGAGATAGATTTTTAATTGATTTATTTATTGCTCAGAGGTATCAGAGTTCGCTAAGGCCAAGTATAGGTATCGGATCAGATCTCAAAAGGAAAAAATGGTATCGGAACGACACAAGTTTTAATCGTGTTTTTGTTTTTTTTGTTTTTTGTCTGGATGCAACTTGATAGAACCAAAATACATGTACAGCTGTGGAAAAAAATAAGAGACCACTGCATTTTTTTCTGAAATCAGCATCTCTACATGTATTACAGCCATTCCATTCCAGCGTCTGTTGAATTCCAACACAAACACAAAGCTGAGCTACTTCAGCTCTTGCACCAGGAGTGGAATAAAGTCACCCAAGAACAATGTGAAAGACTGGGACTAAACCAGGTCTGAACCAAGACTAAATCAGGTCTAAACTAGGACTAAATCAGATCTGAACCAAGACTAAACCAGGGATGAATCAGGACTAAACCAAGACTAAAATAGGATTAAATCAGGCCTAAACTTGGACTGAACCAGGGCTAAACCTGGACTAAACCAGGTTAAAAATGGGATTAAACCAGGACTAAATAAACCAAGTTAAAACAAGGACTAAACCAGGTTAAAACAGGGACTAAACCAGGACTAAAACAGGTTAAAACAGGGACTAAACCAGGACTAAACTAGGACTAAACCCGGTCTGAACCAAGACTAAACCAGGTCTAAACTAGAACTAAACCCGGTCTGAACCAAGACTAAACCAGGTCTAAACTAGAACTAAACCCGGTCTGAACCAAGACTAAACCAGGTCTAAACTAGAACTAAACCAGGTCTGAACTAGGACCCAAGAACAATGTGACAGACGTGTGGAGAGCATGCCAAGACGCATGAAAGCTGTGATTAAAAATAAGGGTTATTGCACCAAATATTGATTTCTGAACTCTTCTTAAGTGTAAACATTAGTATTATGTTGTTTTAAAATGAATTTGATCTTGTTTCTTTGCATTGTTTGAGGTCTGAAAACAGTGATCTTTTTTGTTATTTTGACCATTTGTCATTTTCTGCAAATAAATGCTCTAAACGATAATATTTTTATTTGGAATTTGAGGGCAATGTTGTCAGCAATTTATAGACTCAAACAAAAATGTTCCTTTTGCCCAAACACATACCAAAATCAGAAAAACTGATCATTTTGCAGTGGTCTCTTGTTTTTTTCAGAGCTGTACATCCTGATTGGCCCAAATGATCATGAGCATATCTTTTTAAATTTGCAAACTGATGCAAAAGTAAGTAATTCTACCACTAATTTACACAAATAAAAAGGATACCATACCAAATAAGCTCGCCTAATAATATCTCATTGTATTGTGACGCAGGCTTAACTCAATGTCCCGAGCCTTATTAAAGGTACCGTGCTACGATACGGTGGTAGATATTTGGCCCCTGGTGAAAAAATGTGGACATCCCTGCTGTATAGTTTCATGTTAAAGCTGCACTGTGTAACTTTTCTTATAAATGGCCCGTCACCAGCTTCTCTCCATGGAAATATTGCCTGGAATGTCCCACGGTATGGCATTACACTTATGTGCGGATCTCTGCGGAGAGGCGAGACCACTCACGGTAACAATGCAAGTTTTTAGGTACTTGTTGTGTAAATGCGAGACGGATGTTTAATGCCATACCGGAACATTCCAGACAAAGCAGCGACATCTCCCTGAAGAAAAGCAGTTACACCACGCACCGTTAAAGCTGCACTGTGTAACTTTTCTGGAGATGTTATTGCTGGACCTAGAACGTTGCAAGATATGGCATTAAACATCTGTCTACTTTCAACATAAATGTGAGAGGGGTTGCGTCGTCACCGACTTGACCTATAATAACGTTGCCCTGCTTGTCTCCATGGAGACAGACAAGTTAAAGGAAAATTAACGTTTTTTTTACAATCTGAGCCTTCTTTCGGCAATAAAACAAGTAGTTTTACTCACCCATAGCAGTTTGGTGTCAATTGGAGCAGTATCGCAGAAGTTATGTTGAGCCGTTCTGTTCTACTAATGATCCCGTATCCGTTAGTGTGAGTGCTCGGGGCACTGATTTGCGGTGTCCAAATAACACAAACTTTAGCACTTTTCAAATCACAGAAGATCGCTGTGTCAGGGTAGACTTTTAGTAGATTCCAAAACGGCCTGAAACCCGATATCGCAACAGAAAAGTAAAGTTCAGAGCGGTGTCAGCTTCTTTCGGACTAGCGGTGTTTACAAAACAGCTGAGTT
This sequence comes from Paratrypauchen microcephalus, assembly GCA_036785185.1. NCBI lineage: Eukaryota > Metazoa > Chordata > Actinopteri > Gobiiformes > Gobiidae > Paratrypauchen > Paratrypauchen microcephalus. The sequence continues at coordinate 2,490,723 of JAVJIX010000143.1, forward strand.
CACGCATGCGCACTGTCCTCTCTGATGACGTCATCAAATGAAACTATAGCTGCATATCGGGTTTCAGGCCGTTTTGGAATCCACTGAAAGTCTACCCTGACACAGCGATCTTCTGTGATTTGAAAAGTGCTAAAGTTTGTGTTATTTGGACACCGCAAATCAGTGCCCCGAGCACTCATGCTAACGGATACGGGATCATTGGTAGAACAGAACGGCTCAACATAAGTTCTGCGATACTGCTCCAATTGACACCAAACTGCTATGGGTGAGTAAAACTACTTGTTTAATTGCCGAAAGAAAGCTCAGATTGTAAAAAAAAAACGTTAATTTTCCTTTAAAGAAAGCAATAACATCTCAATGTAGAGCAGCAAGGGACGGACCCTCTGTGACAGGGGTGGGCAATTATTTTTTTCCATGGGGCCACGTGAGAAACAGAAAATATTGTGGAGGGCCAAAACTCAATTCTGCATAATATTAATTGTATTTCTTTATTTTAAAAAAATAAAATAAAATAAATAAATAATATAAAAATAAGTATTGTTTTGATGCACTGGTAAGACTGGTAAGAGTTTCTGCTTTGACACAGCAATGAAAAAGTGAGGTTGCCTTATAAAAAAATGCCCCAAAAAAAAACACCTTAAAATAAAAGCAATGCAGCTTTAGTCCATGCATGAGTTAAAATGATAAAATTTGTTCATTTTGTAATTCCAAATGAGCTTAATTGGGCCGGTCAGAGTCAACCAAAGAGCCGTATGTGGCCCGGGAGCTGCACAATGCCCAGTTCTGCTCTATGAGAAAAGTTACATAGTGCAGCTTTAAGTAGCACTAATCAATGAAAGCGATAAAAAGGCCTGTGGAAGTGTGGTTTACCTTGAAAGCAGTGGTGGCGATACTGAAGAGCAGAGTGATTAGGAAGAGGAGGATGAAGGCCATGGCTGTGTTCTGCATAGTGTCCTCCTCATCGACCTGCTTGGGGTTCCACTTGTGATACAGCTCAATCATGTCCACAATGTAATTAGGATCTAGGATTAAATCACCATGGAAACACTGTCGGATCAGTCACGTCTAGCAAAATTTCATTCATTGTTTGTGTTCAGAAGTGTGAATCTTAAGTTTTTTGGCTTCTTTAAAGGTCCGATATTGTGCAAAATGGACTTTAATGAGCTTTGAGCCATGTTAGAATGTTGTTACCTCCTCAAAAACAGACCTGGAGTTGTGTTTGTTTCATTCACACGTGTTTGAGTAATCGTCTAATCAAAGCTCAAAATGCTCTGTTCCAACTTGTGATGTCACAAAGAGGTAGTTTTCAAGTTAACGGCTACATTTTACCTTTTGTTTAGTAGAAATAGGCAATTTGTTGTTGTTGTTAGAGTTGGTCTAATGTAAATAGGTTCTTTAATGTATTTTGTCTGCTCAAGGACTGCAGATGGAAAGGAGCTTGTAGCACAGAGCATTTTTTCCCTGTGAGATTAATGTTTTCTTTGCACTTGTCCCTGTTTTAAATAAATAACTACATAAAAATGAATAATTCCCGGGATTAAAAACACAGTGGAGGACTTCCTGTATTACATCATGACATCACAAGGTGGAAGAGAGTGTTTTCAGTTTGGGAGAAGAACTCTGAATAGCCTAAATCTAGCCTAAAACATAACTCCAGGTATATTTGTGATGAGGACACAACATTATCACATACATCAGAAAATAGTGTGTTCCCCAGAACTCAAAATGCTCTGTTCCACCTTGTGATGTCACGACGTGGTAGTTTTCAAGTTAACAGCTAACCCTAACGTTTTGTTTAGTAGAGAGGCTGAAATTATTATTATCCGAATGATTCTAGTGAAGGTGTGTGGAGTTTAAAAACACGGTGGGGCACTTCCTGTATCACCACGTGACATCACAAGGTGGAACAGAGTGTTTTCCGTTAGAGAGAAGAACTTATTTTAAAATATTCAGGGTTTGTGCGTTCAACATAAGTGAATGAAACAAAACAAAACACAACTCCAGGTCTGTTTGCGATGAGGAAACTACATGATAACATCAGAAAATAGCATCATATGGACCCTTTAAGGATGTGTAACATTTAAAACTCAAAATTTAAACTCAAATTAATTTAATGTATGTAGATATTTAGTAGCAACTTAACTAAAAAGAGTTCTGGTTTGAGAATTACCAAAAATAACAAAAGAGCAATATTATACTGACTAAACGTTAAAATCTCAAAATGTACCTTGATGACACTGAGATAAAGTTATTATTTTAACTTTTATACTCATATATACGTAATTCATTTTTGGTATCATTAGTTAATTCATAATGTCAAATTAGTCATAGTATTGTAATTTAATACTGTGCGCAGGCTAGTTCACTGTGTCAAAGCTAATGCTAGTGCTAGTGCTAATGCTAACGTTTATGAAACCATAAAATATGTAGATTTAAAAAAAGAAAACACTTAATATAATAAGGAAAGTTTAAGTGTAGATTACTCAATTGTTTTTATATACTAGTAGATTACATCAATTTGTGTTTTTATTTTGACATTACACAAAATGTTGCTATATCGTCAAAAACATAGCTGAAGTTGTGTTTTGTTTTATTGTTTTACCTGTATTATTAGCCTGTCTACATCTCCAAAGCTCAAAATGTACCTTGATGACACTGAGATAAAGTTATTATTTTAACTTTTATACTCATATATAATTCATTTTTGGTATCATTAATTAATTCATAATGTCAAATTAGTCATAGTATTGTAATTTAATACTGTGCGCAGGCTAGATCACTGTGTCAAAGCTAATGCTAGTGCTAATGCTAACGTTTATGAAACCATAAAACATGTAGATTAAAAAAAAACACTTAAAATTACAAGGAAAGTTTAAGTGTAGATTACTCAATTGTTTTTATATACTAGCAGATTACATCAATTTGTGGTTTTATTTTGACATTACACAAAATTGAGCTTTTAGACGTGTGCTAATGTTGCTATATCGTCAAAAACATAGCTGGAGTTGTGTTTTGTTTTATTGTTTTACCCTTATTATTAGTCTGTCTACATCTCCAAAGCTCAAAATGCTCTGTTCCACCTTGTGATGTCATGCAGTGGTAGTTTTAAAGTTAACAGCTCCTTTTACCTTTAGTTCAGTAGAAATTGGGAAAAAAGAATGGAAAAAGATAGCGTAGGGGGAAGGTCTTGCTTGAAACTATCCAGATTATTCTAGCAAAGGTGTATAAAGCTTTACCAAAGTGGTTTCAGTTTGTGCGTTAAAAATGTGTAAATGAAACAAAACACAACTCCAGGTTTGTTTGAAATAGCGTAATTTAAAGAAACTCTGGGAAAAATAAAGAGATAGAATTGGACAGGAAGTAGAGACGCTAACATTGAGCCATTGTTATATCCTCCTTAGACCCGCCCATTCATTTGTGTCCTTTATAGTGGACATTGAGTTAACCAGTCTGTCAAAATAAATAATATATAAAAATAACAATTAAAAAAAAAAAAAAAAAAAACTAAACAAAATAAATAAAAATAAATAGAAAATAAATCATATATAGAAATAAATTAAATAAATAAATAAAAATAATACAGTACATAAAAACAAATAAAAAAATAGTAAAACAAATAAATAAATAAATACAAATAAATGAATACAAAATAAATAATACATTTTTAAAAAAGCTAAAATAAATAAATACATAAATAAGAAACTAAAAGGGAGACTAAAAACCATTTGACGTGACTGTAGAAGCTTGTCAGAGATGTTGGTCATCAAAAAGAAAATAGTTTTTGCGAGGTTGTTAACTTCACATGGATTTAACACCAAAATGTCCCTGACGTCCATTACGCAGGACGCGTTACGAATATTATTATTATTATGAATACAAATAAAATTAACAAAATGTAAATGCTAAGGTGTTCATTTACCTCCAAATAGAAAATTAAAATAATAATAATAATAATAATTCAGATACACTTTTTCTTCAGGTCCCAGGAGGATATAATGTTATTTGATACACTCTTTTTTCTTTTGGTTTAGTAAATTCAAATGTGTTTTTAAACGTGCAATACTGTTATTATTTGTACAATTTATAGGACGTTGTTACTTTGAAATTGCATATGATGATTCTTATTCTTATGATCGTTAGCCCCTGACTGGTACAGTGCAAGATCCAGTAGAGCAAACAGACAACAAAGACTATTGACACTCACAGTGACACAGAGAGACAAAATTGAGTTTTATGGTCATTTTAGTGAATTAGTTAGTGAATAATGCTTAAAGGTGCATTGGTGGAGGGTCAATTAAAAGCTTTTCTCCGTAGAAATGTTTTCGCTTCGTCTGAAATGTTTCACAGTATGGTATTAAACCTTTCTATCTTCATGGGGACCAAACCAGACCAAGTTACAGGTCAGATCTGTGGAGAGGCGCCCCCGCTCGCAGTCAGAATGTTGTTTTTCGAGGTATTTTTGAGCTATAAAACCACCTGTAATTGAATAAAGGTAAAATAAAGCTATTCAGTGTCTTACTGCGGAACATTCCCAGCAGAGCAATGACATCTCCATAGAAACCCTCCACCTTAAAAGTGACACAACCACACATAAAACATAAGACATAACTGACAACATTACCAAAAGGGACATACAACGACAACATAGAGTATTTGCTGATGATTTTTATTGTTTTGAATGAAAAACATAACAGAGAGACGCAGACGTAGATCTACTAGGCCTTGCACATGTCGGGGAACTTCATGTTGAGGTTAACCATGGTCGTTTGCTGAGAGAAATTCTGCGTGATGGACCTGACGATGTTTTTGTTCGTTTCAATGGACTCATGGTAAACCAGGCAGCTGTACACCTGCTCTGACTCCTCCCACTCTGTCAGAGGTACAGTCAGGTGGCTGTAGGCGTAGTAAGCGCCATTGATTTTCATGCTGTTAGTTGTATTGAATTCATGCCTGGACACCTTATCGTCAATTAGCCACGTGATATAGATCTCCTCGGGGATGAAGTTTTCTACATAGCAAGTCAGGGTCACCTTTTTATGTTTAGTTTGTTTTAAAGGCGCCAGCATGAATACAGAGGGGGGCTTCTGAGCCAAGATGTCTGTGGAGGTGAAAGGCAGTTACTCAAAATGATGATGAAAGTGTGGCTAAAACTTATAGCTAATTTACACAGTTTTATTATTAAGTTATTATATCCTCCTGAGACCCGGCCCATTAATTTGTGTCCTTTATAGTGGACATCGAGTTAACCAGTCGAGCTTTTAATTGTTTTGAGACTCTAGTTTGTGGCTGCTCTCTGATTAAAAAAAAAAAAAATCTAAAAAAAATCTAAAAAAAAAAATCTAAAAAAAAATCTAAAAATGGAAAATAATAATAATAATAATAAATAAATAAATTATATATATATATATTTAAAAAAATATGTAAATATATACTCAAATAAATAAATAAAAATAAATAAATAATACATAATATATAAAAAATAAATACATAAAGAGTCTAAGAACTTTTTGAGGCAACTGTAGAAGCATGTCAGAGATGTTGGTCATCAAAAAAAAAAAAGTTTTTGTTAGGTTGTTAACTTCACGTGGATTTAACACCAAAATGTCTCCGACGTCCATTACAGAGGATAAAAAATAACAAAATGTAAACGCTAAGGTGTTAATTTACTTCCAAATAGAAAATTAAAATAATATTAATAATAATAATTTAGATACACTTTTTTTCTTCAGGTCCCAGGAGGATATTGACAAATAAAAACACATGGCAATTTAACAAAAAGTATCAAATTACTTGCTGTAAATGTATACTTCAGTATATGATGTTGAATACTGAGTTGTAGCGTTTGTGCGTATAAGAGTGAGTTCTGTTTTACAGTGCAAACTCACCATTCTTCCTCTCATAGACTTTTTTCAGTGGGTCGTCCAGCAGCTCCGTATGATCCAGCACACACTCACGCATGATGCCTTCGTTCCACTCCTTGTATTTGATATCCAGATCCAGAATAATGCGCCCTCCCCGCACCTGCGCCCCTGGGTCAGTGTTGTTCATCAGCACATTCCCCTTCTCATCCAACCAGGACACGCTGCCGATTTTACTGGGATCGTCTACGTTCACTTCACATCGGATTGTTCCTTCTCCGTAATACAGCATGTCTTCCACAGTGGGCGGGGTGATATCCATACTACCTTTAAATGAACCTCCAGCCTCTAAAACACAGAGAAGAACCAATGCTTTCAATTATAACCGAACAACACCCCAACTGTCAACATTTGGAAAAAAGGGTTGGATCATTTAACTGAATGTTGAATGTTTTTTCATGTCATCTTTTAATTCTAGTGATGACTCAGTAAAATATATTGATATAAACAACAATAATAACAACAACAAGTTGGATTCTTATTGGAAACACAGTGATGTTCTATTACAAATCTATGACAAATTATTTAAGATAATGTACACTAATTATTTAATCTTTTTTAATATTTGGTTTTGAATTGGGTAATACAGTTTATGTTTGGCCTTTTGTGTATTTGATAGTTTGATCAACCAAATACATTGAAATGAGTTCATATAAAAAATTTGTTGGAGTGAGAAAATCTTAATCAACATAAAATACAATATTAAAAAAAAAAAAAGAAGTGAAAACCTGAACCTAAACAAATACAGAATCAAGATGACATTTTGAATTAAAGATTTTTTTAAACTACTCACCGCATTTTTGTGAAGACTTGTATTTTTGCGTTATGTTGACTGTTTGTAATTTTGCCCCTTTCCCCAGGTTAAACTTGCACATGAATTCGTTATTGCCGTGCAGGTCGTCCATTGGCACAGTCTTTATACTCAAAGCTGAATACATTTTGTTGTTCTTGGACGGCACGATCACCTTAGTTGAGTTGCCCAAGTCTTCATTGTCTTTCAGCCATTTAAAATCAAAATCTTTGGGCAAAAAATCGGTTGCCAGACAGGATAAGGAAAGTTGCTCATTTGCTTCCGAGATCGTCATTGTAAGATTTGGCAATTGATAAATCACATCTGGAAAATAAAGAGAAAAAAACACACACACATATATAATTGCAAAAGCAGGATATCTATATATATATATATGCAGAAGTGAATTCAATGTATAAGGTACATTTAACACTTATCCTGTTGGAGCAGCAATAGGCTTACAAGTAAAACAATCAATTCACTATTCTGCATATACATGGACAGCACAAGCAGACAACTCGACAACTCTAACAGTTAACTACAGAGCGAATTTAGACTGAAGACAAACAAATAAAAAGACATACACATGAATACATACATATTTAGTGCGAGCAAAGCGTTTTTAGTACAGGATCAAGTATAGGCTATATTATAATTACAAGCGCACGACTCCTCCACTCCACCCATTAATATCAGAAATATTTTACTTATAGCAAGAAGACTTCAAAACTCAAATTATGGTGATTATTATTAGAATTTTTTTTATTTTTTTTTACTTTTTTAAAAGAAAATTTCAGTAAACATTGTGACAAAAAATGTTAAGTAATAAGCGTAAGTGAACTGACAAGGAAGCTAAATCAATAATTTAAGTTATGTTTTGGAAGACAGGGGTGAGATTCAATACGTTTTCTTCTTCCCACTCCTTTTCGAGTAAAAAAAACGAATGTATTTGACTGTATGTTGGTTACGTGTATTTATTTCCTTGTGTTGACCTGCTCGAAATGAATAAATAAATGAATGAAAATGAGTGAACTGGTGATTTTGGAATACATCTTTATAATACACATGTATGTCTGTGTGCACACGTAAGCAACAAATTGTGACTTTTTTTTCTTTTTTGAATTAGATTTGTGTTTTTGTGGGTTTTTTTTAAGTCGGAATATAAACACTACAATACTACATTAATCTCACATGCATTTCAGAACGTTTTAGAGGTCAAGATATTAAGCTATTTAATCATTCTGACCATTTAAAATAATATATTAAATTTCCATGTGTAAGGCATCGTTGGAAAGCTTAGAATCTACACTTTCAGAATCTGTGAATAACTCAAAACGTCTCCGGCACGACTTGTGACTGTTTTTTCCGTGGCTGGTCACATATACTTACAGCGAACTTACAAATCTAATTCTAACAACATTCTCACTTTATTTTCTTTTTTTTAACAATGCAATCATTACAATTTCCTTTCAATAAATATTAAAACATATTTTTTAAGAACATTTAACAAAGATGTTCAGATATTGAATATGTTAAATGTTAAATGTAAATGTATCACTATCATATTTTCAATACTTCTGCTGTATCACATGTAAAAACTTACTTGGCTTGATAAAATTCGCTTCTTTATTCCCAGCCGCGTGGTCCACTTTACATTTGTAATCCTGCCGTTGATCCCAGTCCTCTCTGCGGATCCGGATCTGGCTGACTCCGGAGTAGAGGTTGTCTTTGAGCACAGGTGGATACTGGATGGAGTCGGTCAGGGCGGTTCCGTTAAGAGTCCACGTAAAGCTCACAGACGACGGGGAGAAGCCGGTGGCCAGGCAAGCCAGTGTCACCGTGGGTCCGGACGCAGAGCTGCATGGAATGACCGGGAAGACCGAGGGGGCCGTGGGGGTCGCTGGAAAAAACAGGAGAAAGGAATAAAAAAGTTGCCGGCAAAACGTCAATGGGGAGTCTCGTTCAGGACACTGTGAAAAAGACGGTGATTCATGTCATAAATGGTTGAATAAATACAACAACCGGACAAAAAAAGATATTACATCATTTCAAATTTGAGTTTAGAATCGAGTTTGCGAAGTTTCATACATGTATTTTGGATTTTTCTTTTTTGCAATGGAAAAACAGAAGAACAGAAGAAAACAAGAGCAAAACCAAAACATGATATTACAATGATCAAAATTAAATTCATTTCAAATTTGTTTCAAGTTTCTAAAATTTGTTACATATCTATTTCATTTTATTTATTTTTTTCCCAATGATATCTTGGAATTTTAATTGTGCGGATCAAAAAACAAAACTTTATTATGCATACAAATACAATTTTTAAATTTTGTGCCCAACATTCTAAATAATTTAAGAACTATTTTACACCACCAATTAAATAGAAAACTCAGATAAACGCAAAACCAACACCAAGTATTGCATTTTAAAATGTTACAATTTTTTTTCTTTCTTTCCTTTGATAACACATTTTAAAAGAGAACGCTTGAACAATACGCGTACATTCTTACTGGGATCAACATTTTCAACTGCAAATGACCCTATTCACTCAATTTATACTGACAAATTTGACTTTTTTTTCAAAATAAACACGTATCCACTGCATAGGTATGAATAAATAAAAAGAATTACCTGATGTGACGGTTACCATGGTGCCTTTTCCCCAATAGTCGAAATACCAGTTGTCACAGTGAACCAAGTCAGTGGTCGCCTCTCACAAAAACAATTTCTCTCATATCGTTTCAAAACTTACTAAGTACATACAATTTAAAACTTCTTACATTTGAAATATGTTATCACGACTTACCAGAAGTGACGGTTACCATGGTTCCTTTTCCCCAGTAGTCAAAAGCATAGTCACAGTGCATAATTCTATCATTCTCAACGTACAAAAACCTGTCTATTTTTCAGATCAATTTGTCAAATCATTGCTTATTTTATTATTGTTGATGTTACACAGACAAACATGCATTTTTGCCCATTTCATACTCTTTGGAACCGTTAAACCGCACATTGTAGACACATACTTACAATTAGCAACTTCTATAATACACACAATTACGCTAAATACACACAATTTTGGCTAGAATGTATTTTGTTGTTTTGTTAAGAATATAAATGAAATTATTTAACATTTTTACCTGATGTGACGGTCACTGTGGTTCCTTTTCCCCAGTAGTCAAAAGCGTAGTCACAGTGCATAATTCTATCATTCTCAACGTACAAAAACCTGCCTATTTTTCAAATCAATTCGTCAAACTGTAACATTATAGAATTAGAGATTATTTACTATTGTTGATGTTACACAGACAATCATGCATTTTTGCCTATTTCATACTCTTTGGAACCGTTAAACCGTATTATAGACACATACTTATATTTAGCAACTGCTATAATAAAAACTAGATACACACAATTTTGGCTAAAATGTATTTTGTTGTTTTGTTAAGAATATAAATGAAATTATTTCACATTTTTACCTGATGTGACGGTGACTGTGGTTCCTTTTCCCCAGTAGTCAAAAGCACCGTCACAGTGCTCAGTTCTATTGTTCACTTCATACAAAAACTTCCTTTTTATAGATCTGAGTTCACATTGTCATGGACAATATGAACAAATTTGATCATAAACAATTGCAATTTTTTGGGTCAGAAGATCTAAACTTTTAATCTAGACAAAACCTTTCACACAGATGAGCACGAGTAAAGCCACGGTTCAACCAATACTCCGTGCATACTTTAAAATCAACTTGCCAATATATAGTCCAAAACATGCAGAAATTAGTGTTTTACAAATTAAATAGTACAAAACATTTTGAAGACATTTTTTTTTTTACCTGAAGTGACGGTCACTGTGGTTCCTTTTCCCCAGTAGTCAAAGTAGTAGTCACAGTGCATTATTTCAATGGTAAGTCAACACAAAAACTATAGACCATTAATATGTTGGTTTTGGAATGAAATTTAAGGATATTTAACAGAAAAAAACATAAATACAATTTTAAAGTTGACATTATGACTTACCAGAAGTTACCGTAACCTGGGTCCCTTTCCCCCAGTAGTCGAAGTAAGTGTACACAGTGTATTATTTCAACGGTATGTCAATTCAAAAACTCATATCACAGCTAAATAAAAATGTTGAGTCGTTTCACCTCTAATACGAGGTTTCAGAGGGACATTTAATTGAAAAACACAAGGAAATAACACAATTGATAACAAAAGATCTTGGACTTACCAGACGTTACTGTGACCTGGGTCCCTTTTCCCCAGTAGTCAAAGTAGTAGTAGTCACAGTGTAACTTTTGAATGGCACATCAATTCAAAAACTCTTATACTTAAGAATATTGCGTTTTGTGAAGCATTATGATACGTTACCTCGAACACAACTTGTGCAGTTTAATCAAGAAGGAAATGTGAGTATATTTTAAAATGGAAACAACACAACTTTAAGGAAGGAATTTTAAATATATTTTCAAAAACCTAAACAACAAAACATAAGACTTACCAGAGGTTACCGTGACTTGGGTCCCTTTTCCCCAGTAGTCGAAGTAGCCGTAGTCACAGTGAATTGTTTCAGCGGTACACCAATTCAAAAACTCACACTTGCATTATGCCTTACCGGCTTAGGACAGAGTATTTGTTTTGGATGACATTTCCAAACACACAAAAACAAAGAAAAGCAACTGATTCGAAATTGATTAAAACTATTCAAGACTTACCAGAAGTTACTGTGACTTGGGTCCCTTTTCCCCAGTAGTCGAAGTAGTTGTCACAGTGCTACAACACAACCTGCATGTCGTACAAATATTGTTTCAATAAAAAAAATAGTAGATCCTCCAATGTTTTATTTTTATCTAATTCCCTTGAGAATTGAATTTCCTCTTCTCAACTCTTACAGAACTTCCTTCTTTCTCCAACGTCTCCGCTTGTTTTTTTCTTCAATGTGGCCACGTTTAGGCTATTTAATAATAAGCAAAATGAAGCATATGTTTAAATGAAAACTCTAATGTGCCAGATCTCTTAAAACAACCAAGAAGGCATCCAGGGCTTTAGAGTTAGTTTACTTTAAAATGACCAGATGCAAGAAACCCTCGAATGATGACTATGTGCCACTTGTATAATATTACTGCATTGTTCATTTATTCAATTATGGATCATTTAAATGCTCAAAAATAACACAGAAAACATACATTCTTATCAGTTCATGTCAGCCTATAACACATTTCACGTGATAGTATTCCATTTTGGTTGGTTGAAGCCATTTTTCTATGGGAAGCGTGAAGAATCCCTCAGTCGTCCAGGTAGAATCCATGATAAAAGGAGAAATTCAATTGGTCAACTGGACAAAGTTTCCGATCCGGCAGTGACCAGTGCACAGGTGCACCCCAGACTGCCCACAATAAAAGGCCACCCCGGAATGTGCATTTTTTTTTTTTTTTTTTTTGCTTTATTGGGGGGTCACCATTTGCCTCATGTGGTGCAACACATCTTCTTCGCATAGAGTTTATCAGATTGTCAGTTGTGGCCTGTGGAATGTTGGTCCACTCCTTTTCAATGGCTGTGTGAAGTTGCTGGATATTAGTGGGAGCTGGTACACGCTGTCGTTTACGCTGGTCAAGCACATCCCAAACATGCTCAATGGGTGACATGTCCGGTGAGTATGCTGGCCATGCAAGAACTGGGACATTTTCAGCTTCCAAGAATTGTGTACAGATCCTTGCAACATGGGGCCGTGCATTATCTTGCTGAAACATGAGGTGATGTTCATGGATGTATGGCACAACAATGGGCCTCAGGATCTCATCACGGTATCTCTGTGCATTCAAAATGCCATCAATAAAATGCACCTGTGTTCTTCGTCCATAACAGCCTTTGAAGAGGAGTGGACCAACATTCCACAGGCCACAATTGACAATCTGATAAACTCTATGCGAAGAAGATGTGTTGCACTGCATGAGGCAAATGGTGGTCACACCAGATACTGACTGGTTCTGAGTTCCCAGACCCCCAATAAAGCAAAAAAAAAATGCACATTTCGGGGTGGCCTTTTATTGTGGGCAGTCTGGGGCGCACCTGTGCACTGGTCATGATGTCGGATCGGCATCTTGATGTGGCGCACCTGTGAGGTGGGGTGGATTGTCTCGGCGGGGCAGAGGTGCTCGCTGTCACACATTTGGACAGATTTGTGAACAATGTTTGAGAGAAATGGTAGTGTTGTGTATCTGGAGTGAATTTTGGATCTTTGGGTCCATCTCAGGAAAAATGGGAGCAAAAACAAAAGTGTTGCGTTTATATTTTTGTTGAGTGTAGTTGCAGGGAGGAGCTAACTATACTGAAATAATTCTGAAACTATCTCAACTAATTTATTTTTGAGTTTCTCTCTTTTGTTTTTCGAATTTCTCTGGCATCTAGCTATTCAACCCTAACGACCGTCTCCACACCTCTGGCCCTGACCTGTCTGCCCTATTGTTTCTTTTGTCTGTTTTGACTTTGGTTTGAGAATGGAATTATAAATGGGAGACAAGGTATGTCTGACTCCCCCATTTCTGTTTAAAGAGAATCCTGAAAAAGAGAATCCTTCTTTATTCTCTATTTTTATTTGTTTATTTGTTGAAAATGCAGCTGTACTATTGAATGAATTTGACTACTTCATGGATATTTCCCTATGGCCACCAATGGTGTATAAGTCATACGTCCGGCATGAACCAGTTGTGAATGGTTTCAACTATCTGTCTCATTTATAAAGCCATCCATCCATTTTCTTCCGCTTATCCGGGGCCAGGTCGCAGGAGCAACAGTCTAAGCAGGGACTCCCAGACTTCGTTCACCCAGGACACTTCCTCCAGCTCCTCCGGGGGGACCCCAAGATGTTCCAAGGCCATCTGGGAGACCCTCCAGCGTGTCCTGGATTTTCCCTGGGGCCTCCTCCCGGTGGGACATGCCCGGAACACCTCCCGAGGGAGGTCGACATGGAGGAGCAGCGGCTCTACTCCGAGCTCCTCCCACATGACTGAGCTCCTCACCCTATCCCTAAGGGAGCGCCCAGCTACTCTATGGAGGAAACTCATTTTGGCCGCTTGTATCTTGTCCTTTCAGTCATTACCCAGAGCTCATGACCATAGGTGAGGGGAGGAACGTAGATTAACGGTTAATCAAGAGCTTTGCCTTTCGGTACAGCGACCGCATCACTGCCACTGTTGCACCGATCCGCCTGTCAATCTCACGCTCCATCCTCCCTTCACTCGTGAACAAGACCCTGAGATACTTGAACTCCTCAACCAACCCGGTTGAAACTGCATTGCTTTGGTCAAATATGCACTCTAGTTATCATAGTTGGTGTAAGAGGCAATCTTCAAGTAACCTACGTACCTACCGCACTTGCAGTCAGTGTAAATACAGCGTGATTGGTTGATCCTCAAAGACTATATAGACAACTGATTCAAAATAAAAGGTCAGAACAGCTAAGGGTTGGCACAGAAATGTTTGCATAAGAGCCTACCTAATGTGACAATAATGTGTTTATTGTCACAATAAATAAATAAAAATGTGACTGACCGCGGCAAAGTCGGGATTCGTGAAACCCAGATAATTGAGTTTAATTTGTGATTTTCATTTTTTTGCAGAATGTGCTATTTGAGATAATGAAGAAGCCACTCCATGTTGCAGATAACATCATTAGTGATGTTAAAAACCTAATTTTTTTTATTTTAAATTTGCTTGTTTTTCAGAAAGAAACGGGGCGTGTGTAAATCAACATATTTTGCCACGCTCATGCGCCCACCAATCCCGTTACGAGAAGTGCTGTTGTGTTTTCGCCTGTTCGCCTATCAGCTGTGAGGAGCTTGTGAATATGTACGCGGAATTTCACCTTTTAACTTCTACTTGGACAGATGACACGTTCGGGAGACCTTTGGGACAGATACTTCAGCTGCAGAAAGTCCAGGGATATAAGCGCATACGCGAATACACGTAGAGACACGCGAAGTATTGGACAACACGGCAACACGGGGTGAGTCACATTAATATAATATTATTTCTGCATCAAATGGAGATATTAGGTGAAAGCAGCGGCTTGTGTCAACATTAGCCTGTGTATGTGTGTGTACAGGACTAAACCAGGACTAAACTGGGACTAAACCAGGACTAAAACAGGACTAAAACAGGACTAAACCGGGACTAATCTAGGACTAAAACAGGACTAAACCAGGATTAAAACAGGACTAAACCAGGACTAAACTGGGACTAAACCAGGACTAAAACAGGACTAAACCGGGACTAATCTAGGACTAAAACAGGACTAAACCAGGACTAAACCAGGATTAAAACAGGACTAAACCAGGACTAAACCAGGACTAAAACCAGGACTAAACCAGGGCTAAACCAGGACTAAACCAGGACTAAACCAGGACTAAAACAGGACAAAACCAGGACTAAAACAGGACTAAACCAGGACTAAACCAGGGCTAAAACCAGGACTAAACCAGGGCTAAACCAGGACTAAACCAGGACTAAACCAGGATTAAAAGAGGACTAAACCAGGACTAAACCAGGGCTAAACCAGGACTAAACCAGGATTAAAAGAGGACTAAACCAGGACTAAACCAGGACTAAACCAGGGCTAAAACCAGGACAAAACCAGGACTAAAACAGGACTAAACCAGCATTAAAAGAGGACTAAACCAGGACTAAACCAGGACTAAACCAAGACTAAACCAGGACTAAACCAGGGCTAAAACCAGGACTAAAACAGGACTGAAACAGGACTAAAACCAGGGCTAAAGTGTGTGCGTGTGTGTGTGTGTGGTGTCCTATACTATTTTGTATTGTATTAAATTGATAATACAGGTGATTTTTAACTGAACATATCCTGTGTATTATTGAATTATGGAATGATTATATGGACTTTTTTGTTATAAAAGCATTTCCATTTTAACAAAGTACCTTCTAACTCTGACCTGCCCTGAAACTCCACACCACAGTGATGTCAGTGATGGGGGAGGGCTTAGCTTAATGTCATGCAAATGAGTTCTGAAGGCCTGGACAAGAGAATCTTTGGAGAAGCTTTTCTCGTTATTTTCAGAAGTCCCGCTTTCAAATGGCCACAACTTCTTCAAATGTTCTCAGATTTCCATGTGTAAGGCATCGTTGGAAAGCTTAGAATCTACACTTTCAGAATCTTTGAATAACTCAAAATGCCTCCGGGATGACTTGAGTCCTGCTTGGCAGTCACAAATTATTAATGCAAATCGTTTGGATTCCCATGACGCACCTATAGATTTACGCTGATTTACTTCTTCTTTTGGGGTTAATAATAATAATAATGGATTTTAATTTTTTTTCATTAGAGTCAGGCGACATTGTCACATTGTACCAAATAAGCCCCCTGTGATTTTCACTTCACAACAAACAATTTGGCCATTTGGTTATCTGACTGGTGTACATATAAGTCATATATAAGGCTAGATGTAACTCAGAATTTCAGCTTTGAAATGCAGAACAACCCTCATCCAACAGTTCTACAAAAAAGGGCACTGTCTTGTTAAAATGAATTCTTTGATATCTCTGTTTTTGTCTTGCTTTCAGTACAGCAGTTTAGTGAGTTATGCATGTCTGCAATTTTTGGAAAATAAGGAAGCACCTGCTTAGACTACATCCTGCTTTGAAAATAAAATATGACATAATTAGACGAAAGCTGGTGATACTTTCCAACAGTTGGACACAAAATATGAATTGCATAGGCCAAGCCATTAACCAACTCTTGCTGTTCCTAGTTAACAAACTTCTATTTTTTCCTCTTTAAGACTAATTAATATGAAGTGATTATTTTCATAGACTGTACAGTATATACATATATACATGGGCATAACTAACCTGACAGCCGCTGCATTCCAAAGCAGAAATTGAGCTGCTCCATCGACTTTCAAATGAAAAACCATCACCTCTCGCTTTGGTCTTGCTTTGGTCTCTACATGATCCTGGTGTTGTTATTTATTTATTTTGTCCATAAATCAAGATATGAATATGGTCTCTTTAGCTGAGGTGTTAGCAACAGGTTTGATTGACAGCGTTGCAAAGCGCACGTTCCCTGTTAAATCAGCGGAAAGTGACTTTACCTTCAACAGCCTCACACCTGATTGGATCTTTGCTTGCTATGATACTCGCATTTGGAATTCCACATATGGAACTCTGCTCCAAATTCAGCCCTATAACGGTTAGCTTCGATGAGCTTCATTTGACTGGAGCACATCACAGTGGATGGCATTACACTCCCTCACTCCTCTTCTTTATACAGTGTATGATAATTTTACTGTAGCCTATAAGCACAACTTGATGCACACAGAATAAAGTCATGATTTTCAGTCAGATGTGCACATGAGTTTTTGTATTGACATGTTTCACTGTGGCCCCAGCCCCCCAGTACACAGTGACATACAGCCTTACAAAAACCACTGGCTGACTTCCTGGGTGGTTTCCACAGTTAAAAGAGATTAAATAATACTACCATATGAAAAATAGTGTCAATGCATATGATTCTAGTTATTATCTGTATAAATAGGCACTATGTAATATTGAGGAAAATTGTAGATATTGTATATATTGTATATACCTCATAATTGTGTTCATAAGGTCATCTGAAGTCTTAGCTCCTCACTGTGAACTATTCCAGTAGCTTGTATTTCATGTTATGGTGGTCTGCCCCTGAATACTATATTGCAGGTTCAAACCTCAGTTGATACACTGGGTACTAATACTACAAGTAGTCTAGAGAAAATTAATATATTTTTTGCAATACCAGTTTACTCCGATTAAAAAATCTTGCCTGTTGTAAGATGCATTGTTTCCTAAACTGATCAAGCATGATACTATATCCACCGCCTGGACTTCCCAACATTCTTTTGCTGCCTCTGTTCAAATAGAAAAAGTATAGTACTTTTATTTATTTATTTTTGAATAAACTCAGCCTTGTTGTCTAATTGAAACGTATATCATATATACTATTCAAATATATATACTGGAGAAAATAATTATTTATCCCTTGCTGTGATTACATGCACACTCAAAATATGAGTCATATCAGATTTTTTGAGTTATATGATTATTAAAATAATCACATTGGTTTACATGTTTTTTAAAGGTCCCATGGCATGAAATTTTCACTTTCTGAGGTTTTTGAACGTTAATGTGAGCTCCCCTACCCTGTTTAGCCCACATTTACCCCCCCCCCCCCCATGGCTAAAAGTTGCGAAATGTCTAAACTGAGCATTTGCGGTCCTTTTCTGCGTTACACAAAACCAGTGTTGAAACGGGCGAGTTCGGACAAGGCACCTTTTTTGACATCAGATCGGCAAATGCAGCTTCAGCCCCTCCCTCTGTCTCCGCTCAGCGTCCCTGTATATCCCGCCCATAGAGTTTGGACTGTGAATGCGCTACGCAATGTGAAATGCGTTTTTTTATTTGTCTGGAGGCACGTCCGAGTGTTTCTAGGCTCGCAAGTCCCTTACCCGACCCTCTGGACCTCTGAAATACCAGTGGTTTAATTTTATTTTCTGTGTAAATATGCTTTTTTTCATTGCAAAGTCTCTCATCTGTCTCTCACGGAAATGAATAGACAGAGCGGAGCCGAGCTGCGCTGAGCAGCGGGGGAAACCCGCCCCCCCGCTCCTCAGCCAATCTCTCTGTCCTTCTCATTTGCACTGAAGCAGCAACACTCAGAATAAAGCATTTTAGACACATATCTAGCCTCATGAAGACTGTCAGAGTCATATCTCATGCAGTGAGTGTTGATTTTGAAGAAGGATTCATTTACAGTATTAGGGAACCATTAAGGAGCCATATAAAAGCATCAAGAAGTACCATGTCATGGGACCTTTAAATTATCGTAAAAGTCAAGAAATCAGATAAGATTTTGGTGTGCATGTGAACAAGGCCACTGCATATTTGTTTCCACACATTTGTTGTCTTTGAATGCGGCCATTTAGTGAGAAAGTTTATACATTACTTAGCTGGACCGTTTGTATTGGTACATTTCACTGTGCCCCCCGAGTACACAGTGATACACTGCCAGACAAAAACCCTAACTGGTTTCCTGTCTGTTGGGCGTCATTCACTTTGAACTGAAGTTGATATATTCTATACAGTTAATAATATAGATTAGTAAACTGAGGTTGTCAGCAATGCTGTTATTGGCGCAGGGTTTTTGTATTGGCACATTTCACCGTGCCCCCGTAGAGCCACAGTGACACAGAGCCATGCAAAAAGTACTGACTGACTTCCTATCTTTGTGCAACCGGGAATTACAAAGTCACAAGCAACTTTTCAGTGTATACTTTTTTTTCCCTTTTTGTTTGTTAGGTTTGTTGGAAATTTTGTCCTTATAATGTTTTTCTTTTCTTTTTTTTCAGATAAATTATGATAATTTTGATTGATCATTTGCATTGAGCAGCAGTGTGTCATGTCTTGAGTGTAAACAATATTCAGTGATTAGACAAAGGTTTTTGTATGGGCTCGTTTCACTGTGGCTCCCACCCCACACTGCCACACAGCCTCGTACAAAAACCCTGGTGTGTGTTTTTATAATGATGGACATTTAGGCTCCATGTGATACATACAATTGATTTTTTTTTTTTTTTTTTTCATGCCAATGTTGAAACAAAGTGAAAATAAAAAAGGATAACAAAAAAATAATAGAAAATAATGTATAATAATAATATTAATAATAATAATAATAATAATAATAATAATAATAATAATAATAATAGCTCTGTGTGCAAATCAATATATCAGGATTCATCAACCACCACGGCATTGCAAAAACTAAAATTACATGAATTAAGAACATATTGTCTTGATTTGAGTAAATTTCATGTGACCTACAGTAAAATGACCTACAGGACAAGCCTTTTTGTACTTTTACATTTTCTTACACTTACAATAAGGAAAAAACAAAATATCTTTAGATTTAAAATATGAAACATGTTACTTGAATCGAGAAAAAAATAACTTAATCCATTGGTAGATAATTTTATTTGTCAAAACTGCTCAAATCAAGTTAAATATTCTTAATTTGAGTAATCAGAATTAACTTAGATATTACTTTTTGTAGTGTATTATATAGTTATTACAATTAAAATAATAAACCAACAAAGATCTACAGATGGAATCGGAGTCATCCATTAAGAAACATTTCGCATTTCGCATTTCAATTTCTTTTTTTTTTTTGTTTGTTTGTTTTGTGAATGTTTTTGTCGTGGTGTTTTTTACTGTGGTAACCGTAGCTGCTATAGTCACACTGTGATACACCTCTGCACATGAACTCCTCCCTTCCATCCCTCACTGTAACTATCTATTTTAAATCTATTTCATTATTATCACTGACAGATAACACCACAAAACAAAATAGGGGACGCATCAAAAACGTTTAATTAAAACAAGACACTTGATTAATTAGATTACTGTAGTTATGTTGTGGTGTTGTTCATTCAATTCTGGGGCATTGTGAGGATTTTATTGCCAAAAACATTTAATTCTGTGTCCACCATGGCCCAATGGGTTACACCTGTATGTGTGCATATTGTGAAGAGCCCTTTATTTATTTAACTGACTCATAATTGGACTAAGGAATAGCTGCATTTAAGAACCTTGTGCAGCACACATGGGGTCAAGAGAGATTAGACTGTATCTTTGGAGCACCCTCTGGTGGTTGCTTTGAATAACACTCTTTGGTGTTTTTGTGCCTCTAGATACACTTTGTGTGACTATGGGTCTCGAGCACAGTAGTACAGTCTCTTTTAATTGAGTAGCTTCTCCTTCATGACGCAGCGTTCTGTGATTCTGTCTCATTCTGTCTTCTGGGACAGTAAGATGAGAGTGAAACAAAATATTTTCAACTCCATATGATTTTGACTCAGAGCTTTTGTTTATCTATACCAGGGGTCGGCAACCCGCGGCTCCAGAGCCGCATGCGGCTCTTTGATCCCTCTGATGCGGCTCAGTACAGTGGTCCCTCATTTATCGTAGGGGTTACGTTGTAGAATCAACCCACGATAGGCTAAATCCGTGAAGTAGTCAGCTTTATATTGCGTGTATAAATATGCGTGTATTTCACAGTTCCTCTCACCGAGGCGCCGCTGCGCTGTTGCAGGTTTTGTTGGGGAGAAAACTTGCAAAGATACACAGCATTTCAGAGCAGTGACGGGCTGGGATCATCGGCCCTGGCATTTTACACCTTCAAGTGGCCCCGTAGACCGTGGAACGGGGGGAAGGGGTTCTACAGCTCTGCACCGTGCGCTGAGTCTGCTGAGTCTGTCCCTGGTCTTCGCATCCTTCCTCATGCTCCAGAGAAGGACGCACTAGGGCTGAAAGCGGAGCCTGGTGCGGCTAGGACTGCTTCTCATTCAAACACAGAACTGTAGTGAGGACGCATCCGTGCGCTCTCAGGACTGGTTCCGCCACCTGGACTCCAGGTTCCACCAGTTCGTTCTGCGGAAACACTGCCGCTACTTCCCGATGCGCATTAACCACCAGTGTGCGCGCGGATGCGTGCACCTGCTCATCGTGGTCAAATCCGTGACAGAGCATGACCGGCGCGACCGGCCCCAGGTGAGACGCACGGCCGTGGCCCTTCTGGCATGTGCCCAAATGCCAGACCGCTCAGTCCGTCACTGCTTCAGAGTCACACTGCTCGTGATCAAACATTTAAATAAATCTGGCAAACTGAACGCATTCTGTACTGTACAGGAGACATGGCACGGAGGAGAATGACTGACAAAGACAAAGGTCTACAGCCCCTTAGCCAATCAGGATGCAGAACACAATGCGTATTGATACACTATAAAAATAAAATCTGCGAAACAGCGAGAGACCACTGTATTTAATTAAAATGTATTTTATTTTAGTTCATTTTCAAAATGTAATTCTATGGCAAAAAAAACGTTATATGCAGTGTTATTTCATTTTAAATTTCAAAAGGGTTTTGTGGCTCCCAGTGTTTTCTTTACGGTGTGAAACGGGTCCAAACGGCTCTTTGAGTGATAAAGGTTGCCGACCCCTGATCTATACATAGCTATAACGCATAAATATGGACGGATTCTAGATGCTCCTACAGTCATGTTTTTGTCATAGTGTTTTTCACTGTGGTAGCTGCTATATGCACAATGATTCACCTCTGCACATAAACACTGTACTGTCTGCCTGTCACTCTAACTGCTGATCAGCTCTAGCTCAGGATTTCATTATTGGTCTAATTTCACTGTGAAACCACTTTACTAATTCTTAATTTTTGGACCTAAGTAAAGCTTTTGACACGGTCAACCACTCGGTGTTACTGAGAAAGCTCACCCATTACAATCTGTCTCACGGTGCACTGCAGTGGATAGAATCCTATCTTAAAGACCGTGTCCAGTGTGTACGTGTTAACTCAAAGCTGTCAACATCTAAGGCCAATGATATGGGTGTCCCGCAAGGCTCTGTCCTTGGGCCATTGGTTTTTACAATTTATATAAATGATCTCCCTTCAGTTTGTGGTGATGTGGATATACAAATGTATGCGGACGATACCGTCGTTTATGTACATGGGAGTGAAGCGACCAGTGTGGCAAAAAAACTAACTGATGTCATGGAAAACATCTCACGCTGGCTACAATCTGCTTCTCTCACTTTGAACACAAACAAAACGGTGGCAATGTATTTTACTAAGACACAAAAACAGAAGTCTTCCTTTCCATGTATATACATAAATAAGAGCCAACTCAAAACAGTAGAGGAATTCAAATATTTAGGAGTTGTTCTGGATCCAATTATTAGTTTTAAAAAGCATGTTAAAAAAGTTTCTAATACTTTAAAATATAGTCTGTCTGTGTTTAGACACACTCGAAACAAATTTAACAATAATGCTGCAAAGGTTTATCTGGATGCAATGATTACCTCACATATTAATTATTGTATAACTTGTTGGTCTCAAGCATGTGAGACAACAACAAAACCCTTAAAGTCCTTATATAATCAGGCTGTTAAGATACTGGACAAAAAGCCACTGCGATCTCATCATTGTCCAATATTTGCACAACATAAAATGCTAAACTTTGACAATTTAATCACCTATTCAAATGTGCGATTAGTCTTTAAAATCTTAAAAATCTTAAAAATCTTAAATAACACAGCGCCTCCTCCATTGAAAAAATGTGTACAGCTCTGCTCTGAACAAACAACCAGGACCTCCAGGTCCACAAGTCACAATGACTGCAGAGTACCTAAACGGAGCTCGGCCTTTGCACAGACAGCTTTTTCTTTCAAAGCCATCAAAGAATGGAATAAATTGCCACAAAGTTTGAAACTTTCCTCTGACATGAAAAACTTTTCATTTAACGTTAAGAAATTATTATTAGAGAATCAGCAGTGTCAGCATTAAGAATGATAACTGGTATGTTATAATCTGAGTGAGATTTTATTGTAATATTTTATTGTGTAATAATTGGTAATTTGTAGTGTGTGAGTGTGTATTGATTATATTGTTTACGTTTTATATTGTATTTCTCACCTGCTCAGGGACTACAGATGGAAACTAGCTTCAGCTATAATCTGGTGTAAAGCATCTTTAATGTTTTTGCACATTGTCCCTGTCAAATAAACTAATAAAGAAAGAAGAAAGAAATTTGTATGTTAACTTGCACCAACTTTTTAAACTCATTTTAGAGTTTAACTCAAATGCTAGAAATCTTTTGAAATATTTTTTTCCATACTCTTTTATGATCATTATCACTAGGGATGCATATATCAGCATTAACATCGGTATCGGCGATATTACCAAAAATTTTAACATATCGGTATCAGCCCGATGTGTAAAACTGGGCCGATATTAACGGCCGATATTTGTCAGTACTATAAATACCAGATTAAGAGTGACATGGTGTGTCATGTCTTTGTGTTAAAAGACATCAATATTTCATAACATCAATAAGTTAGTTAAAGGTTATAAATGAGTTCATTTCATATTTGTAAATTGTTAAAAAGAGTTAGGTAAAATCAGAGTGAGAAATCTTCACCTTTAAGGATTGTTCTATTTTGAGTAAAGAGTGAGCGTTCCTGTGTTAAAGTCCGGTCTGTTTTTATTAAGCATGAAGACGGCTCGTGTTCACGCTGAATATGTTTTATACGTTTGAACCTCGACAAACTTTCGCCTTTGTGGGTATTTTATGTTAACAAGCACTTTGATTAAGGTGATGTATATATTGCATTTGAACAAGACCTGAACTTCTGTAGCTAACTGTTTAAGCTAGCTACTCGTATTTTGTTCATCACATGAACTATGAAATTAGTAATGTACCTTCTTTGTTCTATGTTTCAGTTACTACATAAATATATAAGAGACCTCCATAAAACAAGAAAAGTACGCCTTGTGTACAGAGTTTTTCTTTATTAGTTCGCTGGCTGTCCAGCCTCACATAGTCACGTGTGATTTTTCATCCTTGTGTTTTTTTTATTATCTAAACTTTTTCACAGGGGTTTTGTGAATAAAATAAGTTAAGCTTTATGGAGTCAAAACACATATTGAAAATAAAAGAAGACATTCAAAAATTCATTTTGCATGATTTTCAGTCTGTATAAAATGTTATCTCAGAAAAAATAAAAATAAATAAATATCGGCATCGGTTAATATCGATTTTCGGCCATAACAGCAACATTAATATCTGATATCGTATCGGCTAAAATTTTCACATCGGTGCATTCCTAATTATCACTATTCATTATTTCATTGTTTTCTACATCAAACATAATTTTCTGAATTAAACCTTTTACCTGGTGAAAAAGCCTCCCATATCACTGTGTGACTGGTTTGCTGTGATAATCATACAGAAGAAGTGTGAAGAATCCCTCAGTCGTCCAGGTAGAATCCATGATAAAAGGAGAAATTCAATTTGTCGACTGGACAAAGTTTATTTGGTCGAAAACGTTTCGCAACTCATCTGAGGTGCTCTAACCAAAACTGACGAAGCACCTCGGATTAGTTGCAAAACGTTTTCAACCAAATAAACTTTGTCCAGTTGACAAATTGAATTTCTCTTTTTATCATACAGAAGAAGTCATTTGATCTTCATCCTGAGAAAGAAAAATCCTGAATTGCTATGATCCATGAAGTATAAATTGTCTGACTTGAGATTGTAGCTTGTGCATTGTTTTTGTCATTGTCAGATCAACAATCCTTGGTGATCCCAATCGATTATAGACCAAGCAGCACATATAGACATTTAGTGATATACTGTGCACAGGGCATCCTCTCTGGTACTTACAGTGAACTGCACTCTGTTTTTGTACAGCTCGAGATATACTCTGTGTTACTGTGGTTGTCTGGCACAGTAGTACACTGCAGTGTCTCCAGGCTGCATGTTCTGTCCATTCAGAGTCACTGTTTTTGTGGAAGTGTCTAGACTGATACTGAATTTGTTAGTATCTTTATAGTAAGAGCTTCCTGTGTGTTTTATTCCAATCCACTCCAGGCCTTTCCCAGCAGGCTGTCTGATCCATGCTGTGTAGCTGCCAAGAGAATATGAGACAGTACAGGGGATGGTGAGAGTGTGTCCTGGCTGCACAGTCACAGAGGCTGGCTGTGTCAGTGTCTCACCCTTCACACCTGTGGAAGACAGAAATGTGTTGAGGAGATGCTTCAATAACAGGAGCATTGTGTGTAAGTGGAGCTGATGTTGAGTGTGAAAGAGGAAAACTCACAGAGCAGACAGAGAGCAGCCCACAGCAGAGTGAGTGTGTCCATCCTGAGACTGCACATGTGACCAAGGAGGAGCAGCAGCACAGTATGTACTGCACACACATTTACATCTGCTCTGCATACACTCCTCCTCCCGCTTCTACTCTTCTGCCGACCCCAGGAGGATGTGGCAATGTCTGGACCACATCACAGACTTCAGGACCGGCTCCAGCTCCAGCACCATCAGAGCCTTAGACAACCTCCCAGGCAACCCCGATGCCTTCTACACCCGCTTTGAGGCCACCACCACCACCACCCCCACAGAGCACAGACACACCTCAACCATTCAACCATTCGTCACATCAGCCCAGGTACACAAAGCCCTGAGGAAGACCAACCCCCGCAAAGCCCCAGGTCCAGACAGTATTCCTGGGAGGGCCCTCAGAGCATGTGCTAATGAGCTGGCTGACATCTTCACCTCCATTTTCAACCTCTCCCTCAACCAACGCACTGTCCCCACCTGCTACAAAACCACCACCATCATCCCCCTCCCCAAGAAGAACCCCCCATCCTGCCTGAATGACAACAGGCCAGTAGCACTCACTGCAATCATTATGAAGTGTTTCGAGAGAGTGGTACTGCCCCACATTCAAAGGAGCATAACGGACTCCATTGACCCCCTACAATATGCCAACAGGCCCAACAGGTCCACCTCTGACGCCATCGCCGCTGCCCTCCATGTCTCGCTCTCCCACCTAGAAAATAAAGACTCCTACATCAGGATACTCTTTATTGACTACAGCTCCACCTTTAACACAATCATCCCCCACAGACTCACCCACAAACTGTCATCACGTGGACTACACCCTGCCCTCTGTGACTGGCTCCTGGACTTCCTGACTGGCAGGCCCCAGTCTGTCATTATTAGAAACAGAACTTCAGCCAGCATCACCACTAACATCGGAACCCCACAGGGCTGCGTCCTCAGCCCCATCCTCTACACCCTGTTCATCCATGACTGCGTCATATCCCACCCCATCCTAAAGTTTGCTGACGACACCACTGTGATAGGTCGTATCACAGGTGGAGACGAGGCGGCCTACAGGAGGGAGGTGGACAGTCTGGTGACATGGTGCGGAGACAACAACCTCACTCTCAACACAGACAAGACCAAGGAGATGATAGTGGACATGAGGAAGGAGAGGAGACCTCATCCGCCACTGTTTATCTGGGACCTTGAGGTGGAGAGGGTGAGCACCTTTAAATACCTGGGGGTCCACATCAGTGATGACCTCACCGGGACACTCAACACTACACAGGTGGTGAAGAGGCTCAACAGCGGCTGTACTTCCTGAGGAGGCTGAAGAAATTTGGCATGCCGCCCAAAATCCTCAGCAACTTCTACAGCTGCATCATCGAGTCCATCCTGACCAGCTGCATCACTGTGTGGTACAGCAGCACTACTGTGAAGGACCGCAAACGCCTGCAGAGAGTGGTTAAGACTGCCACAAAGATCACCAGGACTCCTCAACCATCTCTACCACCACAGAGTCCGCAAGAGAGCTGCCTCCATCATCAAAGACCCCACCCACCCCCAACATGGACTATACACCTACCTTCAGGCCGGAGTTACAGGAGTGTGAAAAGCAGGACTACCAGACTTAAGAACTCTTTCTTCCCAACTGCTATCAGAGTCTTGAACTGTTGAGCAATAGCCCCCCTCCTGGACACTGATTGACCCATACTTGCACATGAGTAATTTGCACTATTATTGACCAACTGTTAAAGGTCCCATGGCATGAAATTTTCACTTTCTGAGGTTTTTGAACGTTAATGTGAGCTCCCCTACCCTGTTTAGCCCCCCCCCCCATGGTTAAAAGTTGTGAAATGTCTAAACTGAGCATTTGCGATCCTTTTCTGCGTTACAAAAATCGGAGCTCAAACGGGCGAGTTTGAACAAGGCACCTTATTGACGTCAGATCGAAAAAAGAAATGCAAATGCAGTTCCACCCCCGTCTGTCTGTACTCAGCGTCTCTGTAAATCACGCCCAGAGAGTTTGGACTGCGAATGTGCTAGGCAATGCGAAATGCGTTTTTTTATTTGCCTGGAGGCACGTCCGAGTGTTTCTAGGCTCGGAAGTCCTTTATCTGAGCCTCTGGACCTTTGAACAGCAGTGGTTTAATTTTATTTTATGTGGAAATGTCTTTATTTTTCAATGGAACGCTTCAAATCTCTCCCCCGTGCAAAAACAAGGAAATGGATCAGCTGTGGGCTCTGAGCTCTGAGCGGAGAGTTTGGCCACGCCCCCACCCTCTACTATTGGCCATCTCTTTTCTCCTCATTTGCAATCAAGTGACAACGCCCAGAATAAAGAGTTTGAGAGAGATATTTATGACTCTTTCTCATCTTATCTCTGTTTCTCATGCACTGAGTGTTGATTTTGAAGAAGGATTCATTTACAGTATTAGGGAACCATTAAGGAGCCATATAAAAGCATCAAGAAGTACCATGTCATGGGATCTTTAAGATAATCAGATTACAGCTGCACATGTAACTACTCGAATGTTTACACTTCCTGTTTGCACGATATCAACCATGTTTACACACCGTTTTTACTACTGACAGCTGCACTTAAAACCAGTGTTGCACATTATCTGCAAGTATGTACATAGCACCTAGTCTATATTTTCATAGTGTATATTCGGTAAAGATTGTTTCTATTTGATTATACTTTTTACATGCTTCTCTTATCATATTTATCTATTTTAATTTTTTTGTTCTTGGCATCCAGGGTGGGCAGCAAAGTAAGAATTTCATTGTACAGGGAACGTGTTTCTTTACTGTGCATATGACAATAAAAGCTAAAAATAAAATCCTCTCACTGACAATGAAATCCTCTTTGAGGAGCAATAAATTATTTATGCAAAGTCAGAGAAATTGTCATAATATTAATTTTGTTTATTGCACTAATCAATAATCATCATTCGAACCCGGGACCCCCCGTGTGAAAGTTATATAAATATATCTTGTAATTGTATTTGTCTAAAATATGTTTTAAAATGTATTTCAACATAAAGATATAAAGATAGTGGGAATATATACAGCCTAAGCATTTACATGCCTTTCTTAAAGCCCCAGTGTGTAGGATTCGTGGCGCATAGGTGGATAGTCGCTATTGCACTTTCTGTTTTAGCTACGGCAGACCTCGAGGGACCCGCGCGTCGCGCGGTCACGTTTTTTTTTTTTTTTTTCTCATGAAAACACACATTCCCGATCATGTACCATGACACTCTACACATCAAATGAAACCTTACAGTCTCCTCTTTTTGACTGTGCAATTCATTTCCCTGCAAAACAATCACTTCACGAGCACATGGGGCTTTTATACGGAAAAGCACAAAACGAGGTTAACTTACCTTAGAATGCTTTCCACAGGTCAAACTCTGTATTTCACCATAGACTTGCTCTCAATTTGTCCGTAAGGATCCAGCGAATAAAATCCAGTAAAACAATTTAGTCCAAAACACGTGTTAGATCCATTACGACGTCTGATCCGGCAGCATGCTTGTGTTGTTTACCCAAAACCACGAGCCTTGCCGAAGGCGAAGGCGGAGCCCAAATGTCCTTCTGCGGCTCTCGTATTCAAAATGGCTGCCTCTGCATGGGGAAGATCCCCCTTTTATGTGACTATATCTAAGTCCAAAAGAATACTTTGATTTCATGATGGAAGTGAAAAAGGCTTGGAAAACAATGTATTTTTGAATGGGTATCTTCAATTTCAGTAATTAACGGGTAAAAATCTTACACACTGTCCCTTTAAGTATTTGCTTATTCCAAGTAAAACTGTCGATGTCGTCATCTTTTCAACAATATCAGAGATTCCAAACTGCAAGTGTGTGATGTTTATGACTTACCGGTAATGAATATATGACAGAAATGATGTAAATCCTGTAATCTCATGTTCATATTAGTAATAAATGCTCATTACTATTGAGCAATTACAGAGGAATCTATCGAAAGGTCACTCCATGATGTAGTATTCTTCTACCATTAGTTCCTTAGATTATAATACTGATATTATCTGCTAATGTAGTCCTTGGTTATACTACTGTTCTGTACATGTGTATAATGTGTATAGTTGAATATCCTGTTCTCTAATGTGTTTTACACTCTGTTGGGGGCTGGCTCTGTGTTTTTGCTCAGCTCTGCTGTTGCTCTGAGTCACTGTGCTCGCACACAGTAATAAACAGCAGAGTCTTCAGGCTGCAGCCTCTGTCCTTGAATCGTCACTGTTCCTGCAGACATGTCTCTGCTCAGGCTGAACTTGTTCTTCAGAGCATTATTCTCGTAGAAGCTACCAAAACTTCCTCCCCACTGTTCGAATATCCACTCCAGTTTGCCCTCTCTCTGTCTGATCCAGCCTGTGGCATAGCTGTTGTCAGTGAGAGAGTAACCAGAGACCCGGCAGCTGATGGTCAGAGTCTGAGCAGGCTGCAGCAGCACTGAGCCTGGCTGGAGGAGCTCCACACTGTCCACTGTACCTGTGGAAAGACAACATCATCATCACACTCATTCTCCTACAGGGGGCGCTGCTGTGAAGGTCAGGAAGTGTTCTCACAGGAAGCAGCTGCCAGCAGCAGGAGCACAGCCACAGACAACATGACTCAAGTGTGTCTGTCCCTCTCACCACTCGCCTTATATCACTCTGGGATTTGCATACGCATGAATACATCCGTAGAGTTTTTACTACACAGAGTCACTGTTATCCATACCTTATTTAAATTTAAATCAAAGTTTTAATTCAGTATATTTGTCTTTTAAAATGAGACATGTTATGCCAGTATGCTTTGTACAAATGTTTAGCCATTAGCTCCTACTGGAAGTCCCCAGAGCCGGGCTGTATACAGGGCTCCCCCTCTGGTTGTTATTGTGAATGGCACCCTTTAAAGTTTTTGCACAGTTGTAAATATACTTTGTGTCCTCAGTCTGGAGGTTGTTCATTTGCAGATACAGCTGGTTTCTGCTGTTGTCTCTGGAGATGGTGAATCTGCCTTTCACTGACTCAGAGGATAAGAGGGTTCCATCACACATTAGAATGGCACCGGTTATTTTGAACACATTTTCATTATTATTCTACAGTGATTTTCAAGGTGAAAGAGAGCATCACCTTTTATCGTTTTTAGTCATTTGTTTGTCTTGTGGTTGCAAGTGAAAATAAAAAGAGCAAATGGCATGGTATTTGTGTGTTTGAGAGGGCCGTCCACAGTGGCTCTTGGTTGGATGTTTTTGTACAGGAGCTGCATTCTTCCTGTCACTGTGCTCTCGGGCACAGTAGTAAACAGCAGTGTCTTCTGCTGTCAGACCTGTGATCTCCATGTACTGGGTGCTGCTGGGGACATTTTCAGTCAGAGTGAAGCGTTGTTGAAAGGCACTGCTGTAAGTAGCAGAATTCCTGCCAGTGCTCATTATTCCGATCCACTCGAGCCCTTGTCCTGGTCTCTGTCGTATCCAGTGCATGTTGGGGCCTGTCATAGAATAACCAGATGTAATGCAGGACATCTTCACACTTTCTCCAGCTCTTTTCACCAAAGACGATGGCTGCTCCAGTCTGATCTCTGTCCACACACCTGTACAACAAAAACATGATATAGACAAAACCACTTCCAACCACACACACTATATCCTGCATAAATACTTACCACTTATTGTAGCTATAAAGAGAAAAGTCACCAAAATATTTGTTTCCATGATTAAATTTGGTCACTTCTACTCTACTTCTGATTGCAGAGGCACAAATTATAGGCCCTACCTTAGAACTTAGACATGCCAATATAAAGAGAGTTTATTTGCATACATCTCCCTCTGTTGGACATAGACAGTAATGTAAAATGAAAACTTGAAAGATTGGACCTACTTTTTCATTCAGTGTTGATGATTAATACTTGGTACACTGCAGATACTGAAGACAGCAAATGTATGAACCAAAAATATGGAATTATGTAGCAAAACAACATGCTAAAAAGCTCTAAATATATTTAATATTTTGTTCTAATTATATTTTAATATGAGAGTCTTTTAAAGGAGCCACCCTTTGCTTTGTTGCCTTCAAACCCTTGGCCTTCTCTCAGTGACCTTCTTGATGAAGTTTCCTCATATGGTTTTCAGTTTTCAGTAGTGGAATGAGTGAGCAAAGTAGGGTTAAAAGCAAGTTATTTATTTATATATATATATATATATATATATATATATATATATATATATATATATATATATAATTATTATTTTTACTATTTTTTCATATGTATTCATAGTTTCAAGACTAAAGATCTAAATAGTTAAGGAGCCATTACAACATTAAAGGTGCATTGTGTGACTTTTCTAGAGCAAGGTCAGACAAATCTAAAATAACAATAAAATATAAACCTTTCTATGTTCGATGGACATGTTGGGCACCAATGTTTTACAGCGTGTGTGTGAAAATGTCAACTAGGTTTTCTTTAACTTCAGAACTCCTTGTAATCTCCAGCTGTTTAGTATTTACTGTATTTAGATGATTTTCAGTCATTCATCTTCTCTCACCTTCTCCTGTTTGGTGATGTATGTGAGTGAAACCTTCTCCACAGCTCTGGTCCTTGGCAGGTACACTCTCCCATCACTGATTCAGAGACTAATACTTGTTTTTCATTCATTCACTTTGAGTCATTAATAGTTTGTCTAATGTAGCTGTGTGTCCCTATAAGGAGTGGGTCTGGGTGTGCGTGCTGCACAGTCACTGCTCTTTGTTTAATTAAGGTGTTAATAATGATAACTCAATACAAACTGAGCAACCATGGACTTCAATCACATGTGTGCACTGTACAGAGCAAGAAAGGAGTCCAGGAGAACACCCAGAGATGACCCATGAGGACCTTTTTAAAATTAATATTAAGAACGTACAATAAAATAAAAGATTCATTGTATTACAAATGAAAACTCACTTTTATTTTTCAAGTTTCCCATAAGCATCACTGAGACATGTTGGTATCACCAAACAGACTCCTCCCTTTTCATACAAACACAAGACAGTTCAGGTTCTCATCAAAGTCACATTCACAAGTGATCTGTGACTGTGGGAGAAGAACAGGGGGGAAAGAACACAGACCTGGAGAATTCCAGAGTTGATGGTTCCACTGCTTAAGACTCTTCCCCAGTCGTATGTGCAGAAAACAAATGTCTGCAAGAATGGTATCATATTTGTTTCAGATGCTTGACCTGTTGTGTCTTTGTCCCAGTGGGAGTCGGCAAGTGCATCTGCTGTAACAACATGCTGTAACTACCCAGGCAAGTTTTACACTAAAGTTGCTGCTCCTGAAAGAAAGTGGGCAGCTCAAATGTGTCTTTGTCAGACAGATTTATCAAAAGCAATTTAACATTTGAAATAAAATGCATATGATCTTTGTAACATGTATGATTGTATTATAAAATTCTGTGGGTTTAACACAAATAAACAACGAAGAACTTTATCATACAATATATGCAAACACAACCACAACATTTACAAATACAATATATTATTAAAAGAGGAAGTTGGTAGCACAAGTCCAGCTGCATTTAAACAAATCTTAACACAATATTCTCTTTGTGGTGTAAGAGCTCCTCCTGTGTTAGCCACAGTGAATAACAGTCTGATGTGTTTTTGTACAGCTCTGCATATACTTTGTGTGACTGTGGGGTCTCCGAGCACAGTAGTACACTGCAGTGTCTCCAGGCTGCATGTTCTGTCCATTCAGAGTCACTGATTTGGTTGAAGAATCTACATTTATACTGAACTTGTTCTTTAGTGAATCTTTGAAAAAGAGTTCGGGGCTACATCTAGGACAGTGCAGTCCAATCCACTCCAGGCCTTTCCCAGCAGGCTGTCTGATCCATGCAGTGCCGTCGTAGCTAACATCATATGAGACAGTACAGGGGATGGTGAGAGTGTGTCCTGGCTGCACAGTCACAGAGGCTGGCTGTGTCAGTGTCTCACACTTCACACCTGTGGAGGACAGAACACAATATTGAGGATCAAACTGTGCTGTTTAGTTGTACCAAAGTTTACTGATGTGAACAGAGACTTACAGGATCCAGCTGCCAGCAGCAGCAGAAGAGCTACAGACAACATCATCAGTGTGGAGTGCACTGTCACACTCTCACATGGGCCTTATATAGACACACAGGAGCACAGCAGGAGTTTGCATTCAAACTAACAGGGAGGGGCATTTCTTAGGAATGCAAAAATTAGCTAAAGTTAAAAAAAAAAACGAGTTAGATTAAAAAAAATATGAACATTGGGCATTGGTGTATTTTAGTTTTTCACCTTTTTGTCTAACTTGGGATGAGTTACTTACTTACTGACTTAATTCTCTGTAGGCCTGAGGTCACATAATGTTTATATAATCATGGTCTGGGTGTGTGCCGTACAGAGCAGAAAAAAGTGATCAGAAATTACAAATGTGTCTCTTTTTAAATGAATATTAAGAATGTGCAATGCATCCAAGAGGTTAATTGAATTATAAATGAACACTCACTTTCATTATTCAAGATTAAGAGAAGAAGTGACTTTACTTTATTGATCTCACACTGGAGAAATTCTTATCTGCATTTTAACCCATCCTATATATATATATATACATATATTAGGAGCAATGGGCAGCACACACATTTGGGCGCCCGGGGACCATCTCCATGATCTTCTTGCTTCGGCTTGGTCAGGACCTAAGCTGGAGGTACCTATGGATTAAGATTAAGATTAAGCCTTTATTGGTCTCACACACAATGACACACAGTGACACATGGGAGAAATTTGACTTCTGCATTTGACCCATCCTTTTCAGGAGCAGTGAGCAGCCATCTTTTTCAGCGCCCGGGGGGCAGTACCGTGAAGGGTCTTGCCCAAGGACCCACACTGGTTAGCTCATTGCCTGGGGGGGATTTGAACCCACAACCCCCAGGGGGAAAGTCAGTGACTTACCAGTTGAGCTAACCAGCCGGTAAGTTGAGCTAACCAGCCGGTAAAAGTTTGCCATAACCATCAAAGCCACTTCACAAGTCCAGGCTTATCCTGAAATCCTGTATGTGTTGAACCCCTCCAACCTGTTCAGGCATTTCTTTCAATTTTATAGGAGATATACTGTATTGATTATCTGTTTTTCATTGTTGCAGGCCTGGAACAGCAACTGAAGGATTATTTTAACCTCACTCCAAATATTTAACTTGGACTTTAGCAAAATGGTTATTCACTTTTTAGATCTCAAATGAATGTGGACTCTGAGGATGTTTTGCATACATCTATCTATAGAAAAACAACAATTATTTCAAACATCCCATTCAGACAATTTCAGAGCTCCAGAAGAATCTGTGATTCTGACTTAGATGTACAAGTAAATGCCATGTATGCACGTTTCAAACAAAGGGGCTACAAAGATAAAACTCTAAACCAAGCACTATTGAAAGCCAAGTCCACACAAAGAACAAACCTCTTCACTATTAAAACTAAGAAATAACCACAGGATTTTTTTTTTTTCTGAATTCAACACAGTAATGTGACAAATAGCATCAAACAGATCATCAAGAGTAACTGGGATATTCTCCGCAGCGATCCCACCCTCTCATCTGTCTTTGCCGATCCCCCGGTATTTGCTGTGAGAAGGGCCCCGACTCTAAAGGACAAACTGGTTAAAACCTCCCAGCTCCCAGACCCGGGACCTTCCTCTCACCACCAGTGGGTACTTTTCAATGTGGATCATGAAACCACTGTTCACATGTGAACAAGTCCACTGCTTTCAAGGACGAAAAACTCTCTTCTGTGAACAATATGTAAATTATAATACCCCTCATGTCATATACCGTATAGAGTGGAGCTGTGGATGTTTCTATATTGGGCTTACAAAAAGATGAAGAGAGAGATTTGCTGAACACAAGTACGCCATCAGATCACAAAATTTAAATTACACCAAAAATCTTAAACTCATGGCCACTGAGGTGATCCCTAAAACCTTCAGAGGAGGAGACAGCACAGAGGGAAGCATACTGGGTCGAGACCTTAAAAGCAACAACACACCCTGGAGAACAACAACGGAGCGGTTGGCTGCTTTTTTGACTTCCTGGCTCCCAGAATGAGCAGTTTTTGAAACTTTTTGTTTTTTGAGATAAGTTTTTAACATCACACATCGTGGGTCAGTCCGCTGTTGAATCCTTCACGTCCATAACTTTGTTTTCCACCAAACTCCAAACAAGTATCCATCTCCCATTCACAACGCTCACTGCCAAACCGAGCGCCGATCGTACTTCCGTTTTATTTCGTCATGCGCGGGATAATGGCATCTTGCGTCACAGTGACATCATGAGAAATATAAGCAATTGATCTATGTTACTATTACTGGTGCTGATACAGGTGCAGGGACATGGCCATGTTGCACACTGTATTCCACTGTATTTGCTATATTTTTGTTATTATTGTTAAATGGGTTTTAATGCGGAAAACCTAGTATTTTTGTGTTAATTGGCTGGGGAGAGGAGCCTTGGTGGATAAAAGGGGGCCACTCTCCCTACCTCAGTCAGTCTGGACTTGGAGCTGTACAGAGAAGGTAACAGCAGAGCTTATGATTCATGGAGCAGATCTCTGCGGTTGTGTGTGTGTGTATATATTGTAAATATCTTTTTGTATATAGCACTCGTCAAACTTTCTTCTTTTGGGAACTTCCTTAATTAAATAATCAAAACATCCTTCTGACTACGCCATCGTAATTACAGTAGAATAGACCCCGCATCACAGAGAGGGAGAGAATGAAATTGGAAAAAGTTCCTCAGCCTCTTAAAATATGTTCATAAATGTGTTCATAAATAATAATACAGTTCCCAGTGGTTTGCATCGGCTGTACAATAATTGAATGTTAAATTGCATTAAACATGGATAGGTCCTCAACAAGTTCAGGTTATAAACAGTGGTGTAGTGGGGATTTTTTAAGTGGGTGTACGCCCGCCCCCCCCCCCCCAAAAAAAAAAAGCCATAGGCTATACTCAACTTGCTGAAATACACACAGGTGTCATAGGCTATAGACGTTGTTTATTAAAAACAAACTGACTTTCAGTACAAACATAAAGCCGCTGGCCCAGTAAAAAGCAGTAATATTTGATGTTTTTTTTTACTCAAAAATGATGCGGAATTATGCTATTAATATTAACGCCATTCATAATCACATACAGAACATCAATCTAAATCTTCAGATAACTCAAACATTCGCCTTACAAATCACCAGTTGAACTCACGTTACATTTAATGTTTTACTACTCCAAAATTATGGGTCGTCATATTGTGCTTGTAAGGCTATTCAAAATCACAGGCCAACTTCATTAAGCATAACTCTGATTAGAACTTAAATGATCAACAAACATTTCAATAACCCGCAGACAGCGCTGCCTCGAAAGCAAAACAAAAAACAAAAAACACCAGAGTAACTTACATTTGATGTTTTCATTGAATAAAAATCAATGTTTTTCTGCTGAGTTGTCATTTTAGTTCAGGGCTAAAACCGAAGTAAAAATTGAACGTGACGTCGGGAGAAGTGGGTGGACGGCGTACCCCCACGTACCACGCCCACTACACCCCTGGTTATAAACAAATGAAAATGAAAATGATCTAAATCTATTATTCACTGATATGTCTGTCTGTAGATGACACAAATACACACGTGTGTATTTAGGCAGTATGATTGATTCTTGCTGATCCCAACTCATTATGGACCAAGCCAAAGCAATATTCTAGATCCGTGTGGAGCACAGGTAGAAGTGATATTGTGATGTGTATATAGCGCCCTCTCTGGTGGTTACTGTGAATGTCACTCTTCAGTGTTTTTGTGCAGCTCTAGATGTACTTTGTGTGACTGGGGTGTGACTCTCACTGTGGGGCCCATGTGGCCCTACCTCCCAATCAATGACACGGGTGAGTTTGGTCAGTGGTGCTTGTATGCAGTCTGTCACTCTAACTGCTGATCAGCTCTAGCTCATTTGTACCAACTTTTTTTTTTTACTTACTGTAGAATTTAATTGAAATGCTAGAAAATGTATTTTTTTAAATCATCATTATAAATTAATTATTTAGTTTCTTTTCCACAATTTTCTGAATTAAATATTTTACCTGGTGTCCACATATTGGCCAATGAAGGGCATCTGACATAGAAAAAAACTCCCATATTGCTGTGCGACTGGTTTAATGTGATAATCAAACAAAATAAATCATTTGGTCTAAATGCTGAGAAAGAAAAAGCCTGAATTGATATAATACATGAAATCTAGTTTGTTTTGAGATCGTAGCTTGTCCATTGTCATTGTCAGATGAACAATGATTTCTTGTATGTGTTACGTGTGCAGTTAGCCAATGCCCAACACAAAGTTATAAAAACAGTCTCCGTTTATCTGGGATACAAAACTACACACGCACACAAAAAAAAAGAAACAAAACAACAGAATAAAGTTTACACAGGTATCCTACAGTCCTGCACCACTGGCGTGCGCACGTGACTTGGCCGTCCTCCCACCAGTCCAACTGCCCGTAGTCTCCAGAAGTCCATGGAATGCACGGAATCCTCTCCAGTGGCACCCTCGAGGCAGAGAGTCCGCAGAAAACGTGTAATCCAAGGCGCTGGAGCAGCACCCACAACACAAATACAAGCTCACGGCACCGCCACCTGCCGTCCGTACCGAGCTTCTTCTTGCTTGGGTCCTTGACCTTCCGGTGTGTCTTCAGTGGTGTCTGTCTTCCCTGTCAGTGACCCCCTAAGGTCTGAATTTATAGCAGGTAAGACCACAGATAAAAGAACAAAGAATAACGCTAGATCAAAGTCATCCAATCAGAAAGCATTCTCTGAACCTGAAGGCGGGACAAGAAGTGTCCCGCCCACATACATGGACCTTACAAAATGGCGGCACCCATAGAAAAACACAGAGAAATGGCTCATGTAACACAACACATTCACATATACCAACTAAAATACAACAAATAAAATAAAATAAACAAAACGCTTGTCCGTAACATATGGTTCCTGCACACTGAGTAATGATTCTGTGTTGTGTATTTAACCATGGGAAAGCTGTACCAGGATATGCTAGGAAAAACATAACACTGCTTTTCATGTTCATATTTATGTATTTATTGGAATCATTTCAGATCACTAAGAGATCATTATTTACTTTAGTGGGGTTTTTGTTCAGCTCCTCCATGTGTCTCTCTCACTGTGGCGTCGGGCACAGTAGTACACAGCCGTGTCCTCAGTCTGGAGGTTGTTCATCTGCAGATACAGCTGGTCTCTGCTGTTGTCTCTGGAGATGGTGAATCTGCCTTTCACTGACTCAGAGTAGTAAGTAGTGCCCCCACCGTTGCTAATGTAAGCGAGCCACTGCAGCCCCTGCCCAGGAGCCTGTCTGATCCAGCTCATGTAATAGCTGCTAAATGTGAACCCAGATGTTGTACAGGTCAGTCTATGGGACTCTCCTGGTCTTTTCACCGCTGGACCAGATTCAGTCAGAGTCTGAGCAAAGACACCTGTGGAAACAACCCAAAACTGTATTCAAATTCATCCTGCTGTCATTTACCAGTATTAGTCCAGAGCAACAGTTCACCTGTCCAGTATGTGAGAAACACAAGTGCTGTCCTGTAGTCCATTTTGCTCAAGTGGCTCTGTTTCCTCTACACAGAGTTAAATAGAGGAGAGAATTTCAGGTTTGCATTGGCTCCTCCCCAATCACAACTGTTGCATAAGATGAAGGGACAGGGTGATGGTTTTGTTAAGTGTTAAATTCCTAAAAATGTGGCAGTATATCCATGTTTCTATCCGTTTTTACTTTGCAGTTTATTACACAATGATGAAACCCAAACTGACATTTTTTTTTAATTTATTCATTTGTAATAAATTTACAAGATACTGGTGCATTTATGTCATAGACAGTGTGAAGAGCTTAGGAGCTATAACAATCCCCTGCAGGACTCCAATAGTATTTACATAACACCACATCCGTAGACGAACATACATGTTTGTTTACCTTTTT
The DNA here is from genome assembly GCA_036785185.1 of Paratrypauchen microcephalus. Lineage (NCBI taxonomy): Eukaryota > Metazoa > Chordata > Actinopteri > Gobiiformes > Gobiidae > Paratrypauchen > Paratrypauchen microcephalus. The sequence continues at coordinate 2,530,192 of JAVJIX010000143.1, forward strand.
TTTTTTTTTTTTTTTTTTTGGATGAATAACACATCGGGACATTGTGAATTTGCAAAAAACAGTATCTCCCTCTGCTGGACACAGACACTAGTGTAATGATGAGAAGAAAAACAAAAACCATTGAAATTTAATCTGTTGAAATCTTGTAATTGTAAAAGTTGGTAAATGGAAAAAAGGTGTCACAATTTTACATTTATTCATATTCTGTGGAATCTTTAAACAATTCCTTTTTTTTTTTCTTTTTTCTTTAACAAATGCTGTCATAAGTCATGAACAGTTCCTCTATTTTTAGCCAGCAGAGAAGAACACAGTGAAGAGAGGAAGTAGTTTTTGTCCCAGCGCTCTGTTATTCTGTCTCATTGTGTCTCTTCTGGCACAGTAATACAGCGCAGTGTCCTCTGTCCTCAGACCGCTCATCTGCAGATACACCTGGCTGCTGGAGTCGTCTCTGGAGATGGTGAAGCGTCCCTCCACTGACTTGGAGTAGTAGATTGGGGTACTGGCTGTGTGCACCAACGCAATCCACTCCAGACCTTTACCTGGAGCCTGTCTGATCCAGTTCCACACATTGCTACTAAAGTCTAACCCAGAGGTAGTACATGTGAGTCTATGGGATTCTCCAGGACGTTTGATGGCTGATCCAGACTCTGTTATGGACCAAGCATGAACAATATTGAAAAGGCACACAGCACACAGCAGCACAGAAGGATTTGGAAGGGCCATTTTTGCACTGTGCTGTTGTCAATACTGTGATTTTGATTTAAATATAATCTCTCCTGAAGCTCCTCCCACTATCCAAATGACCGTAAAAGCCAAATTCAGGAAAAATCAGTCATGAAAAAATTTGACTGGCCCCTGTGACTACAGTTAGCATGTGTCACTTAAAGTATAAACTACGACAGCAATGGAGCGTAACTAATTTGGAGTGTTGATTAATCAGAACTTATGTCAGGTTTGTTAAAAAAAAAGGGAGCTGCTATATGGACAATGATTCACCTCTGCACATAAACCTGGACTTCATGTCTGTACGGTGTAAACTGGGTGTTGGGTGTTAGCAGGTTTTATACAGAATATGACCCATGAGACACAACAGACATTTTGTTTTTTCTAGCTGTTTTTGATAGAAATGACTGGGTGGAATCATAAACCTTATTGAGAGTCAGTTTTCTTGGTCAAATTAACACTAACAAGAGTCAACCTTCATGTGAAATGGCTTTTGACAATGGTACAAAAGGTGTAACGTCCTGGTTATAGTGGCTTTGAAGACTTCACTGACTTCACGTTCATAAATGAATATTATCTCTGTAGTTCTGTTTGTACCAGGTTTTTGTAGAGGCTTATTTCACTGTGCCCCCCACACAGTGACACAAACACATGCAAAAACCACTGACTGCTTTCCTGTCCTTCCTGAACATGAGCGCCATAACAAAATACACAGTTGTCTTATACTGACTTTAGCTTTACATGTAACGTTGTTTATACAGGCGAACTTTTTAGACTCATTGTAGCATTTTATTGAAATGTTTTGCAATAGATTTTTCCACATGTAATTATTATAATTATCACTGAAGTATTTTGGTGTGTGGAGTATTATTTGCCATATCAAACATCAATGTATGAAATAAATCTTTTAACTGGTGACAATACATTGCCCAGTGAAGGGCATCTGACTTAAAATCTCCCATATTGCTGCGCTATTTCTTTGCTGTGATAATCATCCAGAAAAGAAAGTCATTTGGTGTCTGTCCTGAGAAAGAAGAGGCCTGCATTGCTATACTGCCCGAAGTATCATTTATCTGTTTTGGGACCTTGTCTTTTCCATTGTCTTTGGTAAATATGGACAACTGCTGATCCTAAACCATCATGGACCAAGCAAAAGCAGCATTCTAGAGCCACATGCAGCACACGTTCAAGTGAAACTTTGGTGTGTATAGAGTGCCCTCTCTGGTGCTTACAGCAAATGGCACTCTGAAATGTTTTTGTACAGCTCTACATATACTTTGTGTGACTGTGGTGTCTCGAGCACAGTAGTACACTGCAGTGTCTCCAGGCTGCATGTCCTGTCCATTCAGAGTCACTGTTTTTGTGGAAGTGTCTAAATCAATACTGAATTGGTTCTTCAGTGAATCTTTATAGTCAGAGTTATCATAAGAGTCTTTCATTCCAATCCACTCCAGGCCTTTCCCAGCAGGCTGTCTGATCCATGCTGTGTAGTAGCCAAGATCATATGAGACAGTACAGGGGATGGTGAGAGTGTGTCCTGGCTGCACAGTCACAGAGGCTGGCTGTGTCAGTGTCTCACACTTCACACCTGTGGAGGACACAAATGTGTTGAGGAGATGCTTCAATAACAGGAGCATTGTGTGTAAGTGGAGCTGATGTTGAGTGTGAAAGAAGAAAACTCACAGAGCAGACAGAGAGCAGCCCACAGCAGAGTGAGTGTGTCCATCCTGAGACTGCACATGTGACCGAGGAGGAGCAGCAGCACACTATGTACTGCACACACATTTACATCTGCTCTGCATACACTCCTCCTCTCACCGACAGAGACATGGAAAAGTTCCCTTATAGTTCCCTTCATATGTTATTTTCATACTATTAATTTTATTTGTTTGTTTATTTCATTCATAAAGTATAAAAAGACATCAATATTCGTGATAACAATACAAAATATTGAATGAAAGGGAGCAGAAAGAAGAGTTATCTTATGTTATCTGCCCCCTCTTCCCTTTTCCAAACACCAACACCGATAGTGACTGTAAAACCATTCCTCATTACATTCCATTTCCATCACAATTATTAATCAATTGTAAACATAAAGCTTCATTTTCAAGTGTAACAATTTAGTTTTCTTTTTCATACATACACATTACATTGGATTTTATGTATTTTTTAAATGCCATTATTGTACTTGATTCTTTGATTTCTTTGTCAAGATTATTCCATAAATTGACTCCTTTCACAGCGACGCTTCGCTCCATAACCTTGTTTCTGAATTTAGGTTTTTTAAACATGTAGGTTCCCTTTAAATTGTATTGGCTTGTTCTCATCTCAAACAATCTTTGAATATTTACAGGAAACACTCTGCACTTTGCTTTATACATGACTTTGAGGATACTTAATTCAACAATATCACACATTTTCAACACTTTAAGTTTAACAAATAATGGGTTGGATGGCTCTCTATAATGACTGTTGGTGATAATTCTCAAAGCCTTTTTCTGTAAAATAAATAATGGCTGTAGGTAAGTTTTACATGTCGGCCCCCAAATTTCCACACAGTACATCAGATATGGTGCGATTATGGAGTTATACAAGATTAATAATGCTGCACTGTTTAGTGAGAACTTTACTTTATGCATCACCGCAATTGCTTTAGCTATTTTGCTTTTAGTGTAATTTATATGAGACCTCCAGTTTAGTCCTTCATCAATCATGACTCCTAAAAATTTTGTTTCACTTACTCTCTTAATCTGTATCCCATCTATTTCTAATGATATGTCGTCTTTTTTTATTTTTATCATTAAATAAAATGAAATTCGTTTTTTTTAACATTAAGAATCAATCCATTTAAATCAAACCAATATTTTACTTTTTCTAGCTCTTCGTTTACTCTAATTATGACCTCTTTCGTATCTTTTCCATGGTAAAATAATGTTGTATCATCAGCAAATAAAATTTTCCCAAGTTCAGATACATTAACAAAATCATTCATACATAAATTAAATAATTTGGGCCCAAGAATCGAGCCTTGGGGAACACCACATTTGATATTATATCTTTCTGATTCTGTGTCATTAATTTGTACATATTGTTTTCTGTTTTCTGAATAACTCGCTATCCATTGATGAGCCACCCCTCGAATGCTATACTTGTTCATTTTCTTAAGTAATATTGAATGATTTATTACATCAAAAGCTTTTTGTAGGTCAATGAATATACTTAAGAAATAATTCCCATTGTCAATTTCGGATGCTATTTTTTCAGTTAGTTCCATTATTGCCATTGCGGTTGAATGTTTTGCCCTAAATCCATACTGGTTATTATTCAAGATGTTTTGTTTCTGTAAAAAACTATCAAGCCTTATTGCAAACACCTTTTCCAATATTTTTGAAAACTGTGGAAGCAGTGAGACTGGCCTATAGTTGGAGAAGTTGTGTTTATCACCATTTTTATAAAGCGGTACTATTTTTGCTAATTTCATTTTGTCAGGGAAAGTTCCCATTGTTAATGATAAATTGCATATGTATGTAAAAGGATCAATAACAGATTCAATTATATTTTTCACAACCATCATGTCCAGTCCCTCACAGTCAGTTGATCTTTTGTTTCCACAGTTTTTAACATTTTTTCTTATTTAATCTTTTTCCACCTTGTCCAGAAAAATACTGCTCACATTGTCAATGATTGTATTTTCATCAAACTTTTTAGAGGGATTACCTGCGAGGCTGGACCCCACATTAGCAAAGTATTCACAAAACTCATTAGAAATTAGTTTTTCATTATATATGTCAGCATTATTCTTTACAAAGTAGTGTGGATAAGGATTCCCTTCCCTGTCTTGCTTATCACTCTATTTATTATTCCCCAAGTTGACTTAATGTTATTTTTGTTTTTATTTAGGTGTTCACTGTAATATTCTTTTTTTTTCTTTTCCTGATAATCCATACCAATTTGTTTTTATATTTTTTATACTTATCTTCTGCCTCTCCTGTTTGTGTTTTCAAAAAATATGTATACAGATATTTTTTCTTTCTACATGCATTTTTTATTCCTTTGGTCATCCATGGTTTATCTTCCCTTTTCTGTCGGGAGGTTACTAATGGGCAATTTTTATTATAAAATCTTATCAATGTATCTATAAAAGAGTTGTATGCTTGATTGACATCATTGACATAAACTGAATCCCAACTTTGTGCTTTCAGATCATCATTAAGTGCTGTTAGGGCTTTCATTGATCTGTTCCTTGACAGTTTTATAATCTTTCTCGGTTTTATTTTGTGTTTGTATTTACAAGACGTAAATATGGGTAAATGGTCACTGATGTCAGTTATTAGGACCCCACTTAGTACAATATCTTCATTTATATTGGTAAAGATGTTGTCAATAACTGTTGCACTTTGTGCTGTAATTCTAGTTGGTTTATGTATTATTATGATTCCTGCTGGGTCTGATCACTGTCAGGGCAGATGTCTTGCTCTTGCCATTGAGCTGACTTTTTAGGACTTGCTTTACTCGTTGCAGGTATTTGACAAAAGATGTTGTTCTTTTATTGACATCCTGTAGTCTATGTCTGTAACAAATATGCAATCAAGAGCTGAAAAAAAGGAAGTTGATACCACATGTCCAGTTACACAATACTAACTCTTTTTGTACACCTCTACATATACTTTGTGTGAAGGTGTGTGGCTCTCGAGCACAGTAGTACACTGCAGTGTCTCCAGGCTGCATCTTCTGGCCCCTCAGAGTCACTGTTTTTGTGGAAGTGTCTAAATTTATACTGAACTTGTTGTTAAGTGAATCTTTGAGGTACATAGTGTATCCTGCATGGTGACTCCCAATCCACTCCAGGCCTTTCCCAGTAGGCTGTCTGATCCAGTGTGTTCTGCAGCTTCTAAGAGTATAGGAGACAGTACAGGAGTTGGTGAGAGTGTGTCCTGGCTGCACAGTCACAGAGGCTGGCTGTCTCAGTCCACAATTAAATACAACCAAAACCTTTTCAAATTCAATATATTATTAAAAGAGGAGGTTGATACCATTAATCCAGCTGCAGTTAAACAAATCCTAACACATTATTATCTCAGTGGTGTAAGAGCTCCCCCTGTGTTTCCCACAGTGAATAACAGTCTAATGTGTTTTTGTACAGCTCTACATATACTTTGTGTGACTGTGACTCTCGAGCACAGTAGTACACTGCAGTGTCTCCAGGCTGCATGTTCTGTCCATTCAGAGTCACTGTCTTACTGGAGGAATCCACATTTATACTGAACTTCAGTGAATCTTTGAATAAGAATTTGTCACTACATGTAGGACAGTGATCTCCAATCCACTCCAGGCCTTTCCCAGCAGGCTGTCTGATCCATGCAGTAGTGTAGGTGCCAACATCATATGAGACAGTACAGGGGATGGTGAGAGTGTGTCCTGGCTGCACAGTCACAGAGGCTGGCTGTGTCAGTGTCTCACACTTCACACCTGTGGAGGACAGAACACAATATTGAGGATCAAACTGTGCTGTTTAGTTGTACCAGAGTTTACTGATGTGAACAGAGACTTACAGGATCCAGCTGCCAGCAGCAGCACAAGAGCTACAGACAACATCATCAGTGTGGAGTGCACTGTCACACTCTCACATGGGCCTTATATAGACACACAGGAGCACAGCAGGAGTTTGCATTCAAACTAACAGGGAGGGGCGTCTGTGAGAAACAAAAAAATTGGTTTTCTATTCATTCATTTGCAACTTCCCTGGACACAAATGAACAGTAAGAAGAATCCCTGGGAGAGGCAATCACCTCCTCTTGTGGTGAGACAGGAGATTACATGCTCTATAAACAGCATACTTGGCATATTGAAATGTGTGTTTTTTTAATGTACTTCTTTAGTAGTTTTACATTAATTCACTTGAAGTAGTTGTTTGCCTAATGTACAGTCGCTGTGTGTCCAGATGAGGAGTGGGTCTGGGTGTGTAAAGCTGTGTTCACTCCACCTTGTGTTTGAGAGTCTCTGTTCTCTGTTTAAACAGGATGGACACAGAGACACATGGTGAAAATATCAGTGTTTATAATGCAGTGGTGGCACACAGATGCTCCTCCTGTGTTCAGCTGGATCCCCATGGACATTTGTGTACTGTACAGAGCAGGAAAAGAGCACAGGACATGACCTCTGTGTACGGGAAAGTCAGAGTCAGATGTACGTATCTTTTGGCCAAAAAAAGACTCAATTAGACATATGTTTTTAAATTTCTATTTCCATGGAATCATGCAGTTGATTTTCCAACTCCAAAAAATTACATACTCTAGAACAGTGGTCGGCAACCTTTACCACTCAAAGAGCCATTTGGACCCGTTTCACACAGTAAAGAAAACACTGGGAGCCACAAAACCCTTTTGAAATTTCAAATGAAATAACACTGTGTATAACGGCTTTTTTGTGCCATAGAATTACATTTTGAAAATGAACGAACTACAATAAAATAAATTTTAATGAAATACAGTGGTCCCTCGCTATATCATGGTTCACTTTTCGTGGCCTTGCTGTTTCGTGGATTTTTTTATTCCAATTTTTTTATATAAGGAGTGGGTCTGGGTGTGCGTGCTGCAGAGTCACTGCTCTCTGTTTAATTAAGGTGTTAATAATGGTAACTCAATACAATCTGAACAACCATGGACTTGAATCACATGTGTGCACTGTACAGAGCAGGAAAAGAGTCCAGGAGAACACCCAGAGATGACCCATGAGCACCTTTTTAAAATTAATATTAAGAATGTACCAAAACCCAGAAGGTTCATTGTATTACAAATGAAAACTCACTTTTATTTTCAAGTTTCCCATAAGCATCACTGAGACATGTTGGTATCACCAAACAGATTCCTCCCTTTTCATACAAACACAAGACAGTTCAGGTTCTCATCAAAGTCACATTCACAAGTGATCTGTGACTGTGGGAGAAGAACAGGGGGGAAAGAACACAGACCTGGGGAATTCCAGAGTTGATGGTTCCACTGCTTAAGACTCTTCCCCAGTCGTATGTGCAGAAAACAAATGTCTGCAAGAATGGTATCATATTTGTTTCAGATGCTTGACCTGTTGTGTCTTTGTCCCAGTGGGAGTCAGCAAGTGCATCTGCTGTAACAACATGCTGTAACTACCCAGGCAAGTTTTACACTAAAGTTGCTGCTCCTGAAAGAAAGTGGGCAGCTCAAATGTGTCTTTGTCAGACAGATTTATCAAAAGCAATTTAACATTTGAAATAAAATGTATATGATCTTTGTAACATGTATGATTGTATTATAAAATTCTATGGGTTTAACACAAAATAAATGACTAAGAACTTTATCATACAATATATGCAACCACAACATTTACAAACAGGATAGATTATTAAAAGAGGAAGTTGGTACCACAAGTCCAGCTGCATTTAAACAAATCTTAACACATTATCTCAGTGGTGTAATAGCTCCTCCTGTGTTTGCCACAGTGAATAACAGTCTGATGTGTTTTTGTACAGCTCTACATATACTTTGTGTGACTGTGGCTCCCGAGCACAGTAGTACACTGCAGTGTCTCCAGGCTGCATGTTCTGTCCTCTCAGAGTCACTGTTTTGGTTGAAGAATCTGCATTTATACTGAACTTGTTCTTAAGTGAATCTTTGAGTTCTGCTGTACATCCAGCACATTGACGTCCAATCCACTCCAGGCCTTTCCCAGTAGGCTGTCTGATCCAGTGTGTCCAGTAGTCGCTAACATCATATGAGACAGTACAGGGGATGGTGAGAGTGTGTCCTGGCTGCACAGTCACAGAGGCTGGCTGTGTCAGTGTCTCACACTTCACACCTGTGGAGGACACAAATGTGTTGAGGAGATGCTTCAATAACAGGAGCATTGTGTGTAAGTGGAGCTGATGTTGAGTGTGAAAGAGGAAAACTCACAGAGCAGACAGAGAGCAGCCCACAGCAGAGTGAGTGTGTCCATCCTGAGACTGCACATGTGACCGAGGAGGAGCAGCAGCACACTATGTACTGCACACACATTTACATCTGCTCTGCATACACTCCTCCTCTCACTGACAGAGACATGGAAAAATCCCCTTATAAGGAACAACTAAGGGTATATGCATGTTATTTTCATACTATTAATTTAACTAACATTTGCACAATATATCGTACTAGTTGATTATAAGTCATCATTATTTTGATCACATCACACTGAAAAAAAAATGTACAAAGATCTGTAATAGGCCGGTGTTTCACAGTCAAAAGAAGATGCACACAAGCACTGTTCATGTGAATAATGTTCAGAAAATATTTGATTTGAAATGTCTATCATTTATATTTTATGTAATTGATATCTGACATTAGCAGCAGGTAGGATCTGGTTGGCTTTAGACCTGTGCCAGAGCATTGTGGAATTGAACAGGGCTGCACTTTATCATCTGTTAATTTTGTTGCATCTATAAAGAAAATTTCATTTTTATTAAAATACATGATCCAAAAGTTTTTTGAAATTTACTGCAATAGTTGTTTTCATTATTCAACCATGTTTAATAACTACCTGCTAAATCTGTTTTCTTTGTACAGATTGATCAGTCCGCGGTTTCGCCTCAGTCTTGGTCAAACGTGATCGTCCAATCAGATTTGATTTTTTTCACTGACACGTGTGAAACAAACAAGCTCATTGATCACCAGTGATTTACAAAATTGGCTAATCCACCTGTCAATCACACCTATCTGACCTGGGGGAGACTGGCCAGTGTGAGTCTCACATCTTTGTAAAGTATTGAAGAAGTTTGTGTTCTGGATCCCAGGCAAGTTCACTAATGCTGCTTTTTACTCACTTCTATCCTGGTTTGATTTCAGACCTGTTTCATAAGTGATTCTATTTGCCTAATGTAAAATGTTAAATGTTTTGAATAGACTTCTGCTATGTCTTTGGATCATCTTAGTTTTGGATTTGCACACACATGAATACACAGTACTTGTTTTTACTATTTACAGAACAGTGTCACTGCCGTCTATTTACATTTAAACTAAATCATTTCAGCTCGTGACAGTTTGCCATTTTTATGATTTTAAAGGAGACATATCATGCTCTATCAACTTTTAAGGATTTTTAACAATGTTATGACTGTTTTCCCTTCTGTTTCATACACTCAAAGGTGTATTTACCAGACCCCCCAGGATTTCGCGGGCATTTTTTGTGATTGTTGCGGGCTAAAATGCCTGAATTTGCGTGAGCTTTACCAAAAAGGTGCGATGAAAGTTGCGGTGTTTTTAAGGGTTTTGTTGCGATTTTGTTGGGGGAGGAAGTGAAAGTTGCGATAAATACTTGCGATTTTCCCTTTTTGTAATTAAAATTGAGTAATATTTTGAATACTGACTTATTACTGACAAAGAATAACACAAAGACACAGAGATCACAAATATGGTCCTAAAACAACCTTACCAACATTGAAAATAAATTACTACTAGGAGGGGAACTGTTTCGCGCGGTCTTTTGCTGTTATTTTTGTGGGCAGGTGGCTGGCCGCAGACATGTTTCTTTGCCATTAGAAGCCGTGTCCCAATTCCCAGAGTGCACAGTTCGGAGCGTGGTTTGAAGGGCTTGTGCGTCATTTGTTTTTTGTCCGATATTGCAGTTAACACGCGTTCGCAGACCGCAGTCGCCCATCGGGGCGAGGACCAAGCGCGTGAAAATGCACGCTTCGCACACTCATATCCCATATTCTTCTACGGGAGAAAATGGAGTCGGCGGCTGCTTCCCGTAGTTGCGAGACCTGTCGCATTTCGCAGACGGCCATGCGGTCCACGGACTGCACTCAGGGCTGAGCAAGTGTGCACCGCCTTGACTGCAGTCTGAGCCCCCTTCAAACCACGCTCCGAACTGTGGACACGGCCGCAGTTTCGTTTCGTCACACGGAAGTAAGGCAGAAGGAAGTTGGTCGACGTGAGTTCAATACGTCGCCGATGACTGGTCAAAATTGGTAAAAATTAAGGGAAAGTTGTGGTGATTGGTCAAAATTGCAACACCGCCCTGAATTCATGGGGATTGGCTGAAGTTGCGTTGAAGTTGCAAATCGCAACATCGCGAATTCCTGGAGGGTCTTATTTACCGTGATTCATGCTTGTTTGAGTTATCGTTATTTTCCTGCAATTATTCTGAAAATTCAAATTTTCCTCTATCCCACGAACACTTTGTTATAACTATATGAAAGACAGAATAAAATATCAACGATTTCTTTTGGTTGTTTGAAGATCTTTCAGAATATCCTGTGATTTTACTGTTTTTTGTGTTTTGTGTTTGACAGTGACAAAGCTGTTCCAGAATGTGATACTGAAGGTGACAATCCTGTGTACAGATTACAGCATGTGGGAGTTATTCATAAACTCTATGAAGCCAACAGGACTGTCTTTATTTCCAGTAGAGTTTTTGTTCAGCTCTTCCATGTGTCTCTCTCACTGTGGTCTCGGGCACAGTAGTACACAGCCGTGTCCTCAGTCTGGAGGTTGTTCATCTGCAGATACAGCTGGTTTCTGCTGTTGTCTCTGGAGATGGTGAATCTGCCTTTCACTGACTCAGAGTAGGAAGTAGTGCCCCCACCGTAGCTAATGTAAGCGAGCCACTGCAGCCCCTGTCCAGGAGCCTGTCTGATCCAGTTCATGCCAAAGCTGCTAAATGTGAACCCAGATGTTGTACAGGTCAGTCTATGGGACTCTCCTGGTCTTTTCACAGCTGGACCAGATTCAGTCAGAGTCTGAGCAAAGACACCTGTGGAAACAACCCAAAACTGTATTCAAATTCATCCTGCTGTCATTTACCAGTATTAGTCCAGAGCAACAGTTCACCTGTCCAGTATGTGAGAAACACAAGTGCTGTCCTGTAGTCCATTTTGTTCAAGTGGCTCTGTTTCCTCTACACAGAGTTAAATAGAGGAGAGGATTTCAGGTTTGCATTGGCTCCTCCCCAATCACAACTGTTGCATACGAGGATACAAGATGAATGACAGGGTGATGTTTTTGTTAAGTGTTAAATTCCTAAAAAATGTGGCAGTATATACATGTTTGTATCCATTTTTACAATACAGTTTGTTACACAATTATGAAACCCAAACTGACATTTTTTTATTTATTCATTTGTAATAAATTTACAAGATACTGGTGCATTTATGTCATAGATTGAGATAAAGTGTGAAGAGTTTAGGAGCTATAACAATCCCCTGCAGGACTCCAATAGTATTTACACAACACCACATCCGTAGGTGAACGTACATGTTTGTTTTCCCTTTTTTTTTGTCCACTGATCCAAAGTTTGGCGGTTCAAATCCCGCTCTTGACATAAGAAACATCAGTGGTTGAGCGGTCAGATCCACTGACCCACAGGTTGGTTGGTACGATTCCTACTCCCACAGATGAATGCTGCCGTTGTGTCCTTGGGCAAGACACTTAACCCTCCTCGCCCCCAGTGTCACACTGGTGTGTGAATGTGTGTGTGAATGGGTGAGTGGTTCCTTGTTGTAAAGCGCTTTGGGTGCCTTGAAGGTGGAAAAGCGCTGTATAAAGATGTGACCATTTACCATGACCATTTAAATAACACATCGGGACATAGTGAATTTGCAAAAACAGTATCTCCCTTTGCTGGGCACAGACACTAGTGTAATGATGAGAAGAAAAACAAAAACATTTAAATTTAATCTGTTGAAATGTAAGAAAAATCTCGAATAAGAGGAAGTTGATGGCACATGTTCAGTTGCTGTTACACAACCTTTAACAATGAGGTATGAGAGCTCCTCCTCTGGTGGTTATAGTGAATAACAGTCTGATGTGTTTTTGTTTTTGTACAGCTCCAGATATACTTTGTGTGACTGTGCTTGTTTGGCACAGTAGTACACTGCAGTGTCTCCAGGCTGCATGTTCTGTCCATTCAGAGTCACTGTTTTACTGGAGGAATCTAAAGTTATACTGAACTTGTTCTTCAGTGAATCTTTGAGTGTTACTGCACATCCAGTACAGTGATATCCAATCCACTCCAGGCCTTTCCCAGCAGGCTGTCTGATCCAGTGTGTAGCGTAACTGCCAAGAGAATATGAGACAGTACAGGGGATGGTGAGAGTGTGTCCTGGCTGCACAGTCACAGAGGCTGGCTGTGTCAGTGTCTCACACTTCACACCTGTGGAGGACAGAACACAATATTGAGGATCAAACTGTGCTGTTTAGTTGTACCAGAGTTTACTGATGTGAACAGAGACTTACAGGATCCAGCTGCCAGCAGCAGCAGAAGAGCTACAGACAACATCATCAGTGTGGAGTGCACTGTCACACTCTCACATGGGCCTTATATAGACACACAGGAGCACAGCAGGAGTTTGCATTCAAACTCACAGGGAGGGGCATCAGAGGGAGAATAAGTATAAAATGTGATTGAGCATGTGTGTGAAAATATCAGTGTTAAATCATATCAAACATGTTTTAATTCACTTCAAAACTGTTTTCACTAAAGGCCTGTGGTCACATGAAGTCTTTCTTATTGACTGTATGAAGATGTTTTTATACATTCATCTCCTCTCACTTTCTCCTGTTTGGGGTTGTTGGTGACTGCACATCTATGGCCTTTAGGCACTGACTGTACTGATCTAGAAAAAGCAATCATCTCCTCTACTACCAGGACACGAGACTACAGGCTCTATGAATTTATATATTTATTTATTCATTCATAAAAGTGGTTGTTAGTCTTCTTGGGGTCCGTTAAAAAAGTATAAAATCACTCTAAATCATTCACTTTCCTGATTAAAAAACATATATAATTCATGAATATTCATAACATCAAAATCATCCTCCACACAGCTCATTCATACATTTTTCTTTTAAAGACATTTTAGAAGATCATCAACTACGTTTTTGTTGTGTATTCCCAGACAGTGGATTCTACGTTGCTGAGGATCTAAATAATACTGTTCTCCTCATACAGTTAAACTTTAAAAAAGGAAAAGTTAAATCACCAGAGCTGACTCTTTTTTAAATATGGCACTATGTATGTAGCACATATTAGCATATTGTGGTGTTTTGTTTTTTTAATATAGGAGGGCTGTGTCCTGCTTCTCCGGCTTGTTTCTATGGAAATGTTTTTCCTTTGGCTATAATATTCCACAGTATGGCATAAACCTTCTGTATCTCCATCAAGAATGCTCATGAGAATGGTTTTAACTTTCTATTTTCATGGAATCATGCTGTTTCCACCTCCAGAAAGTTACATACTTTAGAATTAAACGTGGAAGGTGCAGGTACACTTCATTGTCCCGTAAGTAGATTTATCCTCTGCATTTGACACATCCTTCAGTGCTGTTGGGGCATCTCCTCAGGGGCAGGAGGTGCATCACTGCTGCACCCTGGGAACCATCTCCATGATCTTGTTGCTAGGCTTGGTCAGGACTAATGCCGCATTCTGTTGAATTTCAGTAGTCGATAAATCTGAGTCAGTTCTCCTCACATCCTTTGTAAATGCATTCCATTGCAACAGTTGGGGAAAATATGGAAGCTCACGAAAGTTTAATGTTACTTAAAAATAGAGTCTGTTAGCTGATGTTACCTGTCGGCGAGTCAGTTTTGGCAGTTATTACATGTTCAGAAAAAAACAGTCTTCTGTCAAATGATGTGAAAGAAGTCTTAATGTCACTACAAAGTTTTTAGAAGACACTTTCTCGACACATACATAACTTAACATAACAAAATGACAAAAAGACAATTCTCCCCGTTTGCTGTGTGCACTACCATTTTTGCTGTAACGTAAATCCAACTGACTCAATCTGCACCACACTAGCACAAGAGAATGCAGCATAATTTAGCTGGAGGATTTGACCTATTGTACATGTTTTGGGTTGATGGGGTAAACCAGAGTACCCAGAGGAAACCCACTGGGAACCTTCTTGCTGATGCTCTGAAGAGGTGACATGTATCACCAAACAGACGTCCTCCTTTTCATACAAACACAAGGCATTTCAAATTCTCATCAAAATCACATGTACAAGTGATTTCTGACTCTGGGAAAAGAGCAGGGGGAATACCCGTGTTACAGTACTATATATGCACATAAGTAAACATAAACACATAAACATGTTATTAAAAGAGGAGGTTTCAGATGACCTGTTGTGTCTTTGTCTCAGTGGGAGTCAGCAAGTGCATCTGCTGTAACAACATGCTGTAACTACCCAGGCAAGTTTTACACTAAAGTTGCTGCTCCTGAAAGAAAGTGGGCAGCTCAAATGTGTCTTTGTCAGACAGATTTATCAAAGGCACTTTAACATTTGAAATAAAATGCATATGATCTTTGTAACACATATGACAGTATTATAACATTCTGTGGGTTTGACACAAATAAACGACTAAGAACTTTATCATACAATATATGCAAACACAACTACAACATTTACAAATACAATATATTATTAAAAGAGGAAGTTGGTACCACAAGTCCAGCTGCAGTTAAACAAATCTTAACACATTATTCTCCTTGTGGTGTGAGAGCTCCTCCTGTGTTTGCCACAGTGAAAAACAGTCTGATGTGTTTTTGTACAGCTCTACATATACTTTGTGTGACTGTGGATCTCGAGCACAGTAGTGCACTGCAGTGTCTCCAGGCTGCATGTTCTGTCCATTCAGAGTCACTGTTTTGGTTGAAGAATCTACATTTATACTGAACTTGTTCTTTAGTGAATCTTTGAAAAAGAGTTTGGTGCTACATGTAGGACAGTGCAGTCCAATCCACTCCAGGCCTTTCCCAGCAGGCTGTCTGATCCATGCAGTGTTGTAATAGCTAACATCATATGAGACAGTACAGGGGATGGTGAGAGTGTGTCCTGGCTGCACAGTCACAGAGGCTGGCTGTGTCAGTGTCTCACACTTCACACCTGTGGAGGACAGAACACAATATTGAGGATCAAACTGTGCTGTTTAGTTGTACCAGAGTTTACTGATGTGAACAGAGACTTACAGGATCCAGCTGCCAGCAGCAGCAGAAGAGCTACAGACAACATCATCAGTGTGGAGTGCACTGTCACACTCTCACATGGGCCTTATATAGACACACAGGAGCACAGCAGGAGTTTGCATTCAAACTAACAGGGAGGGGCATTTCTTAGGAATGCAAAAATTAGCTAAAGTAAAAAAAAATGAGTTAGATTTTTTTTTTTTTTATGAACATTGGGGATTGGTGTATTTTAGTTTTGCACCTTTTTGTCTAACTTGGGATGAGCTTCTTACTTACTGACTTAATTCTCTGTAGGCCTGAGGTCACATAATGTTTATATAATCATGGTCTGGGTGTGTGCCGTACAGAGCAGAAAAAAGTGATCATAAATTACCAATGTGTGTCTTTTTAAATGAATATTAAGGATGTGCAATGCATCCAAGAGGTTAATTGAATTATAAATGAACACTCACTTTCATTATTCAAGTTTGCCATAACCATCAAAGCCACTTCACAAGTCCAGGCTTATCCTGAAATCCTGTATGTGTTGAACCCCTCCAACCTGTTCAGGCATTTCTTTCAATTTTATAGGAGATATACTGTATTGATTATCTGTTTTTCATTGTTGCAGGCCTGGAACAGCAACTGAAGGATTATTTTAACCTCACTCCAAATATTTAACTTGGACTTTAGCAAAATGGTTATTCACTTTTTAGATCTCAAATGAATGTGGACTCTGAGGATGTTTTGCATACATCTATCTATAGAAAAACAACAATTATTTCAAACATCCCATTCAGACAATTTCAGAGCTCCAGAAGAATCTGTGATTCTGACTTGTACAAGTAAATGTCATGTATGCACGTTTCAAACAAAGGGGCTACAAAGATAAAACTCTAAACCAAGCACTATTGAAAGCCAAGTCCACACAAAGAACAAACCTCTTCACTATTAAAACTAAGAAATACCAACAGGATTTTTTTAAAATGAATTCAACACAGTAATGTGACAAATAACATCAAACAGATCATCAAGTGTAACTGGGATATTCTCCGCAGTGATCCCACCCTCTCATCTGTCTTTGCCGATCCCCCGGTATTTGCTGTGAGAAGGGCCCCGACTCTAAAGGACAAACTGGTTAAAACCTCCCAGCTCCCAGACCCGGGACCTTCCTCTCACCACCAGTGGGTACTTTTCAGTGTGGATCATGCAACCACTGTTCACATATAAACAAGTCCACTGCTTTCAAGGACGAAAAACTCTGTGAACATTATGTAAATTATAATACCCCTCATGTCATATACCGTATAGAGTGGAGCTGTGGATGTTTCTATATTGGGCTTACAAAAAGATGAAGAGAGATTTGCTGAACACAAGTACGCCATCAGATCACAAAATTTAAATTACAACGTAAATCTTAAACTCATGGCCACTGAGGTGATCCCTAAAACCTTCAGAGGAGGAGACAGCACAGAGGGAAGCATACTGGGTCCAGACCTTAAAAGCAACAACACACCCTGGAGAACAACAACGGAGCGGTTGGCTGTTTTTTTGGCTCCATGGCTCCCAGAATGAGCAGTTTTTGAAACTTCTTGTTTTTTGAGATAAGTTTTTAACGTCACACATCGTGGGATTTAAACCAACTACCCAAACCACTTTCTCTGTGACTTCTTGGTAACATCAGCCATCTTCTACAGTGTAATCAGCCGGAACAACAACATCAGAGAGAGGGAGAGGATGAAATTGGAAAAAGTTCCTCAGCCTCTTAAAATATGTTCATAAATGTGTTCATAAATAATAATACAGTTCCCAGTGGTTTGCATCGGCTGTACAATAATTGAATGTTAAATTGCATTAAACATGGATAGGTCCTCAACAAGTTCAGGTTATAAACAAATGAAAATGAAAATGATCTAAATCTATTATTCACTGATATGTCTGTCTGTAGATGACACAAATACACACGTGTGTATTTAGGCAGTATGATTGATTCTTGCTGATCCCAACCCATTATGGACCAAGCCAAAGCAATATTCTAGATCCGTGTGGAGCACAGGTAGAAGTGATATTGTGATGTGTATATAGCGCCCTCTCTGGTAGTTACTGTGAATGTCACTCTTCAGTGTTTTTGTGCAGCTCTAGATGTACTTTGTGTGACTGGGGTGTGACTCTCACTGTGGGGCCCATGTGGCCCTACCTCCCAATCAATGACACGGGTGAGTTTGGTCAGTGGTGCTTGTATGCAGTCTGTCACTCTAACTGCTGATCAGCTCTAGCTCATGATTTAGTGTTATTTGTACCAACTTTTTTTTTACTTACTGTAGAATTTAATTGAAATGCTAGAAAATGTATTTTTAAAAATCATCATTATAAATTATAGTTTCTTTTCCACAATTTTCTGAATTAAATATTTTACCTGGTGTCCACATATTGGCCAATGAAGGGCATCTGACCAGGGCTCTCAAGTTTTGAAGATTGGTAGGAGTGAGATTTCCGAGAAGCGGAAGTGAATTAGATGCATATCTGAGTGATATGAACACAGGGGAAATAAATAATTATCAGCAATTTATTTTTAATACAAAATAACAAAATTTATCAGAATAAAAGAAATATCTGTCCTGTTTAACTTAATACTGTATAAATTAATATGAACAGAGATGAAAGTGACCAGTAATGGAAAAAAGCTGAGAGTCACTGAAAAGCTAGGGGGGTCCGGGGGCATGCCCCCCCGGAAAATTTTTGAACTGTAGATGCTCTGAGATGCAATCTGGGGTCATTCCAGCCAATAAAACTAAGATGTCCACCACCCATTTTGGGGGGGAAAAAATTCCCTTTCTCCCTCTTGATGATCCCACTTTGCACAACCTTCTCACAAAATGTGATTTGCACTGGATGGAATCAGCTCAGGATGTGTAGTCTGGACAGTCGCTGCTGACAGCCAGACTCAAGCTCACTTCTAACTGATCATCAGTCATGGTGGAACAGTACTTGGGCTTAATGATCTTCATGTGGGAAAAGGCTGACTCACATAAATAAGTTTTCATAAATCTATCTCCATTTTATCTGATGAATGTTAATTTTAATCTTAAAATAAGCCAAGCAAACTGTACTGCACTTAAACACCCGTTTTTGGACCCTCACCCACAGTTTGAGAACCCCTTCTTTGATTTTTTTTTTTTTACCTGTTTTTTCAACTTCCTACCTGGAGTCACATTCTCTTACTGGTTTTATAGTGGTATTTACCAGCCTCTGCACATTTACCAAATGCATGTGACAAACAGATTTGTGCATTTGTGCACTTTTATTAGGCAAAATTCAACCACATGTCACAGTAGGCCTGCTCTGTGCTGTACACCTGCTCTGTGCTGTACACCTGCTCTGTGCGGATGCTGTAACATAAATTTAGATTAGTTTTTGCTTTGCATTTCGTCTTGCTCTTCTAATCAAAGGCGTTGAGGAGGAGCCTGTGTACGCTATAGTCGGGGAAGAGTGAGAGTGAAAAGGAGGACGTGAGGCGAAGGTACACGCTGTAGCGAACAAGCTGCGTGCGCTCGCGGCGCGCGTGGTGTCTGCTGCTCCAGCCGAGCGCACAGGCTGCAGTGAGAAGGCTGCACTGAGAAGGCTATGAAGGATATGATTGCACTCATCTCGAGACCAAGACCGGTGTCGTAGTATTCGTCACCAGTCGACTGGTAGATCGAAGTATTGGGCACTCCTGTTTTAGACACTATTTTTGATTCACATGGAAATACGGGACAAAGTGCATCCCTTTTTAGCTCAATACGGGACGCGCAGTTTTGTTTCTGAATACGGGATGATTCCGTTTTTCAAGGGACGGTTGGCAACCCTAGCTGTGAATAGTGGCTACAGTTTTGAATTGCTTAAAAAATTTTAGCGTGAGAAATACCATGTGTGGCGTGTGAGCGTGTGAACACGTCGAATTGCGTGTGTCACACTCTCAATGCGTGAGACTTGAGAGCCCTGCATCTGACATAGAAAAAAAAACTCCCATATTGCTGTGCGACTGGTTTAATGTGATAATCAAACAAAATAAATCATTTGGTCTAAATGCTGAGAAAGAAAAAGCCTGAATTTATATAATACATGAAATCTAGTTTGTTTTGAGATCGTAGCTTGTCCATTGTCATTGTCAGATGAACAATGATTTCTTGTATGGTTCCTGCACACTGAGTAATGATTCTGTGTTGTGTATTTAACCATGGGAAGACTGTACCAGGATATGCTGGGAAAAACATAACACTGCTTTTCATGTTCATATTACTGTATTTATGGGATTCATTTCAGATCAATAAGAGATCATTATTTACTTTAGTGGGGTTTTTGTTCAGCTCTTCCATGTGTCTCTCTCACTGTGGCGTCGGGCACAGTAGTACACAGCCGTGTCCTCAGTCTGGAGGTTGTTCATCTGCAGATACAGCTGGTCTCTGCTGTTGTCTCTGGAGATGGTGAATCTGCCTTTCACTGACTCAGAGTAGTAAGTAGTGCCCCCACTGGTGCTAATGTAAGCGAGCCACTGCAGCCCCTGCCCAGGAGCCTGTCTGATCCAGCTCATGGCAAAGCTGCTAAATGTGAACCCAGATGTTGTACAGGTCAGTCTATGGGACTCTCCTGGTCTTTTCACTGCTGGACCAGATTCAGTCAGAGTCTGAGCAAAGACACCTGTGGAAACAACCCAAAACTGTATTCAAATTCATCCTGCTGTCATTTACCAGTATTAGTCCAGAGCAACAGTTCACCTGTCCAGTATGTGAGAAACACAAGTGCTGTCCTGTAGTCCATTTTGTTCACGTGGCTCTGTTTCCTCTACACAGAGTTAAATAGAGGAGAGGATTTCAGGTTTGCATTGGCTCCTCCCCATGGACAAGTGTTTGAACTGTTTAAATGTCAAATGTTTGAGGGTTCTGAGGAGTAAAAGCGCAAGAGTGCAATATATACATGTTTTAAACTGTTAAAATAAAATTACAAAATTGTTTTAGAATTATTATGCAATTTATTTATTTATTTCATTCTATTTTATTTTATTTATGTTACTTGTGTTTCATTACAATTATGAAACACAACTGAAAATGCATTTTATTTATCCTTTTACAAACTCCTCAAACATTGGGGCATTTGTGTCATAGACAGAGTGAAGAACATTGGAGCAAAAACAGTCCCCTGTGGCTCCCAATATGTTTAGCTCAACATTATATCCAAAGATGAACGTTCAGGTTTGTTTTCAGCTTTGATGAATAATTTAGTGGTGCCCATAAAGAGTGCACAATTTCAACATAGTATAACAAGTATAAAAGGGAAACCTGAAGCAGATCACAGTTTTTTTTTTTTCATGTGTGACAATAGTGCTTAAAGCTGGTAAAGCATCTCACTATTTTTAGCCAGCAGAGTGAAGAGAGGAAGTAGTTTTTGTCCCAGCGCTCTGTTATTCTGTCTCATTGTGTCTCTTCTGGCACAGTAATACAGCGCAGTGTCCTCTGTCCTCAGACCGCTCATCTGCAGATACACCTGGCTGCTGGAGTCGTCTCTGGAGATGGTGAAGCGTCCCTCCACTGACTTGGAGTAGTAGATTGGGGTACTGGCTGTGTGCACCAACGCAATCCACTCCAGACCTTTACCTGGAGCCTGTCTGATCCAGTTCCACACATTGCTACTAAAGTCTAACCCAGAGGTAGTACATGTGAGTCTATGGGATTCTCCAGGACGTTTGATGGCTGATCCAGACTCTGTTATGGACCAAGCATGAACAATATAAAAAAGGCACACAGCACACAGCAGCACAGAAAGATTTGGAAGGGCCATTTTTGCACTGTGCTCTTGTCAATACTGTGATTTTGATTTAAATATAATCTCTTCTGAAGCTCCTCCCACTATCCAAATGACCGTAAAAGCCAAATTCAGGAAAAATCAGTCATGAAAAAATTTGACTGGCCCCTGTGATTACAGTTAGCATGTCACTTGAACTATAAACTATGACAACAATGGAGTGCAGGTGAGTGTTGATTAATCAGAACTTATGTCAGGTTTGTAAAAAAAAAAAAAAAAAAAGGGAGCTGCTATATGGACAATGATTCACCTCTGCACATAAACCTGGACTTCATGTCTGTACGGTGTAAACTGGGTGTTGGGTGTTAGCAGGTTTTATACAGAATATGACCCATGAGACACAACAGACATTTTGTTTTTTCTAGCTGTTTTTGATAGAAATGACTGGGTGGAATCATAAACCTTATTGAGAGTCAGTTTTCTTGGTCAAATTAACACTAACAAGAGTCAACCTTCATGTGAAATGGCTTTTGACAATGGTACAAAAGGTGTAACGTCCTGGTTATAGTGGCTTTGAAGACTTCAGTGACTTCACGTTCATAAATGAATATTATCTCTGTAGTTCTGTTTGTACCAGGTTTTTGTAGAGGCTTATTTCACTGTGCCCCCCACACAGTGACACAAACACATGCAAAAACCATTGACTGCTTTCCTGTCCTTCCTGAACATGAGCGCCATAACAAAATACACAGTTGTCTTATACTGACTTTAGCTTTACATGTAACGTTGTTTATACAGGCGAACTTTTTAGACTCATTGTAGCATTTTATTGAAATGTTTTGCAATAGATTTTTCCACATGTAATTATTATAATCATCACTGAAGTATTTTGGTGTGTGGAGTATTATTTGCCATATCAAACATCAATTTATGAAATAAATCTTTTAACTGGTGACAATACATTGCCCAGTGAAGGGCATCTGACTTAAAATCTCCCATATTGCTGCGTATTTCTTTGCTGTGATAATCATCCAGAAAAGAAAGTCATTTGGTCTCTGTCCTGAGAAAGAAGAGGCCTGCATTGCTATACTGCCCGAAGTATCATTTATCTGTTTTGGGACCTTGTCTTTTCCATTGTCTTTGGTAAATATGGACAACTGCTGATCCTAAACCATCATGGACCAAGCAAAAGCAGCATTCTAGAGCCACATGCAGCACACGTTCAAGTGAAACTTTGGTGTGTATAGAGTGCCCTCTCTGGTGCTTACAGCAAATGGCACTCTGAAATGTTTTTGTACAGCTCTACATATAGTTTGTGTCACTGTGGCTCCGAGCACAGTAGTACACTGCAGTGTCTCCAGGCTGCATGTTCTGTCCACTCAGAGTCACTGTGTTACTGGAGGAATCTACATTTATACTGAACTTGTTCTTCAGTGAATCTTTGAGTGTTACTGTACATCCAGCACAGTGATATCCAATCCATTCCAGGCCTTTCCCAGCAGGCTGTCTGATCCAGTGTGTCCAGTAGCCAAGAGAATATGAGACAGTACAGGGGATGGTGAGAGTGTGTCCTGGCTGCACAGTCACAGAGGCTGGCTGTGTCAGTGTCTCACACTTCACACCTGTGGAGGACACAAATGTGTTGAGGAGATGCTTCAATAACAGGAGCATTGTGTGTAAGTGGAGCTGATGTTGAGTGTGAAAGAGGAAAACTCACAGAGCAGACAGAGAGCAGCCCACAGCAGAGTGAGTGTGTCCATCCTGAGACTGCACATGTGACCGAGGAGGAGCAGCAGCACACTATGTACTGCACACACATTTACATCTGCTCTGCATACACTCCTCCTCTCACCGACAGAGACATGGAAAAGTTCCCTTATAAGGAACAACTAAATGAATCTGCACATGTTATTTTCATACTATTAATTTAACTAACATTTCCACAGCATATTGTATGAGTTCATTATAACTCATCATTATTTTGATCACATCACACTGAAAAACAATGTACAAAGATCTGTAATAGGCCGGTGTTTCACAGTCAAAAGTCGATGTACACAAGCACTGTTCATGTGAATAATGTTCAGAAAATATTTGTTTTGTCCATGATTTACTATCAAAAGTAAAAATATAGGCTGAACAGCTAAAATGTCTGTCATTTACATTTTATGTAAATTATATCTGACATTAGCAGCAGGTAGGATCTGGTTGGCTTTAGACCTGTGCCAGAGCATTGTGGAATTGAACAGGGCTGCACTTTATCATCTGTTCATTTTGTTACATCTATAAAAAGAATTTCAGTTTTATTAAAAGACCAGATCAAATAACATACTTTATCATAATACTGAAACTTACTGCAATAGTTGTTTTTATCGTTCAAACATGTCTATTAATGCTACTATTGACCCTTTTCTATCATGGGTTTATTTCTGACATTCTTTACAGTGTAATTCTATTTGCCTGATGTAAAACAAAATGTTTTGAATCGACTTCTGTTCTGTCATCTCAGTTTTTGTACAGCTGTGGAGCCGTCTGCACCACTGTGTCTCCTTTGCACAGTAATAAACAGCCGTATCTCCTTCCTTTGCACTGTTAAGTCGTAAATACACAGTGCTTGTTGAAGTGTCTTTTGTGATAGAAAACTGGCCCTGGACACTTTGAGCAAATATGGTGCCTGTTCCACTATCAATGCGACCGATCCACTCCAGTCCTCGCCCTGGTTTCTGACGAATCCAGTGCAGCCAAGCTAAAGAGGCTCCCTCCACTTTACAGGACAGTGAGACAGACTGTCCCGGGCTGGTGACCACTGGCTCTGAAGAGGTCAGAGACTGGGCCTGGACCACTGGAAAACACAGAGAGTTCAAATGGCGTAAAGTGCTGTTTGTGCTGTCGATGTGTTCAGTGTTTGTACCCACCTGGAATAAGAGTCCAGAGGAACACAGTCAGTGCTCTCCCCATCATAGTGGAAGCTTAAGGAGCTCTGCAAAGACTCACTTTCACTTGGGCTATAAAAAGAGAGTGGGTGTGGCAACGCTCTGGCTATTTACAAGTATTTGCTTCATTCAAGAAAATCTCTCAACACTGAAATATTTTCAGTAATATTAACATTTATGTCACGTATGTTAAAATTAAGCGTATATTGTATTTTACACTTTATCTGTTTTATTTTATTATTGCCTGTGAAAGCAACTTGAGTTTTCATGAATACACAGGAATTTACTGAACGAATACCTAAAGATGTAGTACTAGTCTGCTAATACTGTATGTAGTCCCAGGTTATAAGACTGTATACTGTTCTGATAATGTGTAGTTGAATTGTCTTTTCCTTAATGAGCTTTACACTCTGTTAGTGGCTTTCACTGTGATTGTGCACAGCTACATATGCAGCACTTTACAATGTTACAGTGATGTTTATCAGGTCATTTTAGATCAATATTGGTGCATTTATAGTAAGAGTGCAGAATAAAAGGTTTTCATTCTGCACTCTTCTCTCTCATTTAATGTCTCTTTCTTATTTAATTTTATGATAATTATTTGTTTTGATTTGTTTGTATTGCGATTTTAATGTATCTCTAATCCTGTAAAGCACGTTGAATGAGTGAAAAGATTTGGAGCAAAAACATTCCCCTGCAGGACCCCAACACGTTTTACACAACACTATGTCCGTAGCCTAGACCAACAGACTGCTGTGTTTTCTGTTGCTCTCTGTAATGACAAAACTTTTAAAGAATAACCCAGAGGTGCTCATATTGTGTCAATGTATAAATAGTGTCTCCCTGTGCTGCACTCAGAAAATATTGTAATGGTAGACTATTATAATGAATCAAAAATTGGCACTGTCCAAATGGTTCTTGCAATAATCCTTTAAAAAGTAAATTTCTGATCATTTGAATTCAGGTAAAAAAGGTAGTTTTGTTAACAGAAAGATTTCATATTAGTATTATACACAAGGAAAAGTTTGAATCATGTAGCATCAGGTTCTTGTTTTCCTTTGAGATTATGGTGCTTAGAATTGGTGAAGCTTCAAACTATTTTTACACAGTTTTTTGTTTTTTTGTAGTTAGAAGTAAAAATATCTGATCAACTTGACCTGTCTACATTGTGGCAATAAATGGCACCAACACTGAGAAGTGGAGCAGTTTAAATTAGGTTCAAATACAGGGTAAAGTCACGAAACACAACTGTCTTCATTCATTTGAAAAAAGACTGAAATGTAAACTGCTAAACTAACATAAGAATTCCATCATACATTAGGAAAAATGTTCATAGAGGTCTAAAACTACAGGGTTATACAGAATATGACCAGTGGAGACACAGATATTTTGGTGTTTCTAGTCGATTTGGATAGAAATGCTTTAAAATTCCATAGTAAAAGACGGGTGCGTTATTATCATGAAGTTCAATAAAGTCTTAAGAGTCAATGTCCATCGTTAAATTAACATTAACAAGATTCAACCTTCATCTGCAGTAGTTTGTACAATAGTGCAGAGGGTGTAGCATCGCTCCCTGGTTACAGTGGCCTTGAAGAGTACGTGTTCATAAATGATCTCTGTAGTTCTGTTTGTACCAGGTTTTTCTAGTGGAGTCAGCAAGTGCATCTATTGTAACAACATGCTGTAACTACCCAGGCAAGTTTTACACTAAAGTTGCTGCTCCTGAAAGAAAGTGGGCAGCTCAAATGTGTCTTTGTCAGACAGATTTATCAAAGGCACTTTAACATTTGAAATAAAATGCATATGATCTTTGTAACACATATGACAGTATTATAAAATTATGTGGGTTTAACACAAATAAACAACTAAGAACTTTATCATACAATATATGCAAACACAACCACAACATTTACAAATACAATATATTCTTAAAAGAGGAAGTTGGTACCACAAGTCCAGCTGCAGTTAAACAAATCTTAACACATTATTCTCCTTGTGGTGTGAGAGCTCATCCTGTGTTTGCCACAGTGAATAACAGTCTGATGTGTTTTTGTACAGCTCTACATATACTTTGTGTGACTGTGTCTCCGAGCACAGTAGTACACTGCAGTGTCTCCAGGCTGCATGTTCTGTCCTCTCAGAGTCACTGTTTTGGTTGAAGAATCTACATTTATACTGAACTTGTTCTTTAGTGAATCTTTGAAAAAGAGTTCGGGGCTACATCTAGGACAGTGCATTCCAATCCACTCCAGGCCTTTCCCAGCAGGCTGTCTGATCCATGCAGTGTTGTAATAGCTCACATCATATGAGACAGTACAGGGGATGGTGAGAGTGTGTCCTGGCTGCACAGTCACAGAGGCTGGCTGTGTCAGTGTCTCACACTTCACACCTGTGGAGGACAGAACACAATATTGAGGATCAAACTGTGCTGTTTAGTTGTACCAGAGTTTACTGATGTGAACAGAGACTTACAGGATCCAGCTGCCAGCAGCAGCAGAAGAGCTACAGACAACATCATCAGTGTGGAGTGCACTGTCACACTCTCACATGGGCCTTATATAGACACACAGGAGCACAGCAGGAGTTTGCATTCAAACTAACAGGGAGGGGCATTTCTTACAAATGCAAAAATTAGCTAAAGTTAAAAAAAATGAGTTAGATTTTTTTTTTTTAAATGAACATTGGGGATTGGTGTATTTTAGTTTTTCACCTTTTTGTCTAACTTGGGATGAGCTTGTTACTTACTGACTTAATTCTCTGTAGGCCTGAGGTCACATAATGTTTATATAATCATGGTCTGGGTGTGTCATAAATTACCAATGTGTGTCTTTTTAAATGAATATTAAGAATGTGCAATGCATCCAAGAGGTTAATTGAATTATAAATGAACACTCACTTTCATTATTCAAGTTTGCCATAACCATCAAAGCCACTTCACAAGTCCAGGCTTATCCTGAAATCCTGTATGTGTTGAACCCCTCCAACCTGTTCAGGCATTTCATTCAATTTGATAGGAGATATACAGTATTGATTATCTATTTTTCATTGTTGTAGACCTGGAACAGCAACTGAAGGATTATTTTCACCTCACTCCAAATATTTAACTTGGACTTTAGCAAAATGGTTATTCACTTTTTAGATCTCAAATGAATGTGGACTCTGAGGATGTTTTGCATACATCTATCTATAGAAAAACAACAATTATTTCAAACATCCCATTCAGACAATTTCAGAGCTCCAGAAGAATCTGTGATTCTGACTTAGATGTACAAGTAAATGTCATGTATGCACGTTTCAAACAAAGGGGCTACAAAGATAAAACTCTAAACCAAGCACTATTGAAAGCCAAGTCCACACAAAGAACAAACCTCTTCACTATTAAAAGTAAGAAATACCAACAGGATTTTTTTTCTCAATTCAACACAGTAATGTGACAAATAACATCAAACAGATCATCAAGTGTAACTGGGATATTCTCCACAGTGATCCCACCCTCTCATCTGTCTTTGCCGATCCCCCGGTATTTGCTGTGAGAAGGGCCCCGACTCTAAAGGACAAACTGGTTAAAACCTCCCAGCTCCCAGACCCGGGACCTTCCTCTCACCACCAGTGGGTACTTTTCAATGTGGATCATGAAACCACTGTTCACATATAAACAAGTCCACTGCTTTCAAGGACGAAAAACTCTGTGAACAATATGTAAATTATAATACCCTTCATGTCATATACCGTATAGAGTGGAGCTGTGGATGTTTTTATATTGGGCTTACAAAAAGATTAAAGGTCCCATGGCATGAAATTTTCACTTTCTGAGGTTTTTGAACGTTAATGTGAGCTCCCCTACCCTGATTAGCCCCCCCCCAATGGCTAAAAGTTGCGAAATGTCTAAACAGAGCATTTGCGATCCTTTTCTGCGTTTGAAAAAAACACAGCTCAAATGGGCGATTCTGGACAAGGCACCTTATTGACGTCAGATCGAAAAAAGAAATGCAAATGCAGTTCCACCATTGTCTGGATCTCCACCTCCTGTCTCTGGAAATCACGCCCAGAGAATTTGGACTGCGGAGGAGCTACGCAATGCGAAATGCGTTTTTTTATTTGCTTGGAGGCACATGCGAGTGTTTCTAGACTCGGAAATCCTTTACCCGACCCTCTGGACCTCTGAAACAGCAGTGGTTTAATTTTATTTTCTATGAAAATTTGTTTTTTTTTTCATTGAAAAGGCTCTCCTTTCCTCCTTCGCGCTTACACACACGGAAGTGGGGCCAGGCACAGCGCACCGCTAAAACAAGGAACCAGCGGCGCATTTGCCCCCCCCCAACCCGCTCCTCCACCAATCTGTGTCCTTCTCATTTGCATTCAAGCAACAAGGCCCATAATGAGGTGTTCAGAGAGTTATTTTTTGACTCTGACTCTGTACATTTTTCATGCAAGTGTTGATTTTGAAGAAGGATTCATTTACAGTATTAGGGAACCATTAAGGAGCCATATAAAAGCATCAAGAAGTACCATGTCATGGGATCTTTAAGAGAGAGATTTGCTGAACGCAAGTACGCCATTAGATCACAAAATTGAAATTACACCGTAAATCTTAAACTCATGGCCACTGAGGTGATCCTTAAAACCTTCAGAGGAGGAGACAGCACAGAGGGAAGCATACTGGGTCGAGACCTTAAAAGCAACAACACACCCTGGAGAACAACTACGGAGCGGTTAGCTGCTTTTTTGACTTCCTGGCTCCCAGAATGAGCAGTTTTTGAAACTTTTTGTTTTTTGAGATAAGTTTTTAACATCACACATAGTGGGATTTAAACCAACTACCCAAACCACTTTCTCTGTGACTTCTTGGTAACATCAGCCATCTTCTACAGTGTAATCAGCCGGAACAACAACATCAGAGAGAGGGAGAGGATGAAATTGGAAAAAGTTCCTCAGCCTCTTAAAATATGTTCATAAATGTGTTCATAAATAATAATACAGTTCCCAGTGGTTTGCATCGGCTGTACAATAATTGAATGTTAAATTGCATTAAACATGGATAGGTCCTCAACAAGTTCAGGTTATAAACAAATGAAAATGAAAATGATCTAAATCTATTATTCACTGATATGTCTGTCTGTAGATGACACAAATACACACGTGTGTATTTAGGCAGTATGATTGATTCTTGCTGATCCCAACCCATTATGGACCAAACCAAAGCAATATTCTAGATCCGTGTGGAGCACAGGTAGAAGTGATATTGTGATGTGTATATAGCGCCCTCTCTGGTGGTTACTGTGAATGTCACTCTTCAGTGTTTTTGTGCAGCTCTAGATGTACTTTGTGTGACTGGGGTGTGACTCTCACTGTGGGGCCCATGTGGCCCTACCTCCCAATCAATGACACGGGTGAGTTTGGTCAGTGGTGCTTGTATGCAGTCTGTCACTCTAACTGCTGATCAGCTCTAGCTCATGATTTAGAGTTATTTGTACCAACTTTTTTTTTACTTACTGTAGAATTTAATTGAAATGCTAGAAAATTTATTTTTTTTAAATCATCATTATAAATTCATTATTTAGTTTCTTTTCCACAATTTTCTTAATTAAATATTTTACCTGGTGTCCACATATTGGCCAATGAAGGGCATCTGACATAGAAAAAAACTCCCATATTGCTGTGCGACTGGTTTAATGTGATAATCAAACAAAATAAATCATTTGTTCTAAATGCTGAGAAAGAAAAAGCCTGAATTGATATAATACATCAAATCTAGTTTGTTTTGAGATTGTAGCTTGTCCATTGTCATTGTCAGATGAACAATGATTTCTTGTATGGTTCCTGCACACTGAGAAATGATTCTGTGTTGTGATCTGTGATGAGAAGATTTTACAAGGTTATGATGGAAAAACAATTATTGGATTCATTTCAGATCACTAAGAGATCATTATTTACTTTAGTGGGGTTTTTGTTCAGCTCTTCCATGTGTCTCTCTCACTGTGGCGTCGGGCACAGTAGTACACAGCCGTGTCCTCAGTCTGGAGGTTGTTCATCTGCAGATACAGCTGGTTTCTGCTGTTGTCTCTGGAGATGGTGAATCTGCCTTTCACTGACTCAGAGTAGTAAGTAGTGCCCCCACCGGTGCTAATGTAAGCGAGCCACTGCAGCCCCTGCCCAGGAGCCTGTCTGATCCAGCTCATGTAATAGCTGCTAAATGTGAACCCAGATGTTGTACAGGTCAGTCTATGGGACTCTCCTGGTCTTTTCACAGCTGGACCAGATTCAGTCAGAGTCTGAGCAAAGACACCTGTGGAAACAACCCAAAACTGTATTCAAATTCATCCTGCTGTCATTTACCAGTATTAGTCCAGAGCAACAGTTCACCTGTCCAGTATGTGAGAAACACAAGTGCTGTCCTGTAGTCCATTTTGTTCAAGTGGCTCTGTTTCCTCTACACAGAGTTAAATAGAGGAGAGGATTTCAGGTTTGCATTGGCTCCTCCCCAATCACAACTGTTGCATAAGATGAAGGGACAGGGTGATGGTTTTGTTAAAGGTCCCATGGCATGAAATTTTCACTTTCTGAGGTTTTTGAACGTTAATGTGAGCTCCCCTACCCTGTTTAGGCCCCCCCCCATGTCTAAACATGGCTCAGTTTAGACATTTCGCAAGTTGCGAAATGTCTAAACTGAGCATTTGCGGTCCTTTTCTGCGTTACACAAAACCAGTGTTCAAACGGGCGAGTTCAGACAAGGCACCTTATTGACGTCAGATCGGCAAATGCAGCT
This sequence comes from Paratrypauchen microcephalus, assembly GCA_036785185.1. Lineage (NCBI taxonomy): Eukaryota > Metazoa > Chordata > Actinopteri > Gobiiformes > Gobiidae > Paratrypauchen > Paratrypauchen microcephalus. The sequence continues at coordinate 2,561,347 of JAVJIX010000143.1, forward strand.
CCACCCCCTCCCTCTGTCTCCGCTCAGCGTCCCTGTATATCCCGCCCATAGAGTTTGGACTGTGAACGCGCTATGCAATGCGAAATGCGTTTTTTTATTTGCCTGGAGGCACGTCTGAGTGTTTCTAGGCTCGCAAGTCCCTTACCCGACCCTCTGGACCTCTGAAATACCAGTGGTTTAATTTTATTTTCTGTGTAAATATGCTTTTTTCATTGCAAAGTCTCCCATCTGTCTTCATGTGTAAAATACAGAAGTGAGGAGATCGCTGCGCCAAGCTGCGCTTCGAGCGGGGGAAACCCCCCCCCCTTAGCCAATCTCTCTGTCCTTCTCATTTGCATTGAAGCAGCAACACCCACAATAAAGCATTTTAGACACATATCTAGCCTCATGAAGACTGTCAGAGTCATATCTCATGCAGTGAGTGTTGATTTTGAAGAAGGATTTATTTACAGTATTAGGGAACCATTAAGGAGCCATATAAAAGCATCAAGAAGTACCATGTCATGGGACCTTTAAGTGTTAAATTTCTAAAAATGTGGCAATATATACATGTTTCTATGATGTTTTTACAATGCAGTTTATTACACAATTATGAAACCCAAACTGACATTTTTTTTATTTATTCATTTGTAATAATATTACAAGATATTGGTGCATTTATGTCATAGATTGAGATAAAGTGTGAAGATCTTAGGAGCTATAACAATCCCCTGCAGGACTCCAATAGTATTTACATAACACCACATCCGTAGATGAACATACATGTTTGTTTTCCTTTTTTTCTTTTTTTCATGAATAACACATCGGGACATAGTGAATTTGTAAAAACAGTATCTCCCTCTGCTGGACACAGACACTAGTGTAATGATGAGAAGAAAAACAAAAAAACATTTAAATTTAATCTGTTGAAATCTTGTAATTGTAAAAGTTGGTAAATGGAAAAAAGGTTTCACAATTTTACATTTATTCATATTCTGTGGAATCTTTAAACAATTCCTTTTTTTTTTCTGTAAGAAATGCTGCCATAAGTCATGAACAGTTCCTCTATTTATAGCCAGCAGAGAAGAACACAGTGAAGAGAGGAAGTAGTTTTTTTCCCAGCGCTCTGTTATTTTGTCTCATTGTGTCTCTTCTGGCACAGTAATACAGCGCAGTGTCCTCTGTCCTCAGACCGCTCATCTGCAGATACACCTGGCTGCTGGAGTCGTCTCTGGAGATGGTGAAGCGTCCCTCCACTGACTTGGAGTAGTAGATTGGAGAACTGGATGTGCACACATATGCAATCCATTCCAGACCTTTACCTGGAGCCTGTCTGATCCAATTCCATCCATAGCTACTAAAGTCTAACCCAGAGGTAGTACATGTGAGTCTATGGGATTCTCCAGGACGTTTGATGGCTGATCCAGACTCTGTTATAGACCAAGCATGAACAATATTGAAAAGACACACAGCACACAGCAGTATAGTGAAGTCTGTAACAGCCATTGTAGCACAGTGCTGCTGTCAACAGTGTGGTTCTCATTTAAATATCAGCTTTACTCAAGCTCCTCCCACTATCCAAACTATGACCATAAACCCACATTTATGAAAAACAATATGAAACTAAATATTTCAGTATATATTTACATATATATATATATATATATATATATATATATATATATATATATATATATATATATATATATATATATATATATATATATATATATATATATATATATAAGGGCTGAAGGTTGAATATATAAGGTTATAAATAAGAGAAAAATGTTTTAAAAGAATCTCAGATGACTGAAACAAAATATTTTTAACTCCATATGATTCTGATTCAGAGCGGTTTTGTTTACGACTCTTTGTACGCATGTATAAATATGCAGGATTCTATTTTAATGTTTTTTTTTATTGTGGTAGCACAGTGATACACCTCTGCACATAAACATAAAATAACCCTGTCTGTCTGTCAGCCTAACTGCTGCTACTATACGGAGGATTCCATTATAGATCTATTTCACTGTGAAACAAATCTACTTTTGGGGACACACCTCAGACATTGTTGTCAGATAACAAATAAAAGCAAAAAATATATCATGAACACTGAAACATATTGGGAGATCTTGTTTTGTTTTGTTTTTGTAGTTAGAAGTAAAAATATCTGATCAACTTGACCTGTCTACATTGTGGCAATAAATGGCACCAACACTGAGAAGTGGAGCAGTTTAAATTAGGTTCAAATACAGGGTAAAGTCACGAAACACAACTGTCTTCATTCATTTGAGAAAAGACTGAAATGTAAACTGCTAAACTAACATAAGAATTCCATCATAGAGGTCTAAAACTACAGGGTTATACAGAATATGACCAGTGGAGACACAGATACTTTGGTGTTTCCAGTCGATTTGGATAGAAATGCTTTAAAATTCCATAGTAAAAGACGGGTGCGTTAATTATCATGAAGTTCAATAAAGTCTTAAGAGTCAATGTCCATCGTTAAATTAACATTAACAAGATTCAACCTTCATCTGCAATGGTTTGTACAATAGTGCAGAGGGTGTAGCATCGCTCCCTGGTTACAGTGGCCTTGAAGAGTACGTGTTCATAAATGATCTCTGTAGTTCTGTTTGTACCAGGTTTTTCTAGTGGAGTCAGCAAGTGCATCTGCTGTAACAACATGCTGTAACTACCCAGGCAAGTTTTACACTAAAGTTGCTGCTCCTGAAAGAAAGTGGGCAGCTCAAATGTGTCTTTGTCAGACAGATTTATCAAAGGCACTTTAACATTTGAAATAAAATGCATATGATCTTTGTAACATGTATGACTGTATTATAACATTCTGTGGGTTTAACACAAAATAAACGACTAAGAACTTTATCATACAATATATGCAAACACAACTACAACATTTACAAATACAATATATGATTAAAAGAGGAAGTTGGTACCACAAGTCCAGCTGCAGTTAAACAAATCTTAACACATTATTCTCCTTGTGGTGTGAGAGCTCCTCCTGTGTTTGCCACAGTGAATAACAGTCTGATGTGTTTTTGTACAGCTCTACATATACTTTGTGTGACTGTGGGTGTCGAGCACAGTAGTACACTGCAGTGTCTCCAGGCTGCATGTTCTGTCCTCTCAGAGTCACTGTTTTGGTTGAAGAATCTACATTTATACTGAACTTGTTCTTCAGTGAATCTTTGAAAAAGAGTTTGGGGCTACATCTAGGACAGTGCAGTCCAATCCACTCCAGGCCTTTCCCAGCAGGCTGTCTGATCCACGCAGTGTTGTAGTTGCTAACATCATATGAGACAGTACAGGGGATGGTGAGAGTGTGTCCTGGCTGCACAGTCACAGAGGCTGGCTGTGTCAGTGTCTCACACTTCACACCTGTGGAGGACACAACACAATATTGAGGATCAAACTGTGCTGTTTAGTTGTACCAGAGTTTACTGATGTGAACAGAGACTTACAGGATCCAGCTGCCAGCAGCAGCAGAAGAGCTACAGACAACATCATCAGTGTGGAGTGCACTGTCACACTCTCACATGGGCCTTATATAGACACACAGGAGCACAGCAGGAGTTTGCATTCAAACTCACAGGGAGGGGCATTTCTTAGAAATGCAAAAATTAGCTAAAGTAAAAAAAAATGAGTTAGATTTTTTTTTTTTAAATGAACATTGGGGATTGGTGTATTTTAGTTTTTCACCTTTTTGTCTAACTTGGGATGAGCTTGTTACTTACTGACTTAATTCTCTGTAGGCCTGAGGTCACATAATGTTTATATAATCATGGTCTGGGTGTGTGCCGTACAGAGCAGAAAAAAGTGATCATAAATTACCAATGTGTGTCTTTTTAAATGAATATTAAGAATGTGCAATGCATCCAAGAGGTTAATTGAATTATAAATGAACACTCACTTTCATTATTCAAGTTTGCCATAACCATCAAAGCCACTTCACAAGTCCAGGCTTATCCTGAAATCCTGTATGTGTTGAACCCCTCCAACCTGTTCAGGCATTTCATTCAATTTTATAGGAGATATACTGTATTGATTATCTGTTTTTCATTGTTGCAGACCTGGAACAGCAACTGAAGGATTATTTTAACCTCACTCCAAATATTTAACTTGGACTTTAGCAAAATGGTTATTCACTTTTTAGATCTCAAATGAATGTGGACTCTGAGGATGTTTTGCATACATCTATCTATAGAAAAACAACAATTATTTCAAACATCCCATTCAGACAATTTCAGAGCTCCAGAAGAATCTGTGATTCTGACTTAGATGTACAAGTAAATGCCATGTATGCACGTTTCAAACAAAGGGGCTACAAAGATAAAACTCTAAACCAAGCACTATTGAAAGCCAAGTCCACACAAAGAACAAACCTCTTCACTATTAAAACTAAGAAATACCAACAGGATTTTTTTTTCTCAATTCAACACAGTAATGTGACAAATAGCATCAAACAGATCATCAAGTGTAACTGGGATATTCTCCACAGTGATCCCACCCTCTCATCTGTCTTTGCCGATCCCCCGGTATTTGCTGTGAGAAGGGCCCCGACTCTAAAGGACAAACTGGTTAAAACCTCCCAGCTCCCAGACCCGGGACCTTCCTCTCACCACCAGTGGGTACTTTTCAATGTGGATCATGAAACCACTGTTCACATATAAACAAGTCCACTGCTTTCAAGGACGAAAAACTCTGTGAACAATATGTAAATTATAATACCCCTCATGTCATATACATGTTTCTATATTGGGCTTACAAAAAGATGAAGAGAGAGATTTGCTGAACACAAGTACGCCATCAGATCACAAAATTTAAACTACACCAAAAATCTTAAACTCATGGCCACTGAGGTGATCCCTAAAACCTTCAGAGGAGGAGACAGCACAGAGGGAAGCATACTGGGTCGAGGCCTTAAAAGCAACAACACACCCTGGAGAACAACTACTGAGCGGTTGGCTGCTTTTTTGACTTCCTGGCTCCCAGAATGAGCAGTTTTTGAAACTTTTTGTTTTTTGAGATAAGTTTTTAACATCACACATCGTGGGATTTAAACCAACTACCCAAACCACTTTCTCTGTGACTTCTTGGTAACATCAGCCATCTTCTACAGTGTAATCAGCCGGAACAACAACATCAGAGAGAGGGAGAGGATGAAATTGGAAAAATTTCCTCAGCCTCTTAACTCATTGAGTGCCGGTGACGAGTTTTGACATCATGTTGAAACCAAACGTTGAGTGCCGTGACGTATATATACGTCAAGGACGTTTTTCAGCGGGGATCGCTAGAATACGACCTGGAGCAACTTTGAAGTTGTAATTCACGTCTCCCAAACTGTAGGTAGCGCTCTTGTATCATTATTTGCAGATCGGAGACGCGGAAGAGAGGAGGAGTGTAGTGTGTGTACTGTGTATTGGCCAGAGGAGCAAGATGGTGAGGCAAGGGGAACCCGGAAAAGCAGAGGACTGTTCATCAGCGCCTATGGAGCGATCTGATCGCTCTTGGGACCTAGGATCCCGGATCAGAGGATCACAGAGACCCGGCGGATCAAGCAGCGAGGTCGGGGCAGGGGGCGTGCCGTGCTCGCGCTGCGTGGAGCAGGAACTCTGATCAGAACTACAACAGCGCCAAAGAAGAAGTTTACTGACTTGGAGCAGTAGATCCTGGTCTCCAAAGAGGCATGAGATGAGAAGAATTAAGTTTACATGATGCTGCTGTGTGGTAATTGTAATGAATGAAGCTATATGTGTGTGTGCGTGCATGCGTGTGTACGCGTGTGTGTGCGAGCGCGCGTGCGTGTGCGTGTGTAGCTGTGTGTGTGTAAAGGTTTATGCATGGGCATGTGTGTATGTACATATATGTGTGTGTGTGTGTGTATATGTGTGTGTGTGTATTAGTTTTTATTATGGGTCTGTACTCTGAGCCTCAATATCGTTGTGAAGTGACAAAGTTCTATTTTATATGAAAAGATATTATTATATCCTGTAAACATCTCTTGGCACAATTGATTTGAAGGAATTTTCAATTCACAGAGCCTTATATTCTTATATTTGTCAATAAAAAATGTACTTGCCCTTGTCTCTCTTGGTTTTGTTAACAGCCCATTTGGGATAACCATTTCAGATCACTAAGAGATCATTATTTACTTTAGTGGGGTTTTTGTTCAGCTCTTCCATGTGTCTCTCTCACTGTGGCGTCGGGCACAGTAGTACACAGCCGTGTCCTCAGTCTGGAGGTTGTTCATCTGCAGATACAGCTGGTTTCTGCTGTTGTCTCTGGAGATAGTGAATCTGCCTTTCACTGACTCAGAGTAGCGAATAGTGCCCCCACTGGCGCTAATGTAAGCGAGCCACTGCAGCCCCTGCCCAGGAGCCTGTCTGATCCAGCTCATGTAATAGCTGCTAAAAGTGAACCCAGATGTTGTACAGGTCAGTCTATGGGACTCTCCTGGTCTTTTCACAGCTGGACCAGATTCAGTCAGAGTCTGAGCAAAGACACCTGTGGAAACAACCCAAAACTGTATTCAAATTCATCCTGCTGTCATTTACCAGTATTAGTCCAGAGCAACAGTTCACCTGTCCAGTATGTGAGAAACACAAGTGCTGTCCTGTAGTCCATTTTGTTCAAGTGGCTCTGTTTCCTCTACACAGAGTTAAATAGAGGAGAGGATTTCAGGTTTGCATTGGCTCCTCCCCAATCACAACTGTTGCATAAGATGAATGACAGGGTGATGGTTTTGTTAAGTGTTAAATTTCTACAAATGTGGCAATATATAAATGTTTCTATGATGTTTTTACAATGCAGTTTATTACACAATTATGAAACCCAAACTGACATTTTTTTATTTATTCATTTGTAATAATATTTCAAGATATTGGTGCATTTATGTCATAGATTGAGATAAAGTGTGAAGATCTTAGGAGCTATAACAATCCCCTGCAGGACTCCAATAGCATTTACACAACACCACATCCGTAGGTGAACATACATGTTTGTTTTCCTTTTTTTTTTTTTTTTTGTTTTTTTGATGAATAACACATAGGGACATAGTGAATTTGTAAAAACAGTATCTCCCTCTGCTGGACACAGACACTAGTGTAATGATGAGAAGAAAAACAAAAAAACATTTAAATTTACTCTGTTGAAATCTTGTAATTGGAATAGTAGATAAGTGGAAAAAAGGTGTCATAATTTTACATTTATTCATATTCATAGTCATGGACTTTCCCCCTGGAGGTTGTAGGTTCAAACCCCCCCTGGGCAATGAGCTAACCAGTGTGGGTCCTTGGGCAAGACCCTTCACGGTACTGCCCCCCGGGCGCCGAAAAAGACGGCTGCTCACTGCTCCTGAAAAGGATGGGTCAAATGCAGAAGTCAAATTTCTCCCGTGTGTCACTGTGTGTCATTGTGTGTGAGACCAATAAAGGCTAAAAGCCCAAGCTTAATCTTAATTCTCTGGAATCTTTAAACAATTCCTTTTTTTTTCTTTTTTCTTTAACAAATGCTGCCATAAGTCATGAACAGTTCCTCTATTTTTAGCCAGCAGAGAAGAGCACAGTGAAGAGAGGAAGTAGTTTTTGTCCCAGCGCTCTGTTATTCTGTCTCATTGTGTCTCTTCTGGCACAGTAATACAGCGCAGTGTCCTCTGTCCTCAGACCGCTCATCTGCAGATACACCTGGCTGCTGGAGTCGTCTCTGGAGATGGTGAAGCGTCCCTCCACTGACTTGGAGTAGTAGATTGGGGTACTGGCTGTGTGCACCAACGCAATCCACTCCAGACCTTTACCTGGAGCCTGTCTGATCCAGTTCCACACATTGCTACTAAAGTCTAACCCAGAGGTAGTACATGTGAGTCTATGGGATTCTCCAGGACGTTTGATGGCTGATCCAGATTCTGTTATGGACCAAGCATGAACAATATAAAAAAGGCACACAGCAGAACAAAAAGATTTGGAAGGGCCATTTTTGCACTGTGCTCTTGTCAATACTGTGATTTCGATTTAAATATCATCTCTCCTGAAGCTCCTCCCACTATCCAAATGACCGTAAAAGCCAAATTCAGGAAAAATCAGTCATGAAAAAATTTGACTGGCCCCTGTGACTACAGTTAGCATGTGTCACTTAAAGTATAAACTACGACAGCAATGGAGCGTAACTAATTTGGAGTGTTAATTAATCAGAACTTATGTCAGGTTTGTTAAAAAAAAAAAAAAAGGGAGCTGCTATATGGACAATGATTCACCTCTGCACATAAACCTGGACTTCATGTCTGTACGGTGTAAACTGTGTGTTGGGTGTTAGCAGGTTTTATACAGAATATGACCCATGACACACAACAGACATTTTGTTTTTTCTAGCTGTTTTTGATAGAAATGGGTGGAATCATAAACCTTATTGAGAGTCAGTTTTCTTGGTCAAATTAACACTAACAAGAGTCAACCTTCATGTGAAATGGCTTTTGACAATGGTACAAAAGGTGTAACGTCCTGGTTATAGTGGCTTTGAAGACTTCAGTGACTTCACGTTCATAAATGAATATTATCTCTGTAGTTCTGTTTGTACCAGGTTTTTGTAGAGGCTTATTTCACTGTGCCCCCCACACAGTGACACAAACACATGCAAAAACCACTGACTGCTTTCCTGTCCTTCCTGAACATGAGCGCCATAACAAAATACACAGTTGTCTTATACTGACTTTAGCTTTACATGTAACGTTGTTTATACAGGCGAACTTTTTAGACTCATTGTAGCATTTTATTGAAATGTTTTGCAATAGATTTTTCCACATGTAATTATTATAATTATCACTGAAGTATTTTGGTGTGTGGAGTATTATTTGCCATATCAAACATCAATGTATGAAATAAATCTTTTAACTGGTGACAATACATTGCCCAGTGAAGGGCATCTGACTTAAAATCTCCCATATTGCTGCGCTATTTCTTTGCTGTGATAATCATCCAGAAAAGAAAGTAATTTGGTCTCTGTCCTGAGAAAGAAGAGGCCTGCATTGCTATACTGCCCGAAGTATCATTTATCTGTTTTGGGACCTTGTCTTTTCCATTGTCTTTGGTAAATATGGACAACTGCTGATCCTAAACCATCATGGACCAAGCAAAAGCAGCATTCTAGAGCCACATGCAGCACACGTTCAAGTGAAACTTTGGTGTGTATAGAGTGCCCTCTCTGGTGCTTACAGCAAATGGCACTCTGAAATGTTTTTGTACAGCTCTACATATACTTTGTGTGACTGTGGCTCCGAGCACAGTAGTACACTGCAGTGTCTCCAGGCTGCATGTTCTGTCCATTCAGAGTCACTGTTTTTGTGGAAGTGTCTAAATCAATACTGAATTGGTTCTTCAGTGAATCTTTATAGTAAGTGTATCCTGTGCTTTTGCATCCAATCCATTCCAGGCCTTTCCCAGCAGGCTGTCTGATCCAGTGTGTCCAGTAGTCTCTAACAGAATATGAGACAGTACAGGGGATGGTGAGAGTGTGTCCTGGCTGCACAGTCACAGAGGCTGGCTGTGTCAGTGTCTCACACTTCACACCTGTGGAGGACACAAATGTGTTGAGGAGATGCTTCAATCACAGGAGCATTGTGTGTAAGTGGAGCTGATGTTGAGTGTGAAAGAGGAAAACTCACAGAGCAGACAGAGAGCAGCCCACAGCAGAGTGAGTGTGTCCATCCTGAGACTGCACATGTGACCGAGGAGGAGCAGCAGCACACTATGTACTGCACACACATTTACATCTGCTCTGCATACACTCCTCCTCTCACTGACAGAGACATGGAAAAGTTCCCTTATAAGGAACAACTAAGTGAATCTGCACATGTTATTTTCATACTATTAATTTAACTAACATTTCCACAGCATATAGTATGAGTTGATTATAAGTCATCATTATTTTGATCACATCACACTGAAAAAACAACGTACAAATATCTGTAATAGGCCGGTGTTTCACAGTCAAAAGTCGATGCACACAAGCACTGTTCATGTGAATAATGTTCAGAAAATATTTGTTTTGTCCATAATTTACTATCAAAAGTAAAAAATATAGGCCCAACAGCTAAAATGTCTGTCATTTACATTTTATGTAAATTATATCTGACATTAGCAGCAGGTAGGATCTGGTTGGCTTTAGACCTGTGCCAGAGCATTGTGGAATTGAACAGGGCTGCACTTTATTATCTGTTAATTTTGTTACATCTATAAAAAGAATTTCAGTTTTATTAAAAGACCAGATCAAAAAACATACTTTATCATAATACTGAAACTTACTGCAATAGTTGTTTTTATCGTTCAAACATGTCTATAAATGCTACTATTGACCCTCTTCTATCATGGGTTTATTTCTGACATTCTTTACAGTGTAATTCTATTTGCCTGATGTAAAACAAAATGTTTTGAATCGACTTCTGTTCTGTCATCTCAGTTTTTGTACAGCTGTGGAGCCGTCTGCACCACTGTGTCTCCTTTGCACAGTAATAAACAGCCGTATCTCCTTCCTTTGCACTGTTAAGTCGTAAATACACAGTGCTTGTTGAAGTGTCTTTTGTGATAGAAAACTGGCCCTGGACACTTTGAGCAAATATGGTGCCTGTTCCACTATCAATGCGACCGATCCACTCCAGTCCTCGCCCTGGTTTCTGACGAATCCAGTGCAGCCAAGCTAAAGAGGCTCCCTCCACTTTACAGGACAGTGAGACAGACTGTCCCGGGCTGGTGACCACTGGCTCTGAAGAGGTCAGAGACTGGGCCTGGACCACTGGAAAACACAGAGAGTTCAAATGGTGTAAAGTGCTGTTTGTGCTGTCGATGTGTTCAGTGTTTGTACCCACCTGGAATAAGAGTCCAGAGGAACACAGTCAGTGCTCTCCCCATCATAGTGGAAGCTTAAGGAGCTCTGCAAAGACTCACTTTCACTTGGGCTATAAAAAGAGAGTGGGTGTGGCAACGCTCTGGCTATTTACAAGTATTTGCTTCATTCAAGAAAATCTCTGTGAAAGCAACTTGAGTTTTCATTAATACACAGGAACTTACTGAACAAATACCTAAAGATGTAGTACTAGTCTGCTAATACTGTATGTAGTCCCAGGTTATAAGACTGTATACTGTTCTGATAATGTGTAGTTGAATTGTCTTTTCCTTAATGAGCTTTACACTCTGTTAGTGGCTTTCACTGTGATTGTGCACAGCTACATATGCAGCACTTTACAATGTTACAGTGATGTTTATCAGGTCATTTTAGATCAATATTGGTGCATTTATAGTAAGAGTGCAGAATAAAAGGTTTTCATTCTGCACTCTTCTCTCTCATTTAATGTCTCTTTTTTAATTGTATGATAATTATTTGTTTTGATTTGTTTGTATTGCGATTTTAATGTATCTCTAATCCTGTAAAGCACTTTGAATGAGTGAAAAGATTTGGAGCAAAAACATTCCCCTGCAGGACCCCAACACGTTTTACACAACACTATGTCCGTAGCCTAGACCAACAGACTGCTGTGTTTTCTGTTGCTCTCTGTAATGACAAATCTTTTAAAGAATAACCCAGAGGTGCTCATATTGTGTCAATGTATAAATAGACATAAACAGAAAGTTTTCATATTAGTATTATACACAAGGAAAAGTTTGAATCATGTAGCATCAGGTTCTTGTTTTCCTTTGAGATTATGGTGCTTAGAATTGGTGAAGCTTCAAACTATTTTTACACAGTTTTTTGTTTTTTGTAGTTAGAAGTAAAAATATCTGATCAACTTGACCTGTCTACATTGCGGCAATAAATGGCACCAACACTGAGAAGTGGAGCAGTTTAAATTAGGTTCAAATACAGGGTAAAGTCACGAAACACAACTGTCTTCATTTGAGAAAAGACTGAAATGTAAACTGCTAAACTAACATAAGAAATCCATCATACATTTGGAAAAATGTTCATAGAGGTCTGAAACTACAGGGTTATACAGAATATGACCAGTGGAGACACAGATATTTCGGTGTTTCTAGTCGATTTGGATAGAAATGCTTTAAAATTCCATAGTAAAAGACGGGTGCGTTAATTAACATGAAGTTCAATAAAGTCTTAAGAGTCAATGTCCATCGTTAAATTAACATTAACAAGAGTCAACCTTCATCTGCAGTGGTTTGTACAATAGTGCAGAGGGTGTAGCATCGCTCCCTGGTTACAGTGGCCTTGAAGAGTACGTGTTCATAAATGATCTCTGTAGTTCTGTTTGTACCAGGTTTTTCTAGTGGAGTCAGCAAGTGCATCTGCTGTAACAACATGCTGTAACTACCCAGGCAAGTTTTACACTAAAGTTGCTGCTCCTGAAAGAAAGTGGGCAGCTCAAATGTGTCTTTGTCAGACAGATTTATCAAAAACACTTTAACATTTGAAATAAAATGCATATGATCTTTGTAACATGTATGACTGTATTATAACATTCTGTGGGTTTAACACAAAATAAACGACTAAGACCTTTATCATACAATATATGCAAACACAACTACAACATTTACAAATACAATATATTATTAAAAGAGGAAGTTGGTACCACAAGTCCAGCTGCAGTTAAACAAATCTTAACACATTATTCTCCTTGTGGTGTAAGAGCTCCTCCTGTGTTTGCCACAGTGAATAACAGTCTGATGTGTTTTTGTACAGCTCTACATATACTTTGTGTGACTGTGAGGTGTCGAGCACAGTAGTACACTGCAGTGTCTCCAGGCTGCATGTTCTGTCCATTCAGAGTTACTGTGCTACTGTAGGCATCTACATTTATACTGAATTTGTTCTTCAGTGAATTTTTATAGTGAGAGTTATCATTCCAATCATTCATTCCAATCCACTCCAGGCCTTTCCCAGCAGGCTGTCTGATCCATGCAGTAGAGTAGCTGTCAACAAAGTATGAGACAGTACAGGGGATGGTGAGAGTGTGTCCTGGCTGCACAGTCACAGAGGCTGGCTGTGTCAGTGTCTCACACTTCACACCTGTGGAGGACACAAATGTGTTGAGGAGATGCTTCAATAACAGGAGCATTGTGTGTAAGTGGAGCTGATGTTGAGTGTGAAAGAGGAAAACTCACAGAGCAGACAGAGAGCAGCCCACAGCAGAGTGAGTGTGTCCATCCTGAGACTGCACATGTGACCGAGGAGGAGCAGCAGCACACTATGTACTGCACACACATTTACATCTGCTCTGCATACACTCCTCCTCTCACTGACAGAGACATGGAAAAGTTCCCTTATAAGGAACAACTAAGTGAATCTGCACATGAGTTCATTATAAGTCATCATTATTTTGATCACATCACACTGAAAAAACAACGTACAAAGATCTGTAATAGGCCGGTGTTTCACAGTCAAAAGAAGATGCACACAAGCACTGTTCATGTGAATAATGTTCAGAAAATATTTGTTTTGTCCATAATTTACTATCAAAAGTAAAAAATATAGGCCCAACAGCTAAAATGTCTGTCATTTACATTTTATGTAAATTATATTTGACATTAGCAGCAGGTAGGATCTGGTTGGCTTTAGACCTGTGCCAGAGCATTGTGGAATTGAACAGGGCTGCACTTTATCATCTGTTAATTTTGTTACATCTATAAAAAGAATTTCAGTTTTATTAAAAGACCAGATCAAATAACATACTTTATCATAATACTGAAACTTACTGCAATAGTTGTTTTTATCGTTCAAACATGTCTATAAATGCTACTATTGACCCACTTCTATCATGGGTTTATTTCAGACATTCTTTACAGTGTAATTCTATTTGCCTGATGTAAAACAAAATGTTTTGAATCGACTTCTGTTCTGTCATCTCAGTTTTTGTACAGCTGTGGAGCCGTCTGCACCACTGTGTCTCCTTTGCACAGTAATAAACAGCCGTATCTCCTTCCTTTGCACTGTTAAGTCGTAAATACACAGTGCTTGTTGAAGTGTCTTTTGTGATAGAAAACTGGCCCTGGATACTTTGAGCAAATATGGTGCCTGTTCCACTATCAATGCGACCGATCCACTCCAGTCCTCGCCCTGGTTTCTGACGAATCCAGTGCAGCCAAGCTAAAGAGGCTCTCTCCACTTTACAGGACAGTGAGACAGTAATACTGTATGTAGTCCCAGGTTATAAGACTGTATACTGTTCTGATAATGTGTAGTTGAATTGTCTTTTCCTTAATGAGCTTTACACTCTGTTAGTGGCTTTCACTGTGATTGTGCACAGCTACATATGCAGCACTTTACAATGTTACAGTGATGTTTATCAGGTCATTTTAGATCAATATTGGTGCATTTATAGTAATAGTGCAGAATAAAAGGTTTTCATTCTGCACTCTTCTCTCTCATTTAATGTCTCTCTTTCTTATTTAATTTTATGATAATTATTTCTTTTGATTTGTTTGTATTGCGATTTTAATGTATCTCTAATCCTGTAAAGCACTTTGAATGAGTGAAAAGATTTGGAGCTAAAACATTCCCCTGCAGGACCCCAACACGTTTTACACAACACTATGTCCGTAGCCTAGACCAACAGACTGCTGTGTTTTCTGTTGCTCTCTGTAATGACAAATCTTTTAAAGAATAACCCAGAGGTGCTCATATTGTGTCAATGTATAAATAGTGTCTCTCTGTGCTGCACTCAGAAAATATTGTAATGGTAGACTATTATAATGAATCAAAAACTGGCACTGTCCAAATGGTTCTTGCAATAATCCTTTAAAAAGTAAATTTCTGATCATTTGAATTCAGGTAAAAAGGTAGTTTTGTGAACAGAAAGTTTTCATGTTAGTATCATACATCCATATATATTTATGGGTATAAAAGGAAAAGTTTGAATCATGTAGCATCAGGTTCTTGTTTTCCTTTGAGATTATGGTGCTTAAAATTGGTGAAGCTTCAAACTATTTTTACAATTAAACACAACCACAACATTTTCAAAAACAATATATTATTAAAAGAGGAGGTTGGTACCACAAGTCCAGCTGCAGTTAAACAAATCCTAACACATTATTATCTCAGTGGTGTGAGAGCTCCTCCTGTGTTTGCCACAGTGAATAACAGTCTGATGTGTTTTTGTACAGCTCTACATATACTTTGTGTGAAGGTGTGTGGCTCTCGAGCACAGTAGTACACTGCAGTGTCTCCAGGCTGCATGTTCTGGCCCCTCAGAGTCACTGTTTGTGTGGAAGTGTCTAAATTTATACTGAACTTGTTCTTCAGTGAATCTTTGAGGTACATAGCGTATCCTACATGGTGACTCCCAATCCACTCCAGGCCTTTCCCAGCAGGCTGTCTGATCCAGTGTGTTCTGCAGCTTCTAAGATCATATGAGACAGTACAGGGGATGGTGAGAGTGTGTCCTGGCTGCACAGTCACAGAGGTTGGCTGTGTCAGTGTCTCACACTTCACACCTGTGGAGGACACAAATGTGTTGAGGAGATGCTTCAATAACAGGAGCATTGTGTGTAAGTGGAGCTGATGTTGAGTGTGAAAGAGGAAAACTCACAGAGCAGACAGAGAGCAGCCCACAGCAGAGTGAGTGTGTCCATCCTGAGACTGCACATGTGACCGAGGAGGAGCAGCAGCACACTATGTACTGCACACACATTTACATCTGCTCTGCATACACTCCTCCTCTCACCGACAGAGACATGGAAAAGTTCCCTTATAAGGAACAACTAAGTGTATATGCTCAAGCTATTTTCATACTATTAATTTAACTAACATTTCCACAATATATAGTCCAATCCAATCCACTTTATTTATATAGCACATTTCATAAACTAAAAGCGTTTCCAAAGTGCTGCACAGAAACATCATTTAAAATAAACAAATAATCACAGAAACAAGTGTGCATACAAATAAATATACCATAAAATAATAAAAACAATATAGAATAAATAAAAAAATAAAAATAAATAAATAAATAAAAATACAAACGCTAAAAAAATAAATAAATGAATACTCTAAGAACAATAAAATAATAAAAAACCCTAAAATACAATAAAAGACAACAGAGGACCACACAACTCACGCGGTGTTAAAAGCCAGAGAATAAAAGTGGGTCTTAAGACGAGACTTAAAACTCTCCACTGAGGGAGCTGCTCGGACGTGGGGGGGAAGGGCGTTCCATAGCTTAGGACCAACCACAGAAAAAGCTCTGTCCCCTCTGGATTTAAGTCTGGTCTTAGGCACCACCAGCTGGAGCTGGCCCTCAGACTTCAAAGCGCGCGCCGGAGTGTAAATTTGGATGAGGTCCGAGATGTAATCCGGGGCCAGTCCATTCAAAGCTTTAAAAACAAACAATAAAATTTTAAAATCAATTCTAAAATTAACAGGAAGCCAGTGCAAAGATGCAAGAATTGGGGTGATGTGCTCACGTTTTTTGGTTCCTGTTAAAAGTCGTGCCGCGGAGTTCTGGACTAACTGTAGGCGTGAAAGAGCATTTTGTGATATGCCAGTATAAAGAGCATTACAGTAGTCCAGACGCGAAGAAATAAAAGCGTGAACGACTTGTTCAAAATGCTTAAAACTTAAAAACGGTTTAACTTTGGATAAAAGACGAAGATGATAAAAGCCTGATTTAATGACTGTGTTGATCTGCTTGCTGAGTTTAAAATCACTGTCCATGGTGACGCCAAGGTTGGTGGCGAAGGGATAGTACTAGTTGATTATAAGTCATCATTATTTTGATCACATCACACTGAAAATCAATGTACAAAGATCTGTAATAGGCCGGTGTTTCACAGTCAAAAGAAGATGCACACAAGCACTGTTCATGTGAATAATGTTCAGAAAATATTTGATTTGAAATGTCTATCATTTATATTTTATGTCATTGATATCTGACATTAGCAGCAGGTAGGATCTTGGTTTGCTTTAGACCTGTGCCAGAGCATTGTGGAATTGAACAGGGCTGCACTTTATCATCTGTTAATTTTGTTGCATCTATAAAGAAAATTTCATTTTTTATTAAAATACATGATCCAAAAGTTTTTTTTAAATTTACTGCAATAGTTGTTTTCATTATTCAACCATGTTTAATAACTGCCTGCTAAATCTGTTTTCTTTGTACAGATTGATCAGTCCGCGGTTTCGCCTCAGTCCTGGTCAAACATGATCGTCCAATCAGATTTGATTTTTTTCACTGACACGTGTGAAACAAACAAGCTCATTGATCACCAGTGATTTACAAAATTGGCTAATCCACCTGTCAATCACACCTATCTGACCTGGGGGAGACCGGCCAGTGTGAGTCTCACATCTTTGTAAAGTATTGAAGAAGTTTGTGTTCTGGATCCCAGGCAAGTTCACTAATGCTGCTTTTTACTCACTTCTATCCTGGTTTGATTTCAGACCTGTTTCATAAGTGATTCTATTTGCCTAATGTAAAATGTTAAATGTTTTGAATAGACTTCTGCTATGTCTTTGGATCATCTTAGTTTTGGATTTGCACACACATGAATACACAGTACTTGTTTTTACTATTTACAGAACAGTGTCACTGCGGTCTATTTACATTTAAACTAAATCATTTCAGCTCGTGACAGTTTGCCATTTTTATGATTTTAAAGGAGACATATCATGCTCTATCAACTTTTAAGGATTTTTAACAATGTTATGACTGTTTTCCCTTCTGTTTCATACACTCAAAGGTGTATTTACCAGACACCCCAGGATTTCGCAGGCATTTTTTGCGATTGTTGCGGGCTAAAATGCCTGAATTTGTGTGAGCTTTACCAAAAAGGTGCGATGAAAGTTGCGGTGTTTTTAAGGTTTTTGTTGCGATTTTGTTGGGGGAGGAAGTGAAAGTTGCGTTAAATAGTTGCGATTTTCCCTTTTTGTAATTAAAATTGAGTAATATTTTGAATACTGAGTTATTACTGACAAAGAATAACACAAAGACATAGAGATCACAAATATGGTCCTAAAACAACCTTACCAACATCGAAAATAAATTACTACTAGGAGGGGAACTGTTTCGGTCTTTTGCTGTTATTTTTGTGGGCAAATGGCGGCGCAGACATGTTTCTTTGCCATTAGAAGCCCTGTCCCAATTCCCAGAGTGCACAGTTCGGAGCGTGGTTTGAAGGGCTTGTGCGTCATTTGTTTTTTGTCCGATATTGCAGTTAACACGCGTTCGCAGACCGCAGTCGCCCATCGGGGCGAGGACCAAGCGCGTGAAAATGCACGCTTCACACACTCATATCCAATATTCTTCTATGGGAGAAAATGGAGTCGGCGGCTGCTTCCCGTAGTTGCGAGACCTGTCGCATTTCGCAGACGGCCATGCGGTCCACGGACTGCACTCAGGGCTGAGCAAGTGTGCAACGCCTTGACTGCAGTCTGAGCCCCCTTCAAACCACGCTCCGAACTGGGGACACGGCCGCAGTTTCGTTTCGTCACACGGAAGTAAGGCAGAAGGAAGTTGGTCGACGTGAGTTCAATACGTCGCCGATGACTGGTCCAAATTGGTAAAAATTAAGGGAAAGTTGTGGTGATTGGTCAAAATTGCAACACCGCCCTGAATTCATGGGGATTGGCTGAAGTTGCGTTGAAGTTGCAAATCGCAACATCGCGAATTCCTGGAGGGTCTGATTTACCGTGATTCATGCTTGTTTGAGTTATCGTTATTTTCCTGCAATTATTCTGAAAATTCAAATTTTCCTCTATCCCACGAACACTTTGTTATAACTATATGAAAGACAGAATAAAATATCAACGATTTCTTTTGGTTGTTTGAAGATCTTTCAGAATATCCTGTAATTTTACTGTTTTTTGTGTTTTATGTTTGACAGTGACAAAGCTGTTCCAGAATGTGATACTGAAGGTGACAATCCTGTGTACAGATTACAACATGTGGGAGTTATTTATAAACTCTATGAAGCCAACAGGACTGTCTTTATTTCCAATAGAGTTTTTGTTCAGCTCTTCCATGTGTCTCTCTCACTGTGGTCTCGGGCACAGTAGTACACAGCCGTGTCCTCAGTCTGGAGGTTGTTCATCTGCAGATACAGCTGGTTTCTGCTGTTGTCTCTGGAGATGGTGAATCTGCCTTTCACTGACTCAGAATAGAACGTACCGCTGCTATCGCTGTAAATGAAAGCGAGCCACTGCAGCCCCTGCCCAGGAGCCTGTCTGATCCAGTTCATGGCAAAGCTGCTAAATGTGAACCCAGATGTTGTACAGGTCAGTCTATGGGACTCTCCTGGTCTTTTCACAGCTGGACCAGATTCAGTCAGAGTCTGAGCAAAGACACCTGTGGAAACAACCCAAAACTGTATTCAAATTCATCCTGCTGTCATTTACCAGTATTAGTCCAGAGCAACAGTTCACCTGTCCAGTATGTGACAAACACAAGTGCTGTCCTGTAGTCCATTTTGTTCAAGTGGCTCTGTTTCCTCTACACAGAGTTAAATAGAGGAGAGGATTTCACGTTTGCATTGGCTCCTCCCCATGGACAAGTGTTTGAACTGTTTAAATGTCAAATGTTTGAAGGTTCTGAGGAGTAAAAGCGCAAGAGTGCAATATATACATGTTTTAAACTGTTAAAATAAAATTACAAAATTGTTTTAGAATTATTATGCAATTTATTTATTTATTTCATTCTATTTTATTTTATTTATTTATTATGTTACTTGTGTTTCATTACAATTATGAAACACAACTGATAATGCATTTTATTTATCCTTTTACAAACTCCTCAAACATTGGGGCATTTGTGTCATAGACAGAGTGAAGAACATTGGAGCAAAAACAGTCCCCTGTGGCTCCCAATATGTTTAGCTCAACATTATATCCAAAGATGAACGTTCAGGTTTGTTTTCAGCTTTGATGAATAATTTAGTGGTGCCCATAAAGAGTGCACAATTTCAACATAGTATAACAAGTATTAAAGGGAAACCTGAAGCAGATCGCAGTTTGTTTTTTCATGTGTGACAATAGTGCTTAAAGCTGGTAAAGCATCTCACTATTTTTAACCAGCAGAGAAGAGCACAGTGAAGAGAGGAAGTAGTTTTTGTCCCAGCGCTCTTTTATTCTGTCTCATTGTGTCTCTTCTGGCACAGTAATACAGCGCAGTGTCCTCTGTCCTCAGACCGCTCATCTGCAGATACACCTGGCTGCTGGAGTCGTCTCTGGAGATGGTGAAGCGTCCCTCCACTGACTTGGAGTAGTAGATTGGGGTACTGGCTGTGTGCACCAACGCAATCCACTCCAGACCTTTACCTGGAGCCTGTCTGATCCAGTTCCATACATTGCTACTAAAGTCTAACCCAGAGGTAGTACATGTGAGTCTATGGGATTCTCCAGGACGTTTGATGGCTGATCCAGACTCTGTTATGGACCAAGCATGAACAATATTGAAAAGGCACACAGCAGCACAGAAAGATTTGGAAGGGCCATTTTTGCACTGTGTTGTTGTCAATACTGTGATTTTGATTTAAATATCATCTCTCCTGAAGCTCCTCCCACTATCCAAATGACCGTAAAAGCCAAATTCAGGAAAAATCAGTCATGAAAAAATTTGACTGGCCCCTGTGACTACAGTTAGCATGTGTCACTTAAAGTATAAACTACGACAGCAATGGAGCGTAACTAATTTGGAGTGTTGATTAATCAGAACTTATGTCAGGTTTGTAAAAAAAAAAAGGGAGCTGCTATATGGACAATGATTCACCTCTGCACATAAACCTGGACTTCATGTCTGTACGGTGTAAACTGGGTGTTGGGTGTTAGCAGGTTTTATACAGAATATGACCCATGAGACACACAACAGACATTTTGTTTTTTCTAGCTGTTTTTGATAGAAATGACTGGGTGGAATCATAAACCTTATTGAGAGTCAGTTTTCTTTGTCAAATTAACACTAACAAGAGTCAACCTTCATGTGAAATGGCTTTTGACAATGGTACAAAAGGTGTAACGTCCTGGTTATAGTGGCTTTGAAGACTTCAGTGACTTCACGTTCATAAATGAATATTATCTCTGTAGTTCTGTTTGTACCAGGTTTTTGTAGAGGCTTATTTCACTGTGCCCCCCACACAGTGACACAAACACATGCAAAAACCACTGACTGCTTTCCTGTCCTTCCTGAACATGAGCGCCATAACAAAATACACAGTTGTCTTATACTGACTTTAGCTTTACATGTAACGTTGTTTATACAGGCGAACTTTTTAAACTCACTGTAGCATTTTATTAAAATGTTTTGCAATAGATTTTTCCAAATGTAATTATTATAATTATCACTGAAATATTTTGGTGTGTGGAGTATTATTTGCCATATCAAACATCAATGTATGAAATAAATCTTTTAACTGGTGACAATACATTGCCCAGTGAAGGGCATCTGACTTAAAATCTCCCATATTGCTGCTCTATTTCTTTGCTGTGATAATCATCCAGAAAAGAAAGTCATTTGGTCTCTGTCCTGAGAAAGAAGAGGCCTGCATTGCTATACTGCCCGAAGTATCATTTATCTGTTTTGGGACCTTGTCTTTTCCATTGTCTTTGGTAAATATGGACAACTGCTGATCCTAAACCATCATGGACCAAGCAAAAGCAGCATTCTAGAGCCACATGCAGCACACGTTCAAGTGAAACTTTGGTGTGTATAGAGTGCCCTCTCTGGTGCTTACAGCAAATGGCACTCTGAAATGTTTTTGTACAGCTCTACATATACTTTGTGTCACTGTGGCTCCGAGCACAGTGGTACACTGCAGTGTCTCCAGGCTGCATGTTCTGTCCTCTCAGAGTCACTGTTTTTGTGGAAGTGTCTAAATCAATACTGAATTGGTTCTTCAGTGAATCTTTATAGTAAGAGTTATCATAAGAGTCTTTCATTCCAATCCACTCCAGGCCTTTCCCAGCAGGCTGTCTGATCCATGCTGTCCAGTAGCTGCTAAAAGAATATGAGACAGTACAGGGGATGGTGAGAGTGTGTCCTGGCTGCACAGTCACAGAGGCTGGCTGTGTCAGTGTCTCACACTTCACACCTGTGGAGGACAGAACACAATATTGAGGATCAAACTGTGCTGTTTAGTTGTACCAGAGTTTACTGATGTGAACAGAGACTTACAGGATCCAGCTGCCAGCAGCAGCAGAAGAGCTACAGACAACATCATCAGTGTGGAGTGCACTGTCACACTCTCACATGGGCCTTATATAGACACACAGGAGCACAGCAGGAGTTTGCATTCAAACTAACAGGGAGGGGCGTCTGTGAGAAACAAAAAAATTGGTTTTCTATTCATTCATTTGCAACTTCCCTGGACACAAATGAACAGTAAGAAGAATCCCTGGGAGAGGCAGTCACCTCCTCTTGTGGTGAGACAGGAGATTACATGCTCTATAAACAGCATACTTGGCATATTGAAATGTTTGTTTTTTTAATGTACTTCTTTAGTAGTTTTACATTAATTCACTTGAAGTAGTTGTTTGCCTAATGTACAGTCGCTGTGTGTCCAGATGAGGAGTGGGTCTGGGTGTGTAAAGCTCTGTTCACTCCACCTTGTGTTTGAGAGTCTCTGTTCTCTGTTTAAACAGGATGGACACAGAGACACATGGTGAAAATATCAGTGTTTATAATGCAGTGGTGGCACACAGATGCTTCTCCTGTGTTCAGCTGGATCCCCATGGACATTTGTGTACTGTACAGAGCAGGAAAAGAGCGCAGGACATGACCTCTGTGTACGGGAAAGTCAGAGTCAGATGTACGTATCTTTTTGCCAAAAAAAAAAACTCAATTAGACATATGCTTTTAAATTTCTATTTCCATGGAATCATGCAGTTGATTTTCCAACTCCAAAAAATTACATACTCTAGAACAGTGGTCGGCAACCTTTACCACTCAAAGAGCCATTTGGACCCGTTTCACACAGTAAAGAAAACACTGGGAGCCACAAAAACCTTTTGAAATTTCAAATGAAATAACACTGTGTATAACGGCTTTTTTGTGCCATAGAATTACATTTTGAAAATGAACGAACTACAATAAAATACATTTTAATTAAATACAGTGGTCCCTCGCTATATCGTGGTTCACTTTTCGTGGCCTTGCTGTTTCGTGGATTTTTTTATTCCAATTTTTTTATATAAGGAGTGGGTCTGGGTGTGCGTGCTGCAGAGTCACTGCTCTCTGTTTAATTAAGGTGTTAATAATGGTAACTCAATACAATCTGAACAACCATGGACTTCAATCACATGTGTGCACTGTACAGAGCAGGAAAAGAGTCCAGGAGAACACCCAGAGATGACCCATGAGCACCTTTTTAAAATTAATATTAAGAATGTACCAAAACCCAGAAGGTTCATTGTATTACAAATGAAAACTCACTTTTATTTTCAAGTTTCCCATAAGCATCACTGAGACATGTTGGTATCACCAAACAGATTCCTCCCTTTTCATACAAACACAAGACAGTTCAGGTTCTCATCAAAGTCACATTCACAAGTGATCTGTGACTGTGGGAGAAGAGCAGGGGGGAAAGAACACAGACCTGGAGAATTCCAGAGTTGATGGTCCCACTGCTTAAAACACTCTTCCCCAGTCGTATGTGCAGAAAACAAATGTCTGCAAGAATGGTATCATATTTGTTTCAGATGCTTGACCTGTTGTGTCTTTGTCCCAGTGGGAGTCAGCAAGTGCATCTGCTGTAACAACATGCTGTAACTACCCAGGCAAGTTTTACACTAAAGTTGCTGCTCCTGAAAGAAAGTGGGCGGCTCAAATGTGTCTTTGTCAGACAGATTTATCAAAAGCAATTTAACATTTGAAATAAAATGCATATGATCTTTGTAACATGTATGATTGTATTATAAAATTCTGTGGGTTTAACACAAAATAAACGACTAAGAACTTTATCATACAATATATGCAACCACAACATTTACAAATAGGATAGATTATTAGAAGAGGAAGTTGGTACCACAAGTCCAGCTGCATTTAAACAAATCTTAACACATTATTCTCTTTGTGGTGTAAGAGCTCCTCCTGTGTTTGCCACAGTGAATAACAGTCTGAAATGTTTTTGTACAGCTCTACATATACTTTGTGTGACTGTGGCTCCGAGCACAGTAGTACACTGCAGTGTCTCCAGGCTGCATGTTCTGTCCTCTCAGAGTCACTGTTTTTGTGGAAGTGTCTAAATCAATACTGAATTTGTTCTTCAGTGAATCTTTATAGTTAGAGCCTCCTGTGTATTTGTACCCAATCCACTCCAGGCCTTTCCCAGCAGGCTGTCTGATCCAGTGTGTCCAGTAGCCAAGAGAATATGAGACAGTACAGGGGATGGTGAGAGTGTGTCCTGGCTGCACAGTCACAGAGGCTGGCTGTGTCAGTGTCTCACACTTCACACCTGTGGAGGACACAAATGTGTTGAGGAGATGCTTCAATAACAGGAGCATTGTGTGTAAGTGGAGCTGATGTTGAGTGTGAAAGAGGAAAACTCACAGAGCAGACAGAGAGCAGCCCACAGCAGAGTGAGTGTGTCCATCCTGAGACTGCACATGTGACCGAGGAGGAGCAGCAGCACACTATGTACTGCACACACATTTACATCTGCTCTGCATACACTCCTCCTCTCACTGACAGAGACATGGAAAAGTTCCCTTATAAGGAACAATTAAGTGTATATGCTCAAGTTATTTTCATACTATTAATTTAACTAACATTTCCATAATATATAGTACTAGTTGATTATAAGTCATCATTATTTTGATCACATCACACTGAAAAACAATGTACAAAGATCTGTAATAGGCCGGTGTTTCACAGTCAAAAGAAGATGCACACAAGCACTGTTCATGTGAATAATGTTCAGAAAGTATTTGTTTTGAAATGTCTATCATTTATATTTTATGTAATTGATATCTGACATTAGCAGCAGGTAGGATCTTGGTTTGCTTTAGACCTGTGCCAGAGCATTGTGGAATTGAACAGGGCTGCACTTTATCATCTGTTAATTTTGTTGCATCTATAAAGAAAATTTCATTTTTATTAAAATACATGATCCAAAAGTTTTTTGAAATTTACTGCAATAGTTGTTTTCATTATTCAATCATGTTTAATAACTGCCTGCTAAATCTGTTTTCTTTGTACAGATTGATCAGTCCGCGGTTTCGCCTCAGTCCTGGTCAAACATGATCGTCCAATCAGATTGGATTTTTTTCACTGACACGTGTGAAACAAACAAGCTCATTGATCACCAGTGATTTACAAAATTGGCTAATCCACCTGTCAATCACACCTATCTGACCTGGGGGAGACTGGCCAGTGTGAGTCTCACATCTTTGTAAAGTATTGAAGAAGTTTGTGTTCTGTATCTCAGGCAAGTTCACTAATGCTGCTTTTTACTCACTTCTATCCTGGTTTGATTTCAGACCTGTTTCATAAGTGATTCTATTTGCCTAATGTAAAATTTTAAATGTTTTGAATAGACTTCTGCTATGTCTTTGGATCATCTTAGTTTTGGATTTGCACACACATGAATACACAGTACTTGTTTTTACTATTTACAGAACAGTGTCACTGCGGTCTATTTACATTTAAACTAAATCATTTCAGCTCGTGACAGTTTGCCATTTTTATGATTTTAAAGGAGACATATCATGCTCTATCAACTTTTAAGGATTTTTAACAATGTTATGACTGTTTTCCCTTCTGTTTCATACACTCAAAGGTGTATTTACCGTGATTCATGCTTGTTTGAGTTATCGTTATTTTACTGCAATTATTCTGAAAATTCAAATTTTCCTCTATCCCACGAACACTTTGTTATAACTATATGAAAGACAGAATAAAATATCAAGGATTTCTTTTGGTTGTTTGAAGATCTTTCAGAATATCCTGTGATTTTACTGTTTTTTGTGTTTTGTGTTTGACCGTGACAAAGCTGTTCCAGAATGTGATACTGAAGGTGACAATCCTGTGTACAGATTACAGCATGTGGGAGTTATTTATAAACTCTATGAAGCCAACAGGACTTAGCCTGGGAATTCCCAGGCCGCTTCCGTTCGTTTCGAACTGGAAGGCGGCCTGGAAACTCGTCCAAGCGAGAGTCCCAGATTTAGGGCCCCAATCAGAGAGCGGGGGAGGTGTGGCAAGACGGTGACGCGTACTACATGACAAACGGAAGCTTGTAGTTTGAACTGACAACTGACATGATTGGCTATGGACTTACGTATACGCTCAATGATAGACATTCATAACGCCCAATAAACGGCCGTTGGCAATCGCTAACCACACCTCCGCTACGGGATTTTTCGAAGCGAGTTTCCAGACCCATATCTCACTTGTGATATGGTCAGGTGTTAACCAGACTAAACAGGACTGTCTTTATTTCCAGTAGAGTTTTTGTTCAGCTCTTCCATGTGACTCTCTCACTGTGGCGTCGGGCACAGTAGTACACAGCCGTGTCCTCAGTCTGGAGGTTGTTCATCTGCAGATACAGCTGGTTTCTGCTGTTGTCTCTGGAGATGGTGAATCTGCCTTTCACTGACTCAGAGTAGAGAATAGTAAGCCCAAGGTTGCTGATGTAAGCGAGCCACTGCAGCCCCTGCCCAGGAGCCTGTCTGATCCAGCTCATGTCATAGCTGCTAAATGTGAACCCAGATGTTGTACAGGTCAGTCTATGGGACTCTCCTGGTCTTTTCACAGCTGGACCAGATTCAGTCAGAGTCTGAGCAAAGACACCTGTGGAAACAACCCAAAACTGTATTCAAATTCATCCTGCTGTCATTTACCAGTATTAGTCCAGAGCAACAGTTCACCTGTCCAGTATGTGAGAAACACAAGTGCTGTCCTGTAGTCCATTTTGTTCAAGTGGCTCTGTTTCCTCTACACAGAGTTAAATAGAGGAGAGGATTTCAGGTTTGCATTGGCTCCTCCCCAATCACAACTGTTGCATAAGATGAAGGGACAGGGTGATGGTTTTGTTAAGTGTTAAATTTCTAAAAATGTGGCAGTATATACATGTTTCTATGATGTTTTTACAATGCAGTTTATTACACAATTATGAAACCCAAACTGACATTTTTTTATTTATTCATTTGTAATAATATTACAAGCTTAGGAGCTATAACAATCCCCTGCAGGACTCCAATAGTATTTACATAACACCACATCCGTAGACGCACATACATGTTTGTTTTCCTTTTTTTTTTTTTTTTTTTTTTTTGATGAATAACACATCGGGACATTGTGAATTTGCAAAAACAGTATCTCCCTCTGCTGGGCACAGACACTAGTGTAATGATGAGAAGAAAAACAAAAAAAAAACATTTAAATTTAATCTGTTGAAATCTTGTAATTGTAATAGTAGATAAATGGAAAAAGGTGTCATAATTTTACATTTATTCATATTCTGTGGAATCTTTAAACAATTCCTTTTTTTTTTTCTTTTTTCTTTAACAAATGCTGCCATAAGTCATGAACAGTTCCTCTATTTTTAGCCAGCAGAGAAGAACACAGTGAAGAGAGGAAGTAGTTTTTGTCCCAGCGCTCTGTTATTCTGTCTCATTGTGTCTCTTCTGGCACAGTAATACAGCGCAGTGTCCTCTGTCCTCAGACCGCTCATCTGCAGATACACCTGGCTGCTGGAGTCGTCTCTGGAGATGGTGAAGCGTCCCTCCACTGACTTGGAGTAGTAGATTGGGGTACTGCGAGTGTGCACCAACGCAATCCACTCCAGACCTTTACCTGGAGCCTGTCTGATCCAGTTCCACACATTGCTACTAAAGTCTAACCCAGAGGTAGCACATGTGAGTCTATGGGATTCTCCAGGACGTTTGATGGCTGATCCAGACTCTGTTATGGACCAAGCATGAACAATATAAAAAAGGCACACAGCAGCACAGAAAGATTTAGAAGGGCCATTTTTGCACTGTGTTGTTGTCAATACTGTGATTTTGATTTAAATATAATCTCTTCTTTACAACCTGGCCCCTCCTTACCTCACAGACCTGCTCCACCACCACACTCCATCTCGCTCCCTCCGCTCCTCCAGCTCCAACCTCCTGTCCCTGCCCTGTAGGACCAAGCTCCGAACCTGGGGGGACAGAGCCTTCTCCATCGCTGCCCCCACCCTCTGGAACTCCCTGCCCAAACCCCTCCGTGACTGCTCTGATCTCCCCACCTTCAAAAAAGAACTCAAAACCCACCTGTTTAAAATTGCTTTTAATGTTTGATTTTATATTGTAAATTTTGTGATATTTTAAATGTTTGATTTTATGTTGTAAATTCTGTGATATTTTATTCTTTTATGATTTGTGAAGCGTCTTTGAGTGTCTTGAAAAGCGCTATATAAATAAAATGTATTATTATTCTTATTATTCTTATTGAGAGTCAGTTTTCTTGGTCAAATTAACACTAACAAGAGTCAACCTTCATGTGAAATGTCTTTTGACAATGGTACAAAAGGTGTAACGTCCTGGTTATAGTGGCTTTGAAGACTTCAGTGACTTCACGTTCATAAATGAATATTATCTCTGTAGTTCTGTTTGTACCAGGTTTTTGTAGAGGCTTATTTCACTGTGCCCCCCACACAGTGACACAAACACATGCAAAAACCACTGACTGCTTTCCTGTCCTTCCTGAACATGAGCGCCATAACAAAATACACAGTTGTCTTATACTGACTTTAGCTTTACATGTAACGTTGTTTATACAGGCGAACTTTTTAGACTCATTGTAGCATTTTATTGAAATGTTTTGCAATAGATTTTTCCACATGTAATTATTATAATTATCACTGAAGTATTTTGGTGTGTGGAGTATTATTTGCCATATCAAACATCAATTTATGAAATAAATCTTTTAACTGGTGACAATACATTGCCCAGTGAAGGGCATCTGACTTAAAATCTCCCATATTGCTGCGCTATTTCGTTGCTGTGATAATCATCCAGAAAAGAAAGTCATTTGGTCTCTGTCCTGAGAAAGAAGAGGCCTGCATTGCTATACTGCCCGAAGTATCATTTATCTGTTTTGGGACCTTGTCTTTTCCATTGTCTTTGGTAAATATGGACAACTGCTGATCCTAAACCATCATGGACCAAGCAAAAGCAGCATTCTAGAGCCACATGCAGCACACGTTCAAGTGAAACTTTGGTGTGTATAGAGTGCGCTCTCTAGTGCTTACAGCAAATGGCACTCTGAAATGTTTTTGTACAGCTCTACATATACTTTGTGTGACTGTGGGTCTCCGAGCACAGTAGTACACTGCAGTGTCTCCAGGCTGCATGTTCTGTCCACTCAGAGTCACTGTGTTACTGGAGGAATCTACATTTATACTGAACTTGTTCTTCAGTGAATCTTTGATGTGAGAGCCTAATGTGTATTTGTACCCAATGTACTCCAGGACTTCCCTAGCAGGCTGTCTGATCCATGCAGTAGCGTAGCTGCTAACAGAGTATGAGACAGTACAGGGGATGGTGAGAGTGTGTCCTGGCTGCACAGTCACAGAGGCTGGCTGTGTCAGTGTCTCACACTTCACACCTGTGGAGGACACAAATGTGTTGAGGAGATGCTTCAATAACAGGAGCATTGTGTGTAAGTGGAGCTGATGTTGAGTGTGAAAGAGGAAAACTCACAGAGCAGACAGAGAGCAGCCCACAGCAGAGTGAGTGTGTCCATCCTGAGACTGCACATGTGACCGAGGAGGAGCAGCAGCACACTATGTACTGCACACACATTTACATCTGCTCTGCATACACTCCTCCTCTCACTGACACAATGAAATCCCATTTGAGGAACATTAAAGTGTTTATGCAAAGTCAGAGAAATTGTCATAATATTAATTTTGTTTATTGCACTAATCAGTAATCATCATTTGTTTTTATCATATCACAAGTTGAATTAATTTATTACGAAACAAATACTAAGATCTATGGTGAGCCAGGTTTTTCCAATAAAAAAGTAGAAGCACAAACACAGGCACCAATAAAATACTGTATTTTTTCAACAATGTTTCGAAAATATTTGCCAATAATAAACTTCTGAAAGACGCCGGGCGACGTCTGAGCCGGCATCTCATAAGGTTCATCGTCTCTCATCATTGTATGAGGTGGGAACTGCGTGAATGGTCTTGCCCAAGGATCTTTTGGGTCTTTTCAACAATATCAGAGATTCCAAACTGCAAGTGTGTGATGTTTATGACTGACAAGTAATGAATTTATGACAGAAATGATGTCAATCCTGTAATCTCATGTTCAAATTAGTAATAATTGCTCATTACTAGTTAGAAATTACAGAGGAATCTATTGAAAGGTCACTCCATGATGTAGTATTCTTCTACCATTAGTTCCTTAGATTATAATACTGATATTATCTGCTAATGTAGTCCTTGGTTATACTACTGTTCTGTACATGTGTATAATATAGTTGAATATCCTGTTCTCTAATGTGTTTTACACTCTGTTGGGGGCTGGCTCTGTGTTTTTGCTCAGCTCTGCTGTTGCTCTGAGTCACTGTGCTCGCACACAGTAATAAACAGCAGAGTCTTCAGGCTGCAGCCTCTGTCTTTGAATCGTCACTGTTCCTGCAGACATGTCTCTGCTCAGGCTGAACTTGTTCTTCAGAGCATTATTCTGGCGGAGGTTACCAGAACTTCCTCCCCACTGATAGAATATCCACTCCAGTTTGCCCTCTCTCTGTCTGATCCAGCCTGTGGCATAGCTGCCGTCAGTGAGAGAGTAACCAGAGACCCGGCAGCTGATGGTCAGAGTCTGAGCAGGCTGCAGCAGCACTGAGCCTGGCTGGAGGAGGTCCACACTGTCCACTGTACCTGTGGAAAGAAAACATCATCATCACACTCATTCTCCTACAGGGGGCGCTGCTGTGAAGGTCAGGAAGTGTTCTCACAGGAAGCAGCTGCCAGCAGCAGGAGCACAGCCACAGACAACATGACTCAAGTGTGTCTGTCCCTCTCACCACTCGCCTTATATCACTCTGGGATTTGCATACGCATGAATACATCCGTAGAGTTTTTACTACACAGAGTCACTGGTTATCCATATGTTATTTTAATTTAAATCAAAGTTTTAATTCACTATATTTGTCTTTTTAAATGAGACATGTTATGCCAGTATGCTTTGTACAAATGTTTAGCCATTAGCTCCTACTGGAAGTCCCCAGAGCCGGGCTCAAACACTGGGGTGATCAGGGTTCTCTGTCGCTGGCCCCAGACTCTGGATCAAACTGGCCCCTGATATGCCACTGTCACAGACTTTGGCCTGTTTCTGTGTCTGCACATAGACGCCCTGTGTGTCTGTCACTGTAACTGCTGCTCAACTATAGCTCAGGAGGATTTCAGTATTATTCTAATTTCTCTGCAAAAGTAATTGACCTAATACAGTCACAAATCAAGAAACGTAATTTGTCTATAATTTAAAATAGCTATTTTACTATTGCAAAAGAAACATTCAGAACTGAAGAAGCTGCTTGGATGAAGACTCAAAAAGCTTTTGTCCAGTTGACAGAATTGATTTTTTTCTTTTGCTATGGATGCTACCTGACGGACGACTGACGGATTACACAGACAGCTGTATTACCACTTTATAATATCTAATATGTATCTAGACTTCAGTGGTATTAGTAAACAAAGACTTAATTCATAATAAACAAATTGTTAATACATTATTTGCTCGTCATGTTTTAAATGTTTATTTGTGCAGTTATTATAAAGTGTGACCCAATAATCTAGAACCACATGCACTTAAAGCTTCACAAGTGATCTGTGACTGTGGGAGAAGAGCAGGGGGGAAAGAACACAGACCTGGAGAATTCCAGAGTTGATGGTTCCACTGCTTAAGACACTCTTCCCCAGTCGTATGAGCAGAAAACAAATGTCTGCAAGAATGGTATCATATTTGTTTCAGATGCTTGACCTGTTGTGTCTTTGTCCCAGTGGGAGTCAGCAAGTGCATCTGCTGTAACAACATGCTGTAACTACCCAGGCAAGTTTTACACTAAAGTTGCTGCTCCTGAAAGAAAGTGGGCGGCTCAAATGTGTCTTTGTCAGACAGATTTATCAAAGGCACTTTAACATTTGAAATAAAATGCATATGATCTTTGTAACATGTATGATTGTATTATAAAATTCTGTGGGTTTAACACAAATAAACAACTAAGAACTTTATCATACAATATATGCAAACACAACCACAACATTTACAAATACAATATATTCTTAAAAGAGGAAGTTGGTACCACAAGTCCAGCTGCATTTAAACAAATCTTAACACATTATCTCAGTGGTGTAAGAGCTCCTCCTGTGTTTGCCACAGTGAATAACAGTCTGATGTGTTTTTGTACAGCTCTACATAAACTTTGTGTTACTGTGGGTCTCCGAGCACAGTAGTACACTGCAGTGTCTCCAGGCTGCATGTTCTGTCCTCTCAGAGTCACTGTTTTGGTTGAAGAATCTACATTTATACTGAACTTGTTCTTTAGTGAATCTTTGAAAAAGAGTTCGGGGCTACATGTAGGACAGTGCAGTCCAATCCACTCCAGGCCTTTCCCAGCAGGCTGTCTGATCCATGCAGTGCCGTCGTAGCTAACATCGTATGAGACAGTACAGGGGATGGTGAGAGTGTGTCCTGGCTGCACAGTCACAGAGGCTGGCTGTGTCAATGTCACACACTTCACACCTGTGGAGGACAGAACACAATATTGAGGATCAAACTGTGCTGTTTAGTTGTACCAGAGTTTACTGATGTGAACAGAGACTTACAGGATCCAGCTGCCAGCAGCAGCAGAAGAGCTACAGACAACATCATCAGTGTGGAGTGCACTGTCACACTCTCACATGGGCCTTATATAGACACACAGGAGCACAGCAGGAGTTTGCATTCAAACTAACAGGGAGGGGCATTTCTTAGGAATGCAAAAATTTGCTAAAGTAAAAAAAAAAATAGTTAGATTAAAAAAAAATATGAACATTGGGGATTGGTGTATTTTAGTTTTGCACCTTTTTGTCTAACTTGGGATGAGCTTGTTACTTACTGACTTAATTCTCTGTAGGCCTGAGGTCACATAATGTTTATATAATCATGGTCTGGGTGTGTGCCGTACAGAGCAGAAAAAAGTGATCATAAATTACCAATGTGTGTCTTTTTAAATGAATATTAAGAATGAGCAATGCATCCAAGAGGTTAATTGAATTATAAATGAACACTCACTTTCATTATTCAAGTTTGCCATAACCATCAAAGCCACTTCACAAGTCCAGGCTTATCCTGAAATCCTGTATGTGTTGAACCCCTCCAACCTGTTCAGGCATTTCATTCAATTTTATAGGAGATATACTGTATTGATCATCTGTTTTTCATTGTTGCAGACCTGGAAAAAGCAACTGAAGGATTATTTTAACCTCACTCCAAATATTTAACTTGGACTTTAGCAAAATGGTTATTCACTTTTTAGATCTCAAATGAATGTGGACTCTGAGGATGTTTTGCATACATCTATCTATAGCAAAACAACAATTATTTCAAACATCCCATTCAGACAATTTCAGAGCTCCAGAAGAATCTGTGATTCTGACTTAGATGTACAAGTAAATGCCATGTATGCACGTTTCAAACAAAGGGGCTACAAAGATAAAACTCTAAACCAAGCACTATTGAAAGCCAAGTCCACACAAAGAACAAACCTCTTCACTATTAAAACTAAGAAATACCAACAGGGTTTTTTTTCTCAATTCAACACAGTAATGTGACAAATAGCATCAAACAGATCATCAAGTGTAACTGGGATATTCTCCGCAGTGATCCCACCCTCTCATCTGTCTTTGCCGATCCCCCGGTATTTGCTGTGAGAAGGGCCCCGACTCTAAAGGACAAACTGGTTAAAACCTCCCAGCTCCCAGACCCGGGACCTTCCTCTCACCACCAGTGGGTACTTTTCAATGTGGATCATGCAACCACTGTTCACATATAAACAAGTCCACTGATTTCAAGGATGAAAAACTCTCTTCTGTGAACAATATGTAAATTATAATACCCCTCATGTCATATACCGTATAGAGTGGAGCTGTGGATGTTTCTATATTGGGCTTACAAAAAGATGAAGAGAGAGATTTGCTGAACACAAGTACGCCATCAGATCACAAAATTTAAACTACACCAAAAAACTTAAACTCATGGCCACTGAGGTGATCCCTAAAACCTTCAGAGGAGGAGACAGCACAGAGGGAAGCATACTGGGTCGAGACCTTAAAAGCAACAACACACCCTGGAGAACAACAACGGAGCGGTTGGCTGCTTTTTTTGGCTCCATGGCTCCCAGAATGAGCAGTTTTTGAAACTTTTTGTTTTTTGAGATAAGTTTTTAACATCATACATCGTGGGATTTAAACCACCTACCCAAACCACTTTCTCTGTGACTTCTTGGTAACATCAGCCATCTTCTACAGTGTAATCAGCCGGAACAACAACATCAGAGAGAGGGAGAGGATGAAATTGGAAAAAGTTCCTCAGCCTCTTAAAATATGTTCATAAATGTGTTCATAAATAATAATACAGTTCCCAGTGGTTTGCATCGGCTGTACAATAATTGAATGTTAAATTGCTTTAAACATGGATAGGTCCTCAACAAGTTCAGGTTATAAACAAATGAAAATGAAAATGATCTAAATCTATTATTCACTGATATGTCTGTCTGTAGATGACACAAATACACACGTGTGTATTTAGGCAGTATGATTGATTCTTGCTGATCCCAACCCATTATGGACCAAGCCAAAGCAATATTCTAGAGCCGTGTGGAGCACAGGTAGAAGTGATATTGTGATGTGTATATAGCGCCCTCTCTGGTGGTTACTGTGAATGTCACTCTTCAGTGTTTTTGTGCAGCTCTAGATGTACTTTGTGTGACTGGGGTGTGACTCTCACTGTGGGGCCCATGTGGCCCTACCTCCCAATCAATGACACGGGTGAGTTTGGTCAGTGGTGCTTGTATGCAGTCTGTCACTCTAACTGCTGATCAGCTCTAGCTCATGATTTAGAGTTATTTGTACCAACTTTGTTTTTACTTACTGTAGAATTTAATTGAAATGCTAGAAAATGTATTTTTTAAAATCATCCTTATAAATTACTTATTTAGTTTCTTTTCCACAATTTTCTGAATTAAATATTTCACCTGGTGTCCACATATTGGCCAATGAAGGGCATCTGACATAGAAAAAAAAACTCCCATATTGCTGTGCGACTGGTTTAATGTGATAATCAAACAAAAGAAATTATTTGGTCTAAATGCTGAGAAAGAAAAAGCCTGAATTGATATAATACATGAAATCTAGTTTGTCTTGAGATCGTAGCTTGTCCATTGTCATTGTCAGATGAACAATGATTTCTTGTATGGTTCCTGCACACTGAGTAATGATTCTGTGTTGTGTATTTAACCATGGGAAGACTGTACCAGGATATGCTGGGAAAAACATAACACTGCTTTTCATGTTCATATTACTGTATTTATGGGATTCATTTCAGATCAAAAAGAGATCATTATTTACTTTAGTGGGGTTTTTGTTCAGCTCTTCCATGTGTCTCTCTCACTGTGGTCTCGGGCACAGTAGTACACAGCCGTGTCCTCAGTCTGGAGGTTGTTCATCTGCAGATACAGCTGGTTTCTGCTGTTGTCTCTGGAGATGGTGAATCTGCCTTTCACTGACTCAGAGTAGTAAGTAGTGCCCCCACCGGTGCTAATGTAAGCGAGCCACTGCAGCCCCTGCCCAGGAGCCTGTCTGATCCAGCTCATGTAATAGTCGCTAAATGTGAACCCAGATGTTGTACAGGTCAGTCTATGGGACTCTCCTGGTCTTTTCACAGCTGGACCAGATTCAGTCAGAGTCTGAGCAAAGACACCTGTGGAAACAACCCAAAACTGTATTCAAATTCATCCTGCTGTCATTTACCAGTATTAGTCCAGAGCAACAGTTCACCTGTCCAGTATGTGAGAAACACAAGTGCTGTCCTGTAGTCCATTTTGTTCAAGTGGCTCTGTTTCCTCTACACAGAGTTAAATAGAGGAGAGGATTTCAGGTTTGCATTGGCTCCTCCCCATGGACAAGTGTTTGAACTGTTTAAATGTCAAATGTTTGAAGGTTCTGAGGAGTAAAAGCGCAAGAGTGCAATATATACATGTTTTAAACTGTTAAAATAAAATTACAATTTTTTTTAGAATTATTATGCAATTTATTTATTTCTATTTTATTTTATTTATTTATTATGTTACTTGTGTTTCATTACAATTATGAAACACAACTGATAATGCATTTTATTTATCCTTTTACAAACTCCTCAAACATTGGGGCATTTGTGTCATAGACAGAGTGAAGAACATTGGAGCAAAAACTCCCAGTATGTTTAGCTCAACATTATATCCAAAGATGAACGTTCAGGTTTGTTTGTTTTTGATGAATAATTTAGTGGTGCCCATAAAGAGTGCACAATTTCAACATAGTATAACAAGTATAAAAGGGAAACCTGAAGCAGATCCCAGTTTGTTTGTTTTTTCATGTGTGACAATAGTGCTTAAAGCTGGTAAAGCATCTCACTATTTTTAGCCAGCAGAGAAGAGCACAGTGAAGAGAGGAAGTAGTTTTTGTCCCAGCGCTCTGTTATTCTGTCTCATTATGTCTCTTCTGGCACAGTAATACAGCGCAGTGTCCTCTGTCCTCAGACCGCTCATCTGCAGATACACCTGGCTGCTGGAGTCGTCTCTGGAGATGGTGAAGCGTCCCTCCACTGACTTGGAGTAGTAGATTGGAGAACTGGCTGTGTGCACCAACGCAATCCACTCCAGACCTTTACCTGGAGCCTGTCTGATCCAGTTCCACACACTGTTTCTGAAGTCAAACCCAGAGGTAGTACATGTGAGTCTATGGGATTCTCCAGGACGTTTGATGGCTGATCCAGACTCTGTTATGGACCAAGCATGAACAATATTGAAAAGGCACACAGCACACAGCAGAACAAAAAGATTTGGAAGGGCCATTTTTGCACTGTGCTGTTGTCAATACTGTGATTTTGATTTAAATATAATCTCTCCTGAAGCTCCTCCCACTATCCAAATGACCGTAAAAGCCAAATTCAGGAAAAATCAGTCATGAAAAAATTTGACTGGCCCCTGTGACTACAGTTAGCATGTGTCACTTAAAGTATAAACTACGACAGCAATGGAGCGTAACTAATTTGGAGTGTTGATTAATCAGAACTTATGTCAGGTTTGTTAAAAAAAAGGGAGCTGCTATATGGACAATGATTCACCTCTGCACATAAGCCTGGACTTCATGTCTGTACGGTGTAAACTGGGTGTTGGGTGTTAGCAGGTTTTGTACAGAATATGACCCATGAGACACAACAGACATTTTGTTTTTTTCTAGCAGTTTTTGATAGAAATGACTGGGTGGAATCATAAACCTTATTGAGAGTCAGTTTTCTTGGTCAAATTAACACTAACAAGAGTCAACCTTCATGTGAAATGGCTTTTGACAATGGTACAAAAGGTGTAACGTCCTGGTTATAGTGGCTTTGAAGACTTCAGTGACTTCACGTTCATAAATGAATATTATCTCTGTAGTTCTGTTTGTACCAGGTTTTTGTAGAGGCTTATTTCACTGTGCCCCCCACACAGTGACACAAACACATGCAAAAACCACTGACTGCTTTCCTGTCCTTCCTGAACATGAGCGCCATAACAAAATACACAGTTGTCTTATACTGACTTTAGCTTTACATGTAACGTTGTTTATACAGGCGAACTTTTTAGACTCATTGTAGCATTTTATTGAAATGTTTTGCAATAGATTTTTCCACATGTAATTATTATAATTATCACTGAAGTATTTTGGTGTGTGGAGTATTATTTGCCATATCAAACATCAATGTATGAAATAAATCTTTTAACTGGTGACAATACATTGCCCAGTGAAGGGCATCTGACTTAAAATCTCCCATATCGCTGCGCTATTTCTTTGCTGTGATAATCATCCAGAAAAGAACGTCATTTGGTCTCTGTCCTGAGAAAGAAGAGGCCTGCATTGCTGTACTGCCCGAAGTATCATTTATCTGTTTTGGGACCTTGTCTTTTCCATTGTCTTTGGTAAATATGGACAACTGCTGATCCTAAACCATCATGGACCAAGCAAAAGCAGCATTCTAGAGCCACATGCAGCACACGTTCAAGTGAAACTTTGGTGTGTATAGAGTGCCCTCTCTGGTGCTTACAGCAAATGGCACTCTGAAATGTTTTTGTACAGCTCTACATATACTTTGTGTGACTGTGGCTCCGAGCACAGTAGTACACTGCAGTGTCTCCAGGCTGCATGTTCTGTCCATTCAGAGTCACTGTGTTACTGGAGGAATCTACATTTATACTGAACTTGTTCTTCAGTGAATCTTTATAGTAAGAGCGTCCTGTGTATTTCATTCCAATCCACTCCAGGCCTTTCCCAGCAGGCTGTCTGATCCATGCTGTGTAGAAGCCGCTAACAGAGTATGAGACAGTACAAGGGATGGTGAGAGTGTGTCCTGGCTGCACAGTCACAGAGGCTGGCTGTGTCAGTGTCTCACACTTCACACCTGTGGAGGACACAAATGTGTTGAGGAGATGCTTCAATAACAGGAGCATTGTGTGTAAGTGGAGCTGATGTTGAGTGTGAAAGAGGAAAACTCACAGAGCAGACAGAGAGCAGCCCACAGCAGAGTGAGTGTGTCCATCCTGAGACTGCACATGTGACCGAGGAGGAGCAGCAGCACACTATGTACTGCACACACATTTACATCTGCTCTGCATACACTCCTCCTCTCACCGACAGAGACATGGAAAAGTTCCCTTATAAGGAACAACTAAGTGTATATGCTCATGTTATTTTCATATTATTAATTTTACGAACATTTCCACAGCATATTGTATGAGTTCATTATAACTCATCATTATTTTGATCACATCACACTGAAAAAACAATGTACAAAGATCTGTAATAGGCCGGTGTTTCACAGTCAAAAGTTGATGCACACAAGCACTGTTCATGTGAATAATGTTCAGAAAATATTTGGCTTGTCCATAATTTACTATCAAAAGGAAAAATATAGGCCCAATAGCTAAAATGTCTGTCATTTACATTTTATGTAAATTATATCTGACATTAGCAGCAGGTAGGATCTGGTTGGCTTTAGACCTGTGCCAGAGCATTGTGGAATTGAACAGGGCTGCACTTTATCATCTGTTAATTTTGTTACATCTATAAAAAGAATTTCAGTTTTATTAAAAGACCAGATCAAAAAACATACTTTATCATAATACTGAAACTTACTGCAATAGTTGTTTTTATCGTTCAAACATGTCTATTAATGCTACTATTGACCCACTTCTATCATGGGTTTATTTCAGACATTCTTTACAGTGTAATTCTATTTGCCTGATGTAAAACAAAATGTTTTGAATCGACTTCTGTTCTGTCATCTCAGTTTTTGTACAGCTGTGGAGCCGTCTGCACCACTGTGTCTCCTTTGCACAGTAATAAACAGCCGTATCTCCTTCCTTTGCACTGTTAAGTCGTAAATACACAGTGCTTGTTGAAGTGTCTTTTGTGATAGAAAACTGGCCCTGGACACTTTGAGCAAATATGGTGCCTGTTCCACTATCAATGCGACCGATCCACTCCAGTCCTCGCCCTGGTTTCTGACGAATCCAGTGCAGCCAAGCTAAAGAGGCTCCCTCCACTTTACAGGACAGTGAGACAGACTGTCCCGGGCTGGTGACCACTGGCTCTGAAGAGGTCAGAGACTGGGCCTGGACCACTGGAAAACACAGAGAGTTCAAATGGTGTAAAGTGCTGTTTGTGCTGTCGATGTGTTCAGTGTTTGTACCCACCTGGAATAAGAGTCCAGAGGAACACAGTCAGTGCTCTCCCCATCATAGTGGAAGCTTAAGGAGCTCTGCAAAGACTCACTTTCACTTGGGCTATAAAAAGAGAGTGGGTGTGGCAACGCTCTGGCTATTTACAAGTATTTGCTTCATTCAAGAAAATCTCTGTGAAAGCAACTTGAGTTTTCATTAATACACAGGAACTTACTGAATGAATACCTAAAGTTGTAGTACTAGTCTGCTAATACTGTATGTAGTCCCAGGTTATAAGACTGTATACTGTTCTGATAATGTAGTAGATATAAAGTAGTTGAATTGTCTTTTCCTTAATGAGCTTTACACTCTGTTAGTGGCTTTCACTGTGATTGTGCACAGCTACATATGCAGCACTTTACAATGTTACAGTGATGTTTATCAGGTCATTTTAGATCAATATTGGTGCATTTATAGTAATAGTGCAGAATAAAAGGTTTTCATTCTGCACTCTTCTCTCTCATTTAATGTCTCTCTTTCTTATTTAATTGTATGATAATTATTTGTTTTGATTTGTTTGTATTGCGATTTTAATGTATCTCTAATCCTGTAAAGCACTTTGAATGAGCGTGAAAAGATTTGGAGCTAAACATTCCCCTGCAGGACCCCAACACGTTTTACACAACACTATGTCTGTAGCCTAGACCAACAGACTGTTGTGTTTTCTGTTGCTCTCTGTAATGACAAATCTTTTAAAGAATAACCCAGAGGTGCTCATATTGTGTCAATGTATAAATAGTGTCTCCCTGTGCTGCACTCAGAAAATACTGTAATGCTAGACTATTATAATGAATCAAAAACTGGCACTGTCCAAATGGTTCTTGCAATAATCCTTTAAAAAGTAAATTTCTGATCATTTGAATTCAGGTAAAAAAGGTAGTTTTGTGAACAGAAAGTTTTCATATTAGTATTATACATTAATTTATATTTATGGGTTTAAAAGGAAAAGTTTGAATCATGTAGCATCAGGTTCTTGTTTTCCTTTGAGATTATGGTGCTTAAAATTGGTGAAGCTTCAAACTATTTTTACAATTAAACACAACCACAACATTTTCAAAAACAATATATTATTAAAAGAGGAGGTTGGTACCACAAGTCCAGCTGCAGTTAAACAAATCCTAACACATTATTATCTCAGTGGTGTAAGAGCTCCTCCTGTGTTTGCCACAGTGAATAACAGTCTGATGTGTTTTTGTACAGCTCTACATATACTTTGTGTGACTGTGGTTGTCTGGCACAGTAGTACACTGCAGTGTCTCCAGGCTGCATGTTCTGTCCTCTCAGAGTCACTGTTTTGGTTGAAGAATCTACATTTATACTGAACTTGTTCTTTAGTGAATCTTTTAGTGCTTCGCTACATCCAGCACAGTGACCTCCAATCCACTCCAGGCCTTTCCCAGCAGGCTGTCTGATCCAGTTTGTCCAGTAGCTGCTAACATCATATGAGACGGTACAGGGGATGGTGAGAGTGTGTCCTGGCTGCACAGTCACAGAGGCTGGCTGTGTCAGTGTCTCACACTTCACACCTGTGGAGGACAGAACACAATATTGAGGATCAAACTGTGCTGTTTAGTTGTACCAAAGTTTACTGATGTGAACAGAGACTTACAGGATCCAGCTGCCAGCAGCAGCAGAAGAGCTACAGACAACATCATCAGTGTGGAGTGCACTGTCACACTCTCA
This sequence comes from Paratrypauchen microcephalus, assembly GCA_036785185.1. NCBI lineage: Eukaryota > Metazoa > Chordata > Actinopteri > Gobiiformes > Gobiidae > Paratrypauchen > Paratrypauchen microcephalus. The sequence continues at coordinate 2,602,949 of JAVJIX010000143.1, forward strand.
CATGGGCCTTATATAGACACACAGGAGCACAGCAGGAGTTTGCATTCAAACTAACAGGGAGGGGCATTTCTTAGGAATGCAAAAATTAGCTAAAGTTTTAAAAAAAATAGTTAGATTAAAAATATGAGTATTGGGGATTGGTGTATTTTAGTTTTGCACCTTTTTGTCTAACTTGGGATGAGCTTGTTACTTACTGACTTAATTCTCTGTAGGCCTGAGGTCACAATTTGGGAAAAAGGGCTTTTGTCTTCTCTGCCCCCTCGACATGGAACAAGCTGCAAAAGGACTGGAAATTAACAGAATTTATCTCGTTGAATGACTTTAAATCCAGACTGAGAGCTCTTGAGACAGCCTCCATAAATTGTACCTGTTTTAACTAATTTATATGTAATTTTAACTAATTTATATGTCATTTTAATTGTGTTTTAATTGTCTTTTTGCTGCCTCTAGGTCAGGGCTCCCTTGAAAAAGAGGTTTTTAATCTCAATGGGATTTCCCTGGTTAAATAAAGGTTTAAATAAAAAAATAAAAACAATGTTTATATAATCATGGTCTGGGTGTGTGCCGTACAGAGCAGGAAAAAGTGATCATAAATTACCAATGTGTGTCTTTTTAAATGAATATTAAGAATGTGCAATGCATCCAAGAGGTTAATTGAATTATAAATGAACACTCACTTTCATTATTCAAGTTTGCCATAACCATCAAAGCCACTTCACAAGTCCAGGCTTATCCTGAAATCCTGTATGTGTTGAACCCCTCCAACCTGTTCAGGCATTTCATTCAATTTTATAGGAGATATACTGTATTGATTATCTGTTTTTCATTGTTGCAGACCAGGAACAGCAACTGAAGGATTATTTTAACCTCACTCCAAATATTTAACTTGGACTTTAGCAAAATGGTTATTCACTTTTTAGATCTCAAATGAATGTGGACTCTGAGGATGTTTTGCATACATCTATCTATAGAAAAACAACAATTATTTCAAACATCCCATTCAGACAATTTCAGAGCTCCAGAAGAATCTGTGATTCTGACTTAGATGTACAAGTAAATGCCATGTATGCACGTTTCAAACAAAGGGGCTACAAAGATAAAACTCTAAACCAAGCACTATTGAAAGCCAAGTCCACACAAAGAACAAACCTCTTCACTATTAAAACTAAGAAATACCAACAGGATTTTTTTTTCTCAATTCAACACAGTAATGTGACAAATAGCATCAAACAGATCATCAAGTGTAACTGGGATATTCTCCGCAGTGATCCCACCCTCTCATCTGTCTTTGCCGATCCCCCGGTATTTGCTGTGAGAAGGGCCCCGACTCTAAAGGACAAACTGGTTAAAACCTCCCAGCTCCCAGACCCGGGACCTTCCTCTCACCACCAGTGGGTACTTTTCAATGTGGATCATGCAACCACTGTTCACATATAAACAAGTCCACTGATTTCAAGGACGAAAAACTCTCTTCTGTGAACATTATGTAAATTATAATACCCCTCATGTCATATACCGTATAGAGTGGAGCTGTGGATGTTTCTATATTGGGCTTACAAAAAGATGAAGAGAGAGATTTGCTGAACACAAGTACGCCATCAGATCACAAAATTTAAATTACACCAAAAAACTTAAACTCATGGCCACTGAGGTGATCCCTAAAACCTTCAGAGGAGGAGACAGCACAGAGGGAAGCATACTGGGTCGAGACCTTAAAAGCAACAACACACCCTGGAGAACAACAACGGAGCGGTTGGCTGCATTTTTGACTTCCTGGCTCCCAAAATGAGCAGTTTTTGAAACTTTTTGTTTTTTGAGATAAGTTTTTAACGTCACACATAGTGGGATTTAAACCAACTACCCAAACCACTTTCTCTGTGACTTCTTGGTAACATCAGCCATCTTCTACAGTGTAATCGCCTCACACTTGGATTTCGCCCTGCGGAAACAAAGCATTTTTCTCATTGAATCTACATTCACGTAGGTCACCTATTTTGGCTTCAAAACAGCGAACTTTGCCGAAAATTCGCCGTTTTCTATCCATGCGGCATGTCTGTCCATCACCTAACATCCATCCCGGTATTATCCTAACATTACTACCTTCTTACCTGCTCTCTGGCGGCTCCTCTCCATGTCCACCTTCAGCCTGGTCTGCAGAGGACGTGGAGGCTCCAGCAGCTCCTCCAGAGTGAGGCTTTTTAATCTTTTCGCCCGCTAATTCTCCGCACATCTTTTCTTGTGCGTTTCCGTGTTTCCCCGCTCATTCGCTCAACAGTATGATTATGAAACTGGCGGGGTTCAGCGCAGAGAGAGGGGTGGGACCGCTCTCTATATCCTGATTGGTTTAGTCCACTGTCTATATTGAAGATGGACCAATGGGCCGCCTCCTTTAAATTGTGGGCCGGTGACCGGGCTCTAAGTAAAAAAAAAAAAAAAAAAAAAAAAAAAAAACAGCACCGGTACCGGCCCCCGAGGACTGTCGGCCCACCGGGAAAATGCCCGGTGTGCCAGATGGCCAGTCCGGGCCTGGCTCCTCCCCATGGACAAGTGTTTGAACTGTTTAAATGTCAAATGTTTGAAGGTTCTGAGGAGTAAAAGCGCAAGAGTGCAATATATACATGTTTTAAACTGTTAAAATAAAATTACAAAATTGTTTTAGAATTATTATGCAATTTATTTATTTATTTCATTCTATTTTATTTTATTTATTTATTATGTTACTTGTGTTTCATTACAATTATGAAACACAACTGATAATGCATTTTATTTATCCTTTTACAAACTCCTCAAACATTGGGGCAATTGTGTCATAGACAGAGTGAAGAACATTGGAGCAAAAACAGTCCCCTGTGGCTCCCAATATGTTTAGCTCAACATTATATCCAAAGATGAACGTTCAGGTTTGTTTTCAGTTTTGATGAATAATTTAGTGGTGCCCATAAAGAGTGCACAATTTCAACATAGTATAACAAGTATAAAAGGGAAACCTGAAGCAGATCACTTAAAGTATAAACTACGACAGCAATGGAGCGTAACTAAGTGTTGATTAATCAGAACTTATGTCAGGTTTGTTAAAAAATAAAAAGGGAGCTGCTATATGGACAATGATTCACCTCTGCACATAAACCTGGACTTCATGTCTGTACGGTGTAAACTGGGTGTTGGGTGTTAGCAGGTTTTATACAGAATATGACCCATGAGACACAACAGACATTTTGTTTTTTCTAGCTGTTTTTGATAGAAATGGGTGGAATCATAAACCTTATTGAGAGTCAGTTTTCTTGGTCAAATTAACACTAACAAGAGTCAACCTTCATGTGAAATGGCTTTTGACAATGGTACAAAAGGTGTAACGTCCTGGTTATAGTGGCTTTGAAGACTTCAGTGACTTCACGTTCATAAATGAATATTATCTCTGTAGTTCTGTTTGTACCAGGTTTTTGTAGAGGCTTATTTCACTGTGCCCCCCACACAGTGACACAAACACATGCAAAAACCACTGACTGCTTTCCTGTCCTTCCTGAACATGAGCGCCATAACAAAATACACAGTTGTCTTATACTGACTTTAGCTTTACATGTAACGTTGTTTATACAGGCGAACTTTTTAGACTCATTGTAGCATTTTATTGAAATGTTTTGCAATATATTTTTCCAAATATAATTATTATAATTATCACTGAAGTATTTTGGTGTGTGGAGTATTATTTGCCATATCAAACATCAATTTATTAAATAAATCTTTTAACTGGTGACAATACATTGCCCAGTGAAGGGCATCTGACTTAAAATCTCCCATATTGCTGCGTATTTCTTTGCTGTGATAATCATCCAGAAAAGAAAGTCATTTGGTCTCTGTCCTGAGAAAGAAGAGGCCTGCATTGCTATACTGCCCGAAGTATCATTTATCTGTTTTGGGACCTTGTCTTTTCCATTGTCTTTGGTAAATATGGACAACTGCTGATCCTAAACCATCATGGACCAAGCAAAAGCAGCATTCTAGAGCCACATGCAGCACACGTTCAAGTGAAACTTTGGTGTGTATAGAGTGCCCTCTCTGGTGCTTACAGCAAATGGCACTCTGAAATGTTTTTGTACAGCTCTACATATACTTTGTGTGACTGTGGCTCCGAGCACAGTAGTACACTGCAGTGTCTCCAGGCTGCATGTTCTGTCCTCTCAGAGTCACTGTTTTTGTGGAAGTGTCTAAATCAATACTGAATTGGTTCTTCAGTGAATCTTTGAGTACCACTGTACATCCAGCACAGTGATATCCAATCCACTCCAGGCCTTTCCCAGCAGGCTGTCTGATCCAGTGTGTCCAGTAGCCAAGAGAATATGAGACAGTACAGGGGATGGTGAGAGTGTGTCCTGGCTGCACAGTCACAGAGGCTGGCTGTGTCAGTGTCTCACACTTCACACCTGTGGAGGACACAAATGTGTTGAGGAGATGCTTCAATAACAGGAGCATTGTGTGTAAGTGGAGCTGATGTTGAGTGTGAAAGAGGAAAACTCACAGAGCAGACAGAGAGCAGCCCACAGCAGAGTGAGTGTGTCCATCCTGAGACTGCACATGTGACCGAGGAGGAGCAGCAGCACACTATGTACTGCACACACATTTACATCTGCTCTGCATACACTCCTCCTCTCACCGACAGAGACATGGAAAAGTTCCCTCATAAGGAACAACTAAGGGTATATGCTCATGTTATTTTCATACTATTAATTTTACTAACATTTCCACAGCATATTGTATGAGTTGATTATAAGTCATCATTATTTTGATCACATCACACTGAAAATCAATGTACAAAGATCTGTAATAGGCCGGTGTTTCACAGTCAAAAGTCGATGCACACAAGCACTGTTCATGTGAATAATGTTCAGAAAGTATTTGGCTTGTCCATAATTTACTATCAAAAGTAAAAAAATAGGCAGCTAAAATGTCTGTCATTTACATTTTATGTAAATTATATTTGACATTAGCAGCAGGTAGGATCTGGTTGGCTTTAGACCTGTGCCAGAGCATTGTGGAATTGAACAGGGCTGCACTTTATCATCTGTTCATTTTGTTACATCTATAAAAAGAATTTCAGTTTTATTAAAACACCAGATCAAAAAACATACTTTATCATAATACTGAAATTTACTGCAATAGTTGTTTTTATCGTTCAAACATGTCTATAAATGCTACTATTGACCCTTTTCTATCATGGGTTTATTTCAGACATTCTTTACAGTGTAATTCTATTTGCCTGATGTAAAACAAAATGTTTTGAATAGACTTCTGTTCTGTCATCTCAGTTTTTGTACAGCTGTGGAGCCGTCTGCACCACTGTGTCTCCTTTGCACAGTAATAAACAGCCGTATCTCCTTCCTTTGCACTGTTAAGTCGTAAATACACAGTGCTTGTTGAAGTGTCTTTTGTGATAGAAAACTGGCCCTGGACACTTTGAGCAAATATGGTGCCTGTTCCACTATCAATGCGACCGATCCACTCCAGTCCTCGCCCTGGTTTCTGACGAATCCAGTGCAGCCAAGCTAAAGAGGCTCCCTCCACTTTACAGGACAGTGAGACAGACTGTCCCGGGCTGGTGACCACTGGCTCTGAAGAGGTCAGAGACTGGGCCTGGACCACTGGAAAACACAGAGAGTTCAAATGGTGTAAAGTGCTGTTTGTGCTGTCGATGTGTTCAGTGTTTGTACCCACCTGGAATAAGAGTCCAGAGGAACACAGTCAGTGCTCTCCCCATCATAGTGGAAGCTTAAGGAGCTCTGCAAAGACTCACTTTCACTTGGGCTATAAAAAGAGAGTGGGTGTGGCAACGCTCTGGCTATTTACAAGTATTTGCTTCATTCAAGAAAATCTCTCAACACTGAAATATTTTCAGTAATATTAGCATTTATGTCACGTATGTTATAAAGATTTTATGATTTAATGTTAGAATTAAGCGTATATTGTATTTTACACTTTGTCTGTTTTATTTTATTATTGCCTGTGAAAGCAACTTGAGTTTTCATGAATACACAGGAATTTACTGAACGAATACCTAAAGTTGTAGTACTAGTCTGCTAATACTGTATGTAGTCCCAGGTTATAAGACTGTATACTGTTCTGATAATGAGTAGTTGAATTGTCTTTTCCTTAATGAGCTTGTTTTTAATGCATCATTTCTTAGTGAGGGCTGAACACCTACACTTAGGTTTGCAGGACAATGTCCTCCTTCTTTTAATGCATTTAGACACAATATAAATAGCATACACATTATACACAATATAGGGCAACATAGGATATGAAGAAATGTTCGGAGAGGGGGAGAAGTGGATTTTAAAGTGGGGCGACAGCGGTGATGGTGATGGACGGAAGGCGTGCTTGGGTGCTCGTCCCTCTCTAGGTGCTGTCCCTGTGTGGTCCTCTGGAGGATTCCTGGGTGCTGGCGGTGGTCCGGTTTACGCTCTGGGTCTGGCCGGTCATCCCTTTGTGCCGCCTGGGGCGGGTCCTGGGGGTTTTTCCGCTCGGGTTCGCTGGCTGCCTTCTCGGTTGTCCAGTGCATGGATGGGGGGTGGGTGGACGCCAGTGTGGGAAGAGAGTGGTGATGGTGATGAGGAAAGGACGCTGGTACAAACGAGGGGAAAAAAATTTAAAAAAAAGTCACGGAAGGAGGGTTTGGGGAAAGGAAGGAAGGAGGGAAAGGAACAAAAATGTATGCCCTGTCTAGGCTACCCCACTATGGTGGGACACAGCCTTTGTATATAGATAGATAGATTAATGAGCTTCACACTCTGTTAGTGGCTTTCACTGTGATTGTGCACAGCTACATATGCAGCACTTTACAATGTTACAGTGATGTTTATCAGGTCATTTTAGATCAGTATTCTCTCTCATTTAATGTCTCTCTTTCTTTTTAATTTTATGATAATTATTTATGTTTTGATTTGTTTGTATTGCGATTTTAATGTATCTCTAATCCTGTAAAGCACTTTGAATGAGTGAAAAGATTTGGAGCAAAAACATTCCCCTGCAGGACCCCAACACGTTTTACACAACACTATGTCCGTAGCCTAGACCAACAGACTGCTGTGTTTTCTGTTGCTCTCTGTAATGACAAATCTTTTGAAGAATAACCCAGAGGTGCTCATATTGTGTCAATGTATAAATAGTGTCTCCCTGTGCTGCACTCAGAAAATATTGTAATGGTAGACTATTATAATGAATCAAAAACTGGCACGGTCCAAATGGTTCTTGCAATAATCCTTTAAAAAGTAAATTTCTGATCATTTGAATTCAGGTAAAAAAGGTAGTTTTGTTAACAGAAAGTTTTCATATTAGTATTATACACAAGGAAAAGTTTGAATCATGTAGCATCAGGTTCTTGTTTTCCTTTGAGATTATGGTGCTTAGAATTGGTGAAGCTTCAAACTATTTTTACACAGTTTTTTGTTTTTTTGTAGTTAGAAGTAAAAATATCTGATCAACTTGACCTGTCTACATTGTGGCAATAAATGGCACCAACACTGAGAAGTGGAGCAGTTTAAATTAGGTTCAAATACAGGGTAAAGTCACGAAACACAACTGTCTTCATTCATTTGAGAAAAGACTGAAATGTAAACTGCTAAACTAACATAAGAATTCCATCATACATTTGGAAAAATGTTCATAGAGGTCTAAAACTACAGGGTTATACAGAATATGACCAGTGGAGACACAGATACTTTGGTGTTTCTAGTCGATTTGGATAGAAATGCTTTAAAATTCCATAGTAAAAGACGGGTGCGTTAATTATCATGAAGTTCAATAAAGTCTTAAGAGTCAATGTCCATCGTCAAATTAACATTAACAAGAGTCAACCTTCATCTGCAGTGGTTTGTACAATAGTGCAGAGGGTGTAGCATCGCTCCCTGGTTACAGTGGCCTTGAAGAGTACGTGTTCATAAATGATCTCTGTAGTTCTGTTTGTACCTGGTTTTTCTAGTGGAGTCAGCAAGTGCATCTGCTGTAACAACATGCTGTAACTACCCAGGCAAGTTTTACACTAAAGTTGCTGCTCCTGAAAGAAAGTGGGCAGCTCAAATGTGTCTTTGTCAGACAGATTTATCAAAAGCAATTTAACATTTGAAATAAAATGCATATGATCTTTGTAACATGTATGACTGTATTATAACATTCTGTGGGTTTAACACAAAATAAACGACTAAGACTTTTATCATACAATATATGCAAACACAACTACAACATTTACAAATACAATATATTATTAAAAGAGGAAGTTGGTACCACAAGAACAGCTGCAGTTAAACAAATCTTAACACATTATTCTCCTTGTGGTGTGAGAGCTCCTCCTGTGTTTGCCACAGTGAATAACAGTCTGATGTGTTTTTGTACAGCTCTACATATACTTTGTGTGACTGTGGCCCCGAGCACAGTAGTACACTGCAGTGTCTCCAGGCTGCATGTTCTGTCCTCTCAGAGTCGCTGATCTGGTTGAAGAATCTGCACTTATACTGAACTTGTTCTTCAGTGAATCTTTGAAATAGAGTTTGGTGCTACATCTAGGACAATGAGATCCAATCCACTCCAGGCCTTTCCCAGCAGGCTGTCTGATCCATGCAGTGTAGTAGCCGGTAACATCATATGAGACAGTACAGGGGATGGTGAGAGTGTGTCCTGGCTGCACAGTCACAGAGGCTGGCTGTGTCAGTGTCTCACACTTCACACCTGTGGAGGACAGAACACAATATTGAGGATCAAACTGTGCTGTTTAGTTGTACCAGAGTTTACTGATGTGAACAGAGACTTACAGGATCCAGCTGCCAGCAGCAGCAGAAGAGCTACAGACAACATCATCAGTGTGGAGTGCACTGTCACACTCTCACATGGGCCTTATATAGACACACAGGAGCACAGCAGGAGTTTGCATTCAAACTAACAGGGAGGGGCATTTCTTAGGAATGCAAAAATTAGCTAAAGTAAAAAAAAAATTAGTTAGATTTAAAAAAAATGAACATTGGGGATTGGTGTATTTTAGTTTTTCACCTTTTTGTCTAACTTGGGATGAGCTTGTTACTTACTGACTTAATTCTCTGTAGGCCTGAGGTCACATAATGTTTATATAATCATGGTCTGGGTGTGTGCCGTACAGAGCAGGAAAAAGTGATCATAAATTACCAATGTGTGTCTTTTTAAATGAATATTAAGAATGTGCAATGCATCCAAGAGGTTAATTGAATTATAAATGAACAGTCACTTTCATTATTCAAGTTTGCCATAACCATCAAAGCCACTTCACAAGTCCAGGCTTATCCTGAAATCCTGTATGTGTTGAACCCCTCCAACCTGTTCAGGCATTTCATTCAATTTTATAGGAGATATACTGTATTGATTATCTGTTTTTCATTGTTGCAGGCCTGGAACAGCAACTGAAGGATTATTTTAACCTCACTCCAAATATTTAACTTGGACTTTAGCAAAATGGTTATTCACTTTTTAGATCTCAAAATGAATGTGGACTCTGAGGATGTTTTGCATACATCTATCTATAGAAAAACAACAATTATTTCAAACATCCCATTCAGACAATTTCAGAGCTCCAGAAGAATCTGTGATTCTGACTTAGATGTACAAGTAAATGCCATGTATGCACGTTTCAAACAAAGGGGCTACAAAGATAAAACTCTAAACCAAGCACTATTGAAAGCCAAGTCCACACAAAGAACAAACCTCTTCACTATTAAAACTAAGAAATACCAACAGGATTTTTTTTTTCTCAATTCAACACAGTAATGTGACAAATAACATCAAACAGATCATCAAGTGTAACTGGGATATTCTCCGCAGTGATCCCACCCTCTCATCTGTCTTTGCCGATCCCCCGGTATTTGCTGTGAGAAGGGCCCCGACTCTAAAGGACAAACTGGTTAAAACCTCCCAGCTCCCAGACCCGGGACCTTCCTCTCACCACCAGTGGGTACTTTTCAATGTGGATCATGAAACCACTGTTCACATATGAACAAGTCCACTGCTTTCAAGGACGAAAAACTCTGTGAACAATATGTAAATTATAATACCCCTCATGTCATATACCGTATAGAGTGGAGCTGTGGATGTTTCTATATTGGGCTTACAAAAAGATTAAAAGAGAGATTTGCTGAACACAAGTACGCCATCAGATCACAAAATTTAAACTACATCAAAAATCTTAAACTCATGGCCACTGAGGTGATCCCTAAAACCTTCAGAGGAGGAGACAGCACAGAGGGAAGCATACTGGGTCGAGACCTTAAAAGCAACAACACACCCTGGAGAACAACAACGGAGCGGTTGGCTGCTTTTTTGGCTCCATGGCTCCCAGAATGAGCAGTTTTTGAAAATTTTTGTTTTTTGAGATAAGTTTTTAACGTCACACATCGTGGGATTTAAACCAACTACCCAAACCACTTTCTCTGTGACTTCTTGGTAACATCAGCCATCTTCTACAGTGTAATCAGCCGGAACAACAACATCAGAGAGAGGGAGAGGATGAAATTGGAAAAAGTTCCTCAGCCTCTTAAAATATGTTCATAAATGTGTTCATAAATAATAATACAGTTCCCAGTGGTTTGCATCGGCTGTACAATAATTGAATGTTGAATTGCATTAAACATGGATAGGTCCTCAACAAGTTCAGGTTATAAACAAATGCGTGAAGAGTCCCTCAGTCATCCAGGTAGAATCCATGATAAAAGGAGAAATTCAATTTGTCAACTGGACAAAGTTTGTTTGGTTGAAAACGTTTCGCCACTCATCCGAGAGGCTTCGTCAGCTCTGGTTCTCATGCTGGTTAGACCCTGTTTATATCTAGCTGCAAGGGAGGAGCTACCTACACTGAAAAAAACTCTGAAACTGTCCCAGCTACTCTGTCTCTTTTGTTTTACGAATTCCTCTGGCGTGGTTCCCACAAGCACAGAGGGTAAGGAGAAAGAAGAACAACATGTGCAGGAAGCCCTCTCTGTTTGTGGATATCCTAAATGGGCTGTCAACAAAACCAAGAGAGACAAGGGCAAGAAACAAGACAACAGAGAATCCGAACCCAGGAGGAAAGGGGTAGCAATTCCGTACCTGGCCGGCGTTTCGGAAAAACTACAGAGGATTTTCAGACAATATGAAATTCCAGTTTATTTCAAACCCACAAACACTTTAAGACAAAAACTCGTCCACCCAAAGGACAAAACACCGAGCCACAAACAAAGCAATGTGGTCTACTCCATTCAGTTTAGTGAAGACTGCAGTGAGCGCTATACTGGGGAAACCAAGCAGCCACTTCACAAGAGGATGTACCAACACAGGCGGGCGTGCCAGAGTGGACCGTCATCTGCCGTACATCTTCACCTAGAAGCCACGGGCCATTCATTTGAGGACAGTGAGGTTCAGATCTTAGCCGGGGAAAAGAACTGGTTTGAGAGGGGAGTTAAAGAGGCTATTTTTGTCAAAAAAGAGAATCCGTCGTTAAACAGAAATGGGGGAGTTAGACACAACTTGTCTCCCATCTATAATTCGATTCTCAAACCAAGTCAAAAACAGACAAAGAAACATTAGGACAGACGAGCCAGGGCAGAGGTCTGGAGAGGGTCGTTTGTCTTGAATAGGGAGACGAAAATGGACGCCAGAGAAATTTGAAATACAAAGAGACAGATTAGTTGATAGTTTCAGAGCTATTTCAGTGTAGTGAGCGCCTCCTAGGGCTTATAGATATGCTAATACTAGACGCCAGAGGAATTCGTAAAACAAAAGAGACAGAGTAGCTGAGATAGTTTCAGAGTTTTTTTCAGTGTAGGAGCTCCTCCCTGCAGCTAGATATAAACAGGGTCTAACCAGCATGAGAACCAGAGCTGACGAAGCCTCTCGGTTGAGCGGCGAAACGTTTTCGACCACACAAACTTTGTCCAGTTGACAAATTGAATTTCTCCTTTTATCATGTTATAAACAAATGAAAATAATCTAAATCTATTATTCACTGATATGTCTGTCTGTAGATGACACAAATACACACGTGTGTATTTAGGCAGTATGATTGATTCTTGCTGATCCCAACTCATTATGGACCAAGCCAAAGCAATATTCTAGAGCCGTGTGGAGCACAGGTAGAAGTGATATTGCGATGTGTATATAGCGCCCTCTCTGGTAGTTACTGTGAATGTCACTCTTCAGTGTTTTTGTGCAGCTCTAGATGTACTTTGTGTGACTGGGGTGTGACTCTCACTGTGGGGCCCATGTGGCCCTACCTCCCAATCAATGACACGGGTGAGTTTGGTCAGTGGTGCTTGTATGCAGTCTGTCACTCTAACTGCTGATCAGCTCTAGCTCATGATTTAGTGTTATTTGTACCAACTTTTTTTTTTACTTACTGTAGAATTTAATTGAAATGCTAGAAAATGTATTTTTTTAAATCATCCTTATAAATTACTTATTTAGTTTCTTTTCCACAATTTTCTGAATTAAATATTTTACCTGGTGTCCACATATTGGCCAATGAAGGGCATCTGACATAGAAAAAAAAACTCCCATATTGCTGTGCGACTGGTTTAATGTGATAATCAAACAAAATAAATCATTTGGTCTAAATGCTGAGAAAGAAAAAGCCTGAATTTATATAATACATGAAATCTAGTTTGTTTTGAGATCGTAGCTTGTCCATTGTCATTGTCAGATGAACAATGATTTCTTGTATGGTTCCTGCACACTGAGAAATGATTTTGTGTTGTGTATTTAACCATGGGAAAGCTGTACCAGGATATGCTGGGAAAAACATAACACTGCTTTTCATGTTCATATTACTGTATTTATGGGATTCATTTCAGATGATTAAGAGATCATTATTTACTTTAGTGGGGTTTTTGTTCAGCTCTTCCATGTGTCTCTCTCACTGTGGTCTCGGGCACAGTAGTACACAGCCGTGTCCTCAGTCTGGAGGTTGTTCATCTGCAGATACAGCTGGTCTCTGCTGTTGTCTCTGGAGATGGTGAATCTGCCTTTCACTGACTCAGAGTAGTAAGTAGTGCCCCCACCGGTGCTAATGTAAGCGAGCCACTGCAGCCCCTGTCCAGGAGCCTGTCTGATCCAGCTCATGTAATAGTCGCTAAATGTGAACCCAGATGTTGTACAGGTCAGTCTATTGGACTCTCCTGGTCTTTTCACAGCTGGACCAGATTCAGTCAGAGTCTGAGCAAAGACACCTGTGGAAACAACCCAAAACTGTATTCAAATTCATCCTGCTGTCATTTACCAGTATTAGTCCAGAGCAACAGTTCACCTGTCCAGTATGTGAGAAACACAAGTGCTGTCCTGTAGTCCATTTTGTTCAAGTGGCTCTGTTTCCTCTACACAGAGTTAAATAGAGGAGAGGATTTCAGGTTTGCATTGGCTCCTCCCCGATCACAACTGTTGCATAAAATGAAGTGTTAAATTTCTACAAATGTGGCAATATATAAATGTTTCTATGATGTTTTTACAATGCAGTTTATTACACAATTATGAAACCCAAACTGACATTTTTTTATTTATTCATTTGTAATAATATTACAAGATATTGGTGCATTTATGTCATAGATTGAGATAAAGTGTGAAGATCTTAGGAGCTATAACAATCCCCTGCAGGACTCCAATAGTATTTACACAACACCACATCCGTAGACGAACATACATGTTTGTTTTCCTTTTTTTCTTTTTTTTTTTTTGATGAATAACACATAGGGACATAGTGAATTTGTAAAAACAGTATCTCCCTCTGCTGGACACAGACACTAGTGTAATGATGAGAAGAAAAACAAAAAAACATTTAAATTTAATCTGTTGAAATCTTGTAATTGTAAAAGTTGGTAAATGGAAAAAAGGTGTCACAATTTTACATTTATTCATATTCGGTGGAATCTTTAAACAATTCCTTTTTTTTTTTTTTTTTTTTTTTCTTTAACAAATGCTGTCATAAGTTATGAACAGTTCCTCTATTTTTAGCCAGCAGAGAAGAGCACAGTGAAGAGAGGAAGTAGTTTTTTTCCCAGCGCTCTGTTATTCTGTCTCACTGTGTCTCTTCTGGCACAGTAATACAGCGCAGTGTCCTCTGTCCTCAGACCGCTCATCTGCAGATACACCTGGCTGCTGGAGTCGTCTCTGGAGATGGTGAAGCGTCCCTCCACTGACTTGGAGTAGTATTTAGAGGTACTGCCAGTGTGCACAAATGCAATCCACTCCAGACCTTTACCTGGAGCCTGTCTCACCCAATTCCATGGATAGCTGCTGAAGCTGAACCCAGAGGTAGTACATGTGAGTCTATGGGATTCTCCAGGACATTTGATGGCTGATCCAGACTCTGTTATGGACCAAGCATGAACAATATTGAAAAGGCACACAGCACACAGCAGCACAGAAAGATTTGGAAGGGCCATTTTTGCACTGTGCTGTTGTCAATACTGTGATTTTGATTTAAATATCATCTCTTCTGAAGCTCCTCCCACTATCCAAATGACCGTAAAAGCCAAATTCAGGAAAAATCAGTCATGAAAAAATTTGACTGGCCCCTGTGACTACAGTTAGCATGTGTCACTTAAAGTATAAACTACGACAGCAATGGATCGTAACTAATTTGGAGTGTTGATTAATCAGAACTTATGTTAAAAGGGAGCTGCTATATGGACAATGATTCACCTCTGCACATAAACCTGGACTTCATGTCTGTACGGTGTAAACTGGGTGTTGGGTGTTAGCAGGTTTTATACAGAATATGACCCATGAGACACAACAGACATTTTGTTTTTTTCTAGCTGTTTTTGATAGAAATGACTGGGTGGAATCATAAACCTTATTGAGAGTCAGTTTTCTTGGTCAAATTGACACTAACAAGAGTCAACCTTCATGTGAAATGGCTTTTGACAATGGTACAAAAGGTGTAACGTCCTGGTTATAGTGGCTTTGAAGACTTCAGTGACTTCACGTTCATAAATGAATATTATCTCTGTAGTTCTGTTTGTACCAGGTTTTTGTAGAGGCTTATTTCACTGTGCCCCCCACACAGTGACACAAACACATGCAAAAACCACTGACTGCTTTCCTGTCCTTCCTGAACATGAGCGCCATAACAAAATACACAGTTGTCTTATACTGACTTTAGCTTTACATGTAACGTTGTTTATACAGGCAAACTTTTTAGACTCATTGTAGCATTTTATTGAAATGTTTTGCTATAGATTTTTCCACATGTAATTATTATAATTATCACTGAAGTATTTTGGTGTGTGGAGTATTATTTGCCATATCAAACATCAATTTATGAAATAAATCTTTTAACTGGTGACAATACATTGCCCAGTGAAGGGCATCTGACTTAAAATCTCCCATATTGCTGCGCTATTTCTTTGCTGTGATAATCATCCAGAAAAGAAAGTCATTTGGTCTCTGTCCTGAGAAAGAAGAGGCCTGCATTGCTATACTGCCCGAAGTATCATTTATCTGTTTTGGGACCTTGTCTTTTCCATTGTCTTTGGTAAATATGGACAACTGCTGATCCTAAACCATCATGGACCAAGCAAAAGCAGCATTCTAGAGCCACATGCAGCACACGTTCAAGTGAAACTTTGGTGTGTATAGAGTGCCCTCTCTGGTGCTTACAGCAAATGGCACTCTGAAATGTTTTTGTACAGCTCTACATATACTTTGTGTCACTGTGGCTCCGAGCACAGTAGTACACTGCAGTGTCTCCAGGCTGCATGTTCTGTCCTCTCAGAGTCACTGTGTTACTGGAGGAATCTACATTTATACTGAACTTGTTCTTCAGTGAATCTTTATAGTAAGAGTTATAAACAGAGTCTATCATTCCAATCCACTCCAGGCCTTTCCCAGCAGGCTGTCTGATCCAGTGTGTCCAGTAGCTGCTAACGGAGTATGAGACAGTACAGGGGATGGTGAGAGTGTGTCCTGGCTGCACAGTCACAGAGGCTGGCTGTGTCAGTGTCTCACACTTCACACCTGTGGAGGACACAATTGTGTTGAGGAGATGCTTCAATAACAGGAGCATTGTGTGTAAGTGGAGCTGATGTTGAGTGTGAAAGAGGAAAACTCACAGAGCAGACAGAGAGCAGCCCACAGCAGAGTGAGTGTGTCCATCCTGAGACTGCACATGTGACCGAGGAGGAGCAGCAGCACACTATGTACTGCACACACATTTACATCTGCTCTGCATACACTCCTCCTCTCAGACAGAGACATGGAAAAGTTCCCTTATAAGGAACAACTAAGTGAATCTGCACATGTTATTTTCATACTATTAATTTTACTAACATTTCCACAGCATATTGTATGAGTTCATTATAAGTCATCATTATTTTGATCACATCACACTGAAAAATCAATGTACAAAGATCTGTAATAGGCCGGTGTTTCACAGTCAAAAGTCGATGCACACAAGCACTGTTCATGTGAATAATGTTCAGAAAATATTTGTTTTGTCCATAATTTACTATCAAAAGTAAACATATAGGCCCAACAGCTAAAATGTCTATCATTTACATTTAGACCTGTGCCAGAGCATTGTGGAATTGAACAGAGCTGCACTTTATCATCTGTTCATTTTGTTACATCTATAAAAAGAATTTCAGTTTTATTAAAAGACCAGATCAAAAAACATACTTTATCATAATACTGAAATTTACTGCAATAGTTGTTTTTATCGTTCAAACATGTCTATTAATGCTACTATTGACCCTCTTCTATCATGGGTTTATTTCAGACATTCTTTACAGTGTAATTCTATTTGCCTGATGTAAAACAAAATGTTTTGAATCGACTTCTGTTCTGTCATCTCAGTTTTTGTACAGCTGTGGAGCCGTCTGCACCACTGTGTCTCCTTTGCACAGTAATAAACAGCCGTATCTCCTTCCTTTGCACTGTTAAGTCGTAAATACACAGTGCTTGTTGAAGTGTCTTTTGTGATAGAAAACTGGCCCTGGACACTTTGAGCAAATATGGTGCCTGTTCCACTATCAATGCGACCGATCCACTCCAGTCCTCGCCCTGGTTTCTGACGAATCCAGTGCAGCCAAGCTAAAGAGGCTCCCTCCACTTTACAGGACAGTGAGACAGACTGTCCCGGGCTGGTGACCACTGGCTCTGAAGAGGTCAGAGACTGGGCCTGGACCACTGGAAAACACAGAGAGTTCAAATGGTGTAAAGTGCTGTTTGTGCTGTCGATGTGTTCAGTGTTTGTACCCACCTGGAATAAGAGTCCAGAGGAACACAGTCAGTGCTCTCCCCATCATAGTGGAAGCTTAAGGAGCTCTGCAAAGACTCACTTTCACTTGGGCTATAAAAAGAGAGTGGGTGTGGCAACGCTCTGGCTATTTACAAGTATTTGCTTCATTCAAGAAAATCTCTCAACACTGAAATATTTTCAGTAATATTAACATTTATATCACATATGTTATAAAGATTTTATTATTTAATGTTAAAATTAAGCATATATTGTATTTTACACACTAATTTTATTATTGCCTGTGAAAGCAACTTGAGTTTTCATGAATACACAGGAATTTACTGAACGAATACCTAAAGTTGTAGTACTAGTCTGCTAATACTGTATGTAGTCCCAGGTTATAAGACTGTATACTGTTCTGATAATGTGTAGTTGAATTGTCTTTTCCTTAATGAGCTTTACACTCTGTTAGTGGCTTTCACTGTGATTGTGCACAGCTACATATGCAGCACTTTACAATGTTACAGTGATGTTTATCAGGTCATTTTAGATCAATATTGGTGCATTTATAGTAAGAGTGCAGAATAAAAGGTTTTCATTCTGCACTCTTCTCTCTCATTTAATGTCTCTTTTTTAATTAATTTTATGATAATTATTTGTTTTGATTTGTTTGTATTGCGATACTAATGTATCTCTAATCCTGTAAAGCACTTTGAATGAGCGTGAAAAGATTTGGAGCTAAAACATTCCCCTGCAGGACCCCAACACGTTTTACACAACACTATGTCCGTCGCCTAGACCAACAGACTGCTGTGTTTTCTGTTGCTCTCTGTAATGACAATTTTTTAAAGAATAACCCAGAGGTGCTCATGTTGTGTCAATGTATAAATAGTGTCTCCCTGTGCTGCACTCAGAAAATATTGTAATGGTAGACTATTATAATGAATCAAAAACTGGCACTGTCCAAATGGTTCTTGCAATAATCTTTTAAAAAGTAAATTTCTGATCATTTGAATTCAGGTAAAAAAGGTAGTTTTGTGAACAGAAAGTTTTCATATTAGTATTATACACAAGGAAAAGTTTGAATCATGTAGCATCAGGTTCTTGTTTTCCTTTGAGATTATGGTGCTTAGAATTGGTGAAGCTTCAAACTATTTTTACACAGTTTTTTGTTTTTTTGTAGTTAGAAGTAAAAATATCTGATCAACTTGACCTGTCTACATTGTGGCAATAAATGGCACCAACACTGAGAAGTGGAGCAGTTTAAATTAGGTTCAAATACAGGGTAAAGTCACGAAACACAACTGTCTTCATTCATTTGAAAAAAGACTGAAATGTAAACTGCTAAACTAACATAAGAATTCCATCATACATTTGGAAAAATGTTCATAGAGGTCTAAAACTACAGGGTTATACAGAATATGACCAGTGGAGACACAGATACTTTGGTGTTTCTAGTCGATTTGGATAGAAATGCTTTAAAATTCCATAGTAAAAGACGGGTGCGTTATTATCATGAAGTTCAATAAAGTCTTAAGAGTCAATGTCCATCGTTAAATTAACATTAACAAGAGTCAACCTTCATCTGCAGTGGTTTGTACAATAGTGCAGAGGGTGTAGCAACGCTCCCTGGTTACAGTGGCCTTGAAGAGTACGTGTTCATAAATGATCTCTGTAGTTCTGTTTGTACCAGGTTTTTCTAGTGGAGTCAGCAAGTGCATCTGCTGTAACAACATGCTGTAACTACCCAGGCAAGTTTTACACTAAAGTTGCTGCTCCTGAAAGAAAGTGGGCAGCTCAAATGTGTCTTTGTCAGACAGATTTATCAAATCTGTCTGACATTTATTGAAATAAAATGCATATGATCTTTGTAACACATATGGCAGTATTATAAAATTCTGTGGGTTTAACACAAAATAAACGACTAAGAACTTTATCATACAATATATGCAAACACAACCACAACATTTACAAATACAATATTTTATTAAAAGAGGAAGTTGGTACCACAAGTCCAGCTGCATTTAAACAAATCTTAACACATTATTATCTCAGTGGTGTAAGAGCTCCTCCTGTGTTTGCCACAGTGAATAACAGTCTGATGTGTTTTTGTACAGCTCTGCATATACTTTGTGTGACTGTGGCTCTCGAGCACAGTAGTACACTGCAGTGTCTCCAGGCTGCATGTTCTGTCCATTCAGAGTTACTGTGCTACTGTAGGCATCTACATTTATACTGAATTTGTTCTTCAGTGAATTTTTATAGTGAGAGTTATCATTCCAATCATTCATTCCAATCCACTCCAGGCCTTTCCCAGCAGGCTGTCTGATCCATGCAGTAGAGTAGCTGTCAACAAAGTATGAGACAGTACAGGGGATGGTGAGAGTGTGTCCTGGCTGCACAGTCACAGAGGCTGGCTGTGTCAGTGTCTCACACTTCACACCTGTGGAGGACACAAATGTGTTGAGGAGATGCTTCAATAACAGGAGCATTGTGTGTAAGTGGAGCTGATGTTGAGTGTGAAAGAGGAAAACTCACAGAGCAGACAGAGAGCAGCCCACAGCAGAGTGAGTGTGTCCATCCTGAGACTGCACATGTGACCGAGGAGGAGCAGCAGCACACTATGTACTGCACACACATTTACATCTGCTCTGCATACACTCCTCCTCTCACCGACAGAGACATGGAAAAGTTCCCTTATAAGGAACAACTAAGTGAATCTGCACATGTTATTTTCATACTATTAATTTAACTAACATTTCCACAGCATATTGTATGAGTTCATTATAAGTCATCATTATTTTGATCACATCACACTGAAAATCAATGTACAAAGATCTGTAATAGGCCGGTGTTTCACAGTCAAAAGTCGATGCACACAAGCACTGTTCATGTGAATAATGTTCAGAAAATATTTGTTTTGTCCATAATTTACTATCAAAAGTAAAAATATAGGCCCAACAGCTAAAATGTCCATCATTTACATTTTATGTAAATTATATTTGACATTAGCAGCAGGTAGGATCTGGTTGGCTTTAGACCTGTGCCAGAGCATTGTGGAATTGAACAGGGCTGCACTTTATCATCTGTTAATTTTGTTACATCTATAAAAAGAATTTCAGTTTTATTAAAAGACCAGATCAAAAAACATACTTTATCATAATACTGAAACTTACTGCAATAGTTGTTTTTATCGTTCAAACATGTCTATAAATGCTACTATTGACCCTCTTCTATCATGGGTTTATTTCAGACATTCTTTACAGTGTAATTCTATTTGCCTGATGTAAAACAAAATGTTTTGAATAGACTTCTGTTCTGTCATCTCAGTTTTTGTACAGCTGTGGAGCCGTCTGCACCACTGTGTCTCCTTTGCACAGTAATAAACAGCCGTATCTCCATATTCCTTTGCACTGTTAGAGTCGTAAATACACAGTGCTTGTTGAAGTGTCTTTTGTGATAGAAAACTGCAACCCTGGACACTTTGAGCAAATATGGTGCCTGTTCCACTATCAATGCGACCGATCCCACTCCAGTCCTCGCCCTGGTTTCTGGGACGAATCCAGTGCAGCCAAGCTAAAGAGGCTCCCTCCACTTTACAGGACAGTGAGACAGTAATACTGTATGTAGTCCCAGGTTATAAGACTGTATACTGTTCTGATAATGTGTAGTTGAATTGTCTTTTCCTTAATGAGCTTTACACTCTGTTAGTGGCTTTCACTGTGATTGTGCACAGCTACATATGCAGCACTTTACAATGTTACAGTGATGTTTATCAGGTCATTTTAGATCAATATTGGTGCATTTATAGTAATAGTGCAGAATAAAAGGTTTTCATTCTGCACTCTTCTCTCTCATTTAATGTCTCTCTTTCTTATTTAATTTTATGATAATTATTTCTTTTGATTTGTTTGTATTGCGATTTTAATGTATCTCTAATCCTGTAAAGCACTTTGAATGAGTGAAAAGATTTGGAGCTAAAACATTCCCCTGCAGGACCCCAACACGTTTTACACAACACTATGTCCGTAGCCTAGACCAACAGACTGCTGTGTTTTCTGTTGCTCTCTGTAATGACAAATCTTTTAAAGAATAACCCAGAGGTGCTCATATTGTGTCAATGTATAAATAGTGTCTCTCTGTGCTGCACTCAGAAAATATTGTAATGGTAGACTATTATAATGAATCAAAAACTGGCACTGTCCAAATGGTTCTTGCAATAATCCTTTAAAA